>RDPX01000377.1:517029-577007 GCA_003991215.1 Morbakka virulenta | reverse complement strand
TACTCCTCTACCAATTTCAGCTGGCTCTGACTCGCCATCTTTTGTTCTTACTGTTGCTGTCTGATGCATGTATAGGTTCTGTATAAGTCTTCTATCCCACCAGTCCACGCCAGCATTTTTGAGGATCTCCATTAGGTTTTTCCAATCCACCTATTCGAAGGCTTTCTCATAATCTACAAACAAAACATATAGTTCTTGATCGTATTCTATACTACGTTCCGCCAGAGTTCTCATCACAGCTATTGCTTCTTTTGTTCCCCGTTCTTTTGTAAAACCAAACTGGTCCTGTCTAATTACATCCTTTATTTTGTTTTCAGATCTCTTGTTCAGTATTTTAAGTAATATTTTTTAGTCATGTGTTATCAAGCTAATCGTTCTGTGGTCTTCACATTTCTTAGCTGCTGATTTCTTTTCTATTGGTACCATAACTATTTTCAAAAAGTCTTGCGGCCATGTCCCTTCTACGTAGATCTGTTGACACAATAGTATTACTTCATCCAATGCAGTACTTTTTAACATCTTCAACATTTCTGCTGAGATATTGTCTATTCCCTCTGCTTTACCAACTTTTAGTTCTTTGATCGCTTTAAGAACTTCGCTTCTCATTATGCCCGGCCCAATGTCATCCTGGTTACTAACGTCAAACTCTAATTCTAAGGAAAGTTCTGTTGGTCTTCCATCTTTATTATACAGCATTTCAACATACTCTTTCCATCTATTTTTGATGTCGACTGGATCTTTTAACATTTCTCCATCTTTACTTTCTATCCCTCGCTGTATCTTGCTACTTCTCTTACTGAATGTTAGTTCCTTGACTTTCTTGTAGACTTGATCAGCTCTTCCCATCTCAACAAGCCTCTCAATTTCTCTGCACTTCTCTTTCCACCATTTTTCTCCTGCCCTGTCTGTTTTTCTTCTCAGGTCATTGTTCAGCTCTCGGAATTCCCTTCTTCCTTCTTCTGTGTTGACATTCTTCCTATCTTTCCGCTCATCCATAGCTTTTATCATTTCTTCTGTCACCCAAGGTTTTTTAATTCTCTTTGATTGTGTCTTGCCAATAGCGTTTTCAGCTCCATTCATTGCGCTCCTTAGTCTTACCCACCTTTCGTTCACGGATGTTACAGTGTCACTATTTCTCACAAGTTCGTTGTTGGTTTCATTGATAAACTCCTCTCCTTTTTCAGTGTTAAGCAGTTCTCTGTTCCATTTTAGGAATGGTTTTGCTTTGGCTACCTTTTTGAGTTTGAGGTTTACTTTCATCAAAACAAGACAGTGGTCAGAATATACATCTGCTCCTGGATAAGAGCATGAATTCTTTACACTGGTTTTATATCGCTTCCCAACAATAATGTAGTCGAGTTGCATCCTTCGTATATCTCCTGGTGCCTTCCATGTGTACTGCCTTCTCTCATGGTTTTTAAATAATGTATTTGTAATGCACAAGTTGTTTCTTACACAAAAATCAATTAACATCTCTCCCCTGATGTTNTAAATTCCGCCATACATCTGACATGTCATGAGTAGAGAGCAATTTTAAGAGCTCTTTTTCTGGTTTTTCGTGTTTGTCGGAGTAAAGACTTCTGTTCATTCCACGATCTAGAACACAATTAAAGTCTCCCATGAGGATACGTTTGGGATCTTTACCTTCTTTTTGTTTATCTAAATATTCGTTTACCCTTTCTCTTACCGAATTGAAATGAAAATTGCCTATCCTTAAACACCCTACTTCCGGATGGCGCGTACACGCTTGTAATCAAAAGTACACTCTCACCTAAATTAACCTCTAGTATCAGCAAACGTCCATTGGCATCACGGTAGATTGTTTTGGCAGTGTATTGTAATTTTTTATTAGGTAGAATTGCAATCCCTCCCACTCTTTGATTAGGTGTTAGGGAAACATATGCCTGACCATCCCAAAAGTGTCCACAGGGATTTTGGTGCCTTTGGTAATGCAAATATCTTGCAGACATATGATGTCAGCATTTAAACATTTTAGAAACTGGACTACTTGGCCTTGTTTATTTGGGTTAGTAAGGCCATTAACATTTACTGTAATGCAATGGACCTTTGCTGATAAACTTGGCTTAATGAATTATTAATCACCAGGTGGGTGCTGTTCTGATGACGAGTCTTTTTCGTGTTCGTTGTCGTTTATAAATAAAAGTTCTTCGATATCAACACCCATCACAAACTCTTCTTTTGACTCTTCTTCTTCTTCTTTATCTCCCCTGCTGTCTTCCTTTTTCTCTTCTTTGTTTGATTTTTCTTTTTTCTTAGGTTTTAAGGGAGTGTCATTTTCCCTCCTTAAGAGTTTCCTAACAGTTTTTGCTTTTTGAGGTTCTTTGGCCTCACTGTCTGGTTTGGGGTCCGCAGTTTTCTCATTGTCGCCTGTGACAGTGCATACCCTCATCTCTTCATCTTGAGGTTTGGGGAAACGAACTGGGCAATCACTTATACGGTGGCCAGCCGTTTCGCAATGAAAACAGACTGTTGGCCGTCCACGATAGCAGACACCCAACCTCTGTCCACCCACCCTGATAAGAAAAGGCAGCTCGCCCGTGGGTATTATTTTTATTAGGCGTCTCCCATCTTTAATAACTGGAAATTCCGGGAAAGTCCCCTTCCCATACCTTTTAATTTCCCCATGCCCTTCCAGAACATTGCATATTTTTTCATCTTTGGTGTCGGGGTGTACCCCGGGAAGAGTTAAAAGTAGCGTGTCATCAATGACAGGCCTCACATTATATTTAACATTCTGGATACATAATCCATTCTCTGTTATTTTTTCTACTAGCTCTCTAGTGGACAAAACAATGTTCCACTTTCCGTTGGGATGGGGGACAGCCTCTGTATTTACATTCATTCCCACAGTTTTAATTAACGAATTCAAAATAAGGGTTGACGATAAATTTGTGGGCAACCTGCATGTTACCCCCCGATATTTAATGTTGTCAGTTTTCTGTTGTGCTTTCACAACGTTTGAATAAATTAACTTTCTTTTACATAAAACTTCTGACTCACCTCTTTTCAAAGTAGAATATTGTTTCTCCAGGGCTTGCACCATCAGAGGCGACAAATTTCTTTTTTTGTGTTTTCCAACGACACCATCACACTGTCCAACATCAACTTCGCATCCTGTTCCATTGTGAAAAAACAAGTAAATATTCCTTACCTGAGGCTACTCCCGTGAGGTTGCAATCAGCACTCTTTTTTTTCCAGAATAAATAAGTATCCAACTGGGAAACCGGAAGTACAAATTTTTTAGGATCACCTCTATTTTCCTGTTAGGTAAGTATTGTTTCGCCCTTTGTGGGCTCGTCAGTGCAGCACAGAGCTTCTGAGATATAACTCTCTGGCCATGTTGCCGGAGCAAACACAGCTTAAACAGTTATTGTGGGATCCTGTCAGATTGCTCAAACCACGCATGCGCAGTGAGCATTGCATTACGCTAACAACAGGTTCCCAAATCTCAGATAGAGTGCTCAACCAAACTTTCGTAAGGGAGCGTAATACTTATACTTATACGTAATATATATATATATATATATATATATAAATATAAATCATAATATAATTAATAAAGAATATATAAATATACTAAATATATACCCAATATAGTAAAGAATGAAAAAAAGTTGAGAGAAGAATATGAAAACTTCCAAGGAAAGGGGTATAAACATTTTTGTCTTGTAAGTAATCTGTCCTCAGACAGGTTTAGTGCCACACACGTCATCTATCTCTATCCTCGGCTCTCCGCTTGATATCTGAATAATTTTCCATTCTTCCATTAACTTGCTTTTTGAACTGGTCTAATAAAGTCATTCTTTTCCTTCCTCTGCCTCGTTTTCCAGGCAACCGTCCTTCAATGATATCTCTTAACATACTCTGGTGTTTAAGAACGTGTCCGATCCATTTCCTTTGGCGATTTCGTATAGTTGTTATAAGCATTCTGCTCTCCTCAACTTGTTGTAAAACATCTTGATTTGTGATTCTTTCTGCCCAAATGATTTTCTGCATTCTCCTCCAGAACCACATTTCTGCACTCTCCAGCCTTTTGATATCTTCCTTCTTTAACACCCACGACTCTGGTCCATACAGCAGGACAGTCCACACCAACGTCTTAATCATTCTCTTTTTAATGTTCAGATTAAATTTTCTTGTTAGTAGTTCTCGCCTCGAATTGAATGCAGCCTTTGCCAGAGTTATTCGTGATTTTATTTCTCTGCTGCAATAACCATCACTTGTTATAATACTCCCGAGATATTTAAAGGTTTTAACTTCTTCAATAGGTTCCCCATTCATTTTAATTTTAATATTACCTTCCCCTCTTTTACTGATCTTCATCACCTTGGTTTTCTTTACATTGATTCTCATACCAACACTCTCAACTACCCTATTCAAATGGTTCATTATTTCTTGTAGTCCTTGCTCAGAGTTTGCTACCATGGCCTGATCATCGGCAAAACGTATTGTTTGGACTAGCTGTCCAGAAAGTGTTAAAAAGGGAAGGTGACATTAAGCAGCCTTGGCGTACTCCTCTACCAATTTCAGCTGGCTCTGACTCGCCATCTTTTGTTCTTACTGTTGCTGTCTGATGCATGTATAGGTTCTGTATAAGTCTTCTATCCCACCAGTCCACGCCAGCATTTTTGAGGATCTCCATTAGGTTTTTCCAATCCACCTATTCGAAGGCTTTCTCATAATCTACAAACAAAACATATAGTTCTTGATCGTATTCTATACTACGTTCCGCCAGAGTTCTCATCACAGCTATTGCTTCTTTTGTTCCCCGTTCTTTTGTAAAACCAAACTGGTCCTGTCTAATTACATCCTTTATTTTGTTTTCAGATCTCTTGTTCAGTATTTTAAGTAATATTTTTGAGGCATGTGTTATCAAGCTAATCGTTCTGTGGTCTTCACATTTCTTAGCTGCTGATTTCTTTTCTATTGGTACCATAACTATTTTCAAAAAGTCTTGCGGCCATGTCCCTTCTACGTAGATCTGTTGACACAATAGTATTACTTCATCCAATGCAGTACTTTTTAACATCTTCAACATTTCTGCTGAGATATTGTCTATTCCCTCTGCTTTACCAACTTTTAGTTCTTTGATCGCTTTAAGAACTTCGCTTCTCATTATGCCCGGCCCAATGTCATCCTGGTTACTAACGTCAAACTCTAATTCTAAGGAAAGTTCTGTTGGTCTTCCATCTTTATTATACAGCATTTCAACATACTCTTTCCATCTATTTTTGATGTCGACTGGATCTTTTAACATTTCTCCATCTTTACTTTCTATCCCTCGCTGTATCTTGCTACTTCTCTTACTGAATGTTAGTTCCTTGACTTTCTTGTAGACTTGATCAGCTCTTCCCATCTCAACAAGCCTCTCAATTTCTCTGCACTTCTCTTTCCACCATTTTTCTCCTGCCCTGTCTGTTTTTCTTCTCAGGTCATTGTTCAGCTCTCGGAATTCCCTTCTTCCTTCTTCTGTGTTGACATTCTTCCTATCTTTCCGCTCATCCATAGCTTTTATCATTTCTTCTGTCACCCAAGGTTTTTTAATTCTCTTTGATTGTGTCTTGCCAATAGCGTTTTCAGCTCCATTCATTGCGCTCCTTAGTCTTACCCACCTTTCGTTCACGGATGTTACAGTGTCACTATTTCTCACAAGTTCGTTGTTGGTTTCATTGATAAACTCCTCTCCTTTTTCAGTGTTAAGCAGTTCTCTGTTCCATTTTAGGAATGGTTTTGCTTTGGCTACCTTTTTGAGTTTGAGGTTTACTTTCATCAAAACAAGACAGTGGTCAGAATATACATCTGCTCCTGGATAAGAGCATGAATTCTTTACACTGGTTTTATATCGCTTCCCAACAATAATGTAGTCGAGTTGCATCCTTCGTATATCTCCTGGTGCCTTCCATGTGTACTGCCTTCTCTCATGGTTTTTAAATAATGTATTTGTAATGCACAAGTTGTTTCTTACACAAAAATCAATTAACATCTCTCCCCTGATGTTCCTTCTTCCCAGCCCATACTTTCCAGTCACATTCAATTCCTTCTCATCTCCAACAA
Source organism: Morbakka virulenta (assembly GCA_003991215.1). Taxonomy (NCBI): domain Eukaryota; kingdom Metazoa; phylum Cnidaria; class Cubozoa; order Carybdeida; family Carukiidae; genus Morbakka; species Morbakka virulenta. The sequence continues at coordinate 570,932 of RDPX01000377.1, read as the reverse complement.
CAGCATTCATATCACCCGTTATTACTATGTAATCTTTGCTTTTACAATATTTATTCTTCGATTTTTCTATACAAGTCATCTACTTCCTTATCTGCATGAGTACTTGTTGGCATGTACACAACAAAAATTACAATGTCTACTGGCTTTCCCTTCAATCTTACCACCATCAGTCTGTCGCTACAACAGTCAACCTCTATTACAGCTTGACTAGTCTGTTTGTCAAGCATTAGTGCCACTCCATGTTCAGCTTTATCACCTCCGGAAAATATCATCTTGAAGTTACCACAATTCCTTTCACCCTGCCTTTTCCATCTTATTTCTGTCATTCCGATTACATTTTCTAGCTTCTCTGGTCTTACTAATGACCTCACATTCCATGTACCTATCTTCAATAGATTGTAAGGATTTTGCATGATTACGACCTAGGAAGCCTCACGTCCTCCCCTGCCGGACGCGACACCCTCACGAAGATGGGCCCCGTTAATGTCGTTGTCTCGGAAATCAAGATTATGTGATGTCATGTGTGTGGGGGGGGGGACGCCTTGGAAAAGTTAATGAAGGTGGTTTTCCGTTGCCTTCTTTTATCGCAGACCCACCTATTTGGGGCATGGTCCTACTAACTCGGACCAGTGGACTCCTGCCGTTGTCATCATAAGGAGGATCATCCGCCGGCAGCCACCATCCACTACTGCTGCTGCCCAGTAGTTTAAAGGGGTAATCTTAAAGCCATTCCCAACTTTGTAACTTGGTACTTGTGTTATCAAGAAGGGATCAGAGGAGTTGCGCTGTTTAACAACCGAAGTTGCTATGAACTCACAAGCGCTCTAACACCTACTGACAGGAGTTCCATCAAAGTTTCACCACATCTGGGGCTATTGTAGGCGCCGATCGCCAGGTCGGTATTCGCAAACGGATGTTTACGCCATACGCCATGTATAAACATATCAACAGAGAAAACCATCAAACGTTTAAGCCAATAAATGACATTCTTTTTTCTTGGTTCAATAAGTGTGAACAATCTGCTATTCATATGAGCGGAGCCTTGCTTAAAGAGGAGGCAAATAACATCAAGGAAGCCCTTAACCTGCCTGAATTGGAATCTTTCAAGAAATCAGAAGGATGGCTTGGTAAATGGAAGCTGAGTCATGGGATCAGGGAAAAACAGATCTCCGGGGAAACTCTTGATGTATCGTAAACAACTGCTGAATCTTGGATGGAGAGGTTAAAGGAGTTGTGTAACGGCTAACAACTAAAAGACATCTGGAACTTTGATTAAAGCGGATGCTTTTTCAAAACTTTACCAACCGAAGGGCTAGCCTTAAAAGGAAAAAGGGCCAAAGGTGGAAAGAAATCCAAACAAAGAATCACTGTTGCATTTTTTGTTAGTGCGGAAAAGTGGGAAAACCGTTACTAATATGGCGAATCAAAAAACCACGGCAATTTCGTCTGGCTAGGACAGCGGATATTCTAAAAGGAGTCAATTACTTTGCCGATCCCAAACCATGGATGCAAGATGAAATAATAGAGAAGGTTCTTGAAAATCTAAACCGTCAGATGGTTCTTGAAGAAAGAAATGTAATTCTATTTTTGGATAAAGCGACAGTTCACCCACCTTCACTGATCGGAAAATACAGTAACATAAAAGTTTTTTTTCTTCCAAAAAATACCACATTAAGATTATAGCCCTCAGATGCTGGAATTATTCAAAACTTCAAGACAAAATACCGAAAAAAACTCATGCGTCATGTCATTGCTGGCACCAAAGATGATTTATCGGTATTTGAAATTGTGAAAGTTGACATCCTTCAAGCTATTCAATGGGTAACATATTCCAGGAAAGAAGTTACGGTTGAGACTGTTCAGAACTGTTTTGGAAAATGCAGTATGACAGAGAAAACCATTGAAAGTGAAGAGGAAAAAATTGACGAAGAATTTACCACCCTATTTGAGGAGCTAAGAAAGGATTCAGAAGATGACATAACAGCAGAAGAATACACTGATTTTGACGTATCGACTTGCAGCGCATCACCAGCAATCAACTCGGACATGGTAGATTGGAAAGTAAGATCAGTACATGAATATGTCGACGATTTCATTACAAATGGAAACGAAGGTGAGGAGGAAAACAGCATGGTTTTGGAAAGTGACGAAGAAGACGATGACAAAGAGATCTAAATCAAAGAAGTCAGCGATGTTGAAGCATTAGCAATGGTGGATAAACTTATGAATTTAACTCTAATCGATGACAATGAAAGAAAAACATTGTATTCAATGAAAAACAAATTAGAAAAAAGATAACGCATAACAAGAGACAAACGAAAACAACTGATTTTTTTAGACGTTAGGGTATAAGTATATTTTTTATCCGCATGTGCCGATTTTGCTGGAATTTTAAACATAATACAGCTTTTATATTTTTCTAGGTTTTCAAATATTTTTCTTGTGTTGTCATAAAAAAGCTTGTATATCTTAAAATAACAATTTTTCTGTTCTTCTAAACCTACAAAAATCCAATATTCTCCAAAACCTAAAAATACATTAAATCTTTGACTGGACAACGAAAGTAAGCCCCCATAAAAGTTAACTTTCTAAAAAGCGGACACCTTTTTTTTTTGCACCAATGGTGTCTGCTAATTAGAAAGACTACTGTACAAGCTGTTTCCATCGTAAAGTTTAAACAAAGTATAAAAATATATTTTCAACACATTAATCTGAACATAAAAAGGAAAATACAAGTTGTTTCCATCATAACGTTTTAGCATGCAAAAATTATATCATCTAATGCCAATTACTTACATGATTGCTTAGAAAATAATGAAAGTAATACATAATATTGACGTTTTTAGACTAGTCCTCCTGGTATTGCTTTTATAACGTCAATGTGGTTTCCTTCCTCATGAACGTCCTTCTGTATTTGCTTCTCTGGTCGTGTCATTTTAAGTAGTTTTATGTAGTTTTGTCCTTGATTATAGTTTCTGATTGATAAGTTGGTTCATCAAGTTCATAGATTTTGTCCTCCAAATGAACTTACCCTTGGCCTGGCTCACTAATTTCAACATTATTATTTACAGCATAGTCTTTTGCTTTTCTTCTAAAACTTAATAAAGAAAACATGACAAATTAGGTGAAAAACTAAACTGGTTAGAGGAATTTCATAAAATGCTAGGAAATAATGCTTTTATCTCTTTCTTTTGATCTCTCTGTCCACCTATCTCTCTCTTTCTCTCTCTCTCTCTCTCTCTATATATATATATATATATATATATATATATATATAGAGAGAGAGAGAGAGAGAGAGAGAGAGAGAGAGAGAGAGTTTATGTAGTTTGAAAAAGTAAATCGTTGCTTCTTTAATTTAAAATAACTGTATAATGAGGCAACTACTTGGATTTTAATATTTGGATGTTCTTTTTAATCCTATGGGAAAAGAAGGATAACTTTTTTCAATTTCTCCCGAACGCTTCATCCTTTTCTATTAATTATTAAAGAGATAAGTATACCTTTCATAATATTTAATATATATTTCTAAATTATTTCCAGAGTAGAGCCTAATTGAGCATTATCTTCCTGATGGCCTTTGCGAACTCTAATATTTCGTATTTGTTTTATATAATAATTTGTATTTATTAGTATTTTAAAACGTTAGGACTGTCATAAAAAATCAACAAGAAATAATAAATAGAAAAAATATACTGCTTTGTGTTAATTTTTTACGCTAATGGGATATGAAAGAATTCAATCATTAAAGCTAAAGAGGTAAGGAGAAAGATAAAGGCAGGAATGCAGTGAGGTATCGCCTGGCCTGTTCAATGGATGTTTAGACTTTTCTATAAATTTACAACCATTCACATTTGTATGGCTGTATGGGGTACTCTGATGGGGTGCCACCAGTGACAACTATCACTTGGTCCACGAGTGATGGACTCTCTTGTCTCCTAAGAGCATTCAACTCTCGTATTTGGTTACAAGAAGTTGTCAGTGCGTGATAGCGGCCACACCCAGGAAAAGCAGATTTAACTGACCCACTAAACGTCATGAAGGTATCCAGCAGTTTATTGTTAGTAGTTTTATTAAGTACACGTCTCGTATTTTAGCGCATAAAGTCAGGAAGCGGCGGAGTTAGAGGATGAATCTTTGGCAGGATCATTGGTACCAAAATGATACCTGCAATGCGTGGTTGTATGTACAGGACACCAGTAAAGCTTCATGCTAGTGGGCATCCGCTGATGGAAGGCTATGGGAAAACACCACCGTATTTTGTCAAAAGCAATCATTCAATGCACAAAATCATATCTAAAAGCTTACAGTATAAATGTGTTTTGCCCTATCAGAAAAGCCAGGACCTATTTCGGTGGGGACTACCACCTTCGACAGATGGGTGTAGATCGTCGTCCTGGGACTGTAAGAAACCAAACCGTCTGCGGGTCGAAATGTGGTATGTTAGAGCATTATATCACGCTGGAAAGTTGGCAAATGCAAAAATTGAAATGGAAAGAGTGAACATGAATGTATTGGGGTTGTGCGAGATGAGATGAACAGATAGCAGAAGTTTTTAGGTAAATAGCCATGACGTCATATATAAGAGGAAATCAGTAAGAAAGAGGAGTCAGGTTGATAATAGATAAAGAGAAAATTTGTGTAGGTTTTTGGACCATCTTTGATAGGCTTTTGATTTTAAGACTAAAAGGTCAACATTTTGATGTGTTAATTATCTAAGTATATGCCACAGACAGCAGACAGCGGCGATGAAGATATTGAGCTCTTCTATGATTAGCAAGATGAAGCCATTAATCACTGCATATCTTAAAAAATCCATCTGAACATCAACAAGTTTGTGTTGGTCACTCTAACAAAAACATGGACAGTAGAGTGCAAGTTTAATAGAGCTATAAGTCTAAAGAGCCAGATAACAAAAATTCCCATGTATATCATTATGGCAAGGGCGACGAGGCCGGAAATTGAAAAAGAACAGTTCGGTTTGTTCAGGATGCTGGGGCAAGAAACGCTATCTTTGTTATAAGGATGCTTTTAGAAAGACACATAGCGAGACAGCTCAAGGTATTTGTGTTCTTCATAGATTACAGCAAGGTCTTTGACAGAGTGAAGCACGAATCGTTCCTTGAGATGTTGCAGGGCCGGGACAAAGAGGGGAGGGCTTGACAGTCCAGAACGAGGTAGATAAGGTCTGAACCATCCAAAAACGAGTAAAACAGGGATGCGTGTTTTCATTCACTATACGCAGTGAGCAAATTATGAGAGCTCTGGGAGGAATAAATGGTCTTCAAATTGGAGAATTTGCTATAAACAAATACAGTAAGCTGACGACACATGTCTGATAGCTGGGTCAAGATGGATGCATGTCTTAGATTTAAAACGCAGAATTTTTTGCTATTGGCAGAAGCATTTTTTAAAACTGATTAGCAACAATTTAAGGATTTTTTTCTTGTTTTTAAATGTTATATACATATATTAGTTTTAAAGAATTTTTAAAGTAGCTTTTGTTATTTTTTTATATTTTATACATGTAATAGTTTTTAAGAGAGAATTTTTTGTTTTTGTGTTAAGCTATAGTGTTATGTTATAGTCCATATATTTAGATATAAAAACAGTGTTTAATATGGGGTATACCAGCAGTGCTTTACCACCCCTTAAAAAGGTAAATGATAATGTTCATTATCTTATAAAGAAAAATAAGCATGAAATGCGCTTTTCTCCCCCACTTGTGTCAACAAATCACATAGTCAGACTTTTTAAAGGTCAGAGGCACATGTGATGGTGTATTACATATTTTAAGAAATTGGTGTGCATGTAATGGAATTCATTAATAAAGAAAAACCTCAAAAACCAGCCGAAGACGACGACGCCAGTCACTTGTGTCAGCAAATCACATAGTTAAACTTTAAATTTTTGAAGGCACATATGATGGTATATCACATTTCAAATAATAAGATGGTTGTTAATTATTGATCAATTTTATAGAAAATTTATGCCGACCTCCTGAAAACGCAAAAAATGCATGTGTAAGAAAAAAGGGGTCACCACCCCTTAAAGAGTATAGTGAGTTAATTCTCATACATTTGATCATAATATATTTTTAAAACTCTTCTTAAATAAGACTATTAAAGATTATAAATGATAATAAGAAACCCGGAACAAACATTTACTAGTATAAACTATAGAACAATAAAAATGTACACAACACAAGGTTCGAAAGTGAACTGTGGACTGATGGGCATCACGAGCTTCGTTACGACATCTTTGTCGACGGTAATATCTTTGTGGGTTGAAAGAATAGTAAGATCATTCAATCTTTTCTGGTTCCTGCGAGTAATATGATGACCCACTGGTCACAGGTCATCTAACTCCACCTTATAACTAGCAAGAAGAGAACAAAGTTCACAAACCATTGTCTTGCAAATCTTATAAATGCAGGGTAGAAATATCAGGGTAAGATTTTGAATGTTAGGAGAAGTATTCGTCAAGATTTGGTATGTTGTTTCTCAAATATTGTATTCGACTTAATTTATGTTTTATACATGGCTGTTGATCCTGATAGTGTTGTTGATATTACTTAATACTATACTGTATCTTACTGCATTTCATTTGCACTGATCCTAACCATTCAACTGCGTTGTACAACACCGAAGGTTATCAAAATTTTCTTGAACTCAGTGAAATTCAATAGTTTTGACCAATCAATTTTGCAGTGGGCATGGTCTGGCTTTTATGCCTCCATGCAATTGAGAAATAAGACGACTCCTTTCCTCCACTAGTCTGGGGTTACACCTTAAGCAAGTGTTAGCAACCCCTTAGCTCCCCTTACCAGGGTAACGGTAACCTTCTCAGCCTCAGGGTTTTGCAAGCCAGCAATATTCAGAACCAGTACCTTAGCCTAGATGAAATGAGAGGTGGGTTGCGACAGACAAGGCAGGCAGCGTAAGAACCTTTCCCAAATCAGTATGCGGACAGAACACAATATATTAATGCCGGATCGGTCGAGGCCCGGATCAAGAATGGCTACCATTGCTGTCGATGATCCCCAGGATGGCAATGGAAAATATGCTACTGGGGGTTCAAGGGGGAGACGAGGAGGCAGCCATGTCTAAGTGAAGAAAAAGAAAAGGAAACGCAAGAGAACATTCATAAGGGTAGAAACATTGAATGTAAGGAAGATGACAGGCAAAAGCAGGGAGATTGTGGATATGATGAAACTAAGAAAAGTGGACATACTTTGCGTGTAGAAAGCCAAGTGGAAAGGAAACAAAGCTAAAAATATCGGAGATGGTTACAAGTTGTTTTATCATAGAAAGGAAAGGAACATGAAAGGAGTGGAAGTGATTCTTAAAGAGGACTATATCAGTTGTGTACTGGGAATGGAAAGGTTGACAGACAGAGTGACTCCACTGAAGGTGGAATTAAAGCAGGAAATTGTGAATGTCATCAACACTTATGCACCACTGGTGAGTTGCGATGGAGAGGAGAAGAATGCTTTCTGGGCTGAGCTGGGAGAGTTGGTGACTGATATAACAGGATCAGAAATATTTGTAGGTGCAGATCTCAATGGTCACGTTCGTATAGGGAACAGTGGGGATGAGCAAGTGATTGGGAGGTACACCTATGGTCAGAGAAATGAAGAGCGGCAGAGGGTCGTGGATTTTGCACACAGCACGGGAATGACAGTGATGAACACCTATTTCAAAAAGGAAGATGGGCATCTAATAATGTATGACAGCGGTGGCAAAAATACCCAAATAGATTATTTGGTGTGTAGAAGAACGTTTTTGCAGAACATCGAATATTGTAAAGTAATACCGGGAGAGGATGTGAGCAAACAATATCAACTAGTTGTTGCTGACCTGGTACTATAAAGCAAGCAGAAACAGTCAAGACAGAGTCAAGGACTAGAAGGTGGAAGCTGAGGGTGGAAGCTGTATGTGCAGAGTAACGAGAGGCTGTACAGAGGGGGTTGCTGGGTGATGTCATGGAGAGCACATGGAGCCAGATGGCCTTAGTAATGAGGCGAGTGGCAAAAGAGGTGTTGGGTGTATCATCGGGAAGGAAAAAGGCAAAAACAGAAACCTGGTGGTGAAATAATGAAGTCCAGCGTGCTATCAGAGAAAAAAAGCAAGTAAAGAAGCAATGGTTTAACAATAGGGATGACCAAACTAAACTACGATATGACCAGTACAACAAAGCAGCTAAGAAGGCGATGGCGCCAGCCAAGGATTCAGAGAATGAGGTCTACCGGCTAGTGAAGGGAAGAGACCAGGAAACTAAGAGCATACAACATGTGAGAATGATTAAAGGATGAGAAGATTAACTGATAAATATGACATCCTAACAAAGTGAAGGGATTACTTTGTGTCACTAATGAATGTTGAGAACCCAGGAGAGAAAAGATCACAGGGCACGTGAGATCGATACAGAAGTTATGGAAATTAGCAGAGAGGAAGTGAGAAAGGGTATGAAAAGGATGAAGAAAGAAAAGACTGTAGAGCCGCATAACATACCTATCAAGGCATGGATCAGCATGGGAGATATCGGGACAAGATTTCTAGCAGGCCTATTTAATAAAATACTGAAGGGAGAACAAATGTCAAAAGAGTGGAGAAACACCCGAACAAAGGGGACGCACAAAGTTGTGGAACCTATTCTGGCATAAAGCTCATGAGTAAAGCAATGAAACTGTGGGAACGAGTGGTAGAGTCAAGACTATGAAGGAGAGTAAGCATCAGCGGAAAGCAGTTCTGATTCATGTCCGGCAGGAGCACAACTGATGCAATTTTTGCAGTAAAGATGCTAATGGAAAAGTATCGGGAAGAACAAAAGCAGCTGGTCTGCGTTTTTATAGATTAAGAAAAGGCATATGATTGTGTACCTAGGGAAGAGGTGTGGCACGGTATAAGAAATGCTGAGATACAAGAGTATTATATGGCTGTAGTAAGAGACATATATAAGAACTGTGAGAAGGTCGTAAGATGTCCAGTCGGTACAACCTGTTTGTTCCAGGTAGAGGTGGGGTTACATCAAGGTTTGGCCTTGAGACAATTTCTCTTTGCTTTGATTAGACAACCTAACAGCAGAGTTGAGAAGAGAAGCTCCATGAACAATGATGTTTGCTGATAACATTGTGCTATGTTGCGAGACCAAAGAGGAAGTTGGTCTAGACCTAGAAAGATGGGGAGGCCTATTGGAGAGGAGCTGCCTAAAAATGAGCAGTCGCAATCACGATTTGTGCGAAGGTCAGGTTTTCCACCGGATTCACCCCTCTACTGTACATATCATTTTCTACCTCGGGCTTTCTTTCCACCTGATATTGCTTAGTTACATGTATGCTTGTGTATTAATAGTTCTAGATTTGTCTCTTCTATATAAATAGGTTGTAATATAATTTGAGACACAACCAAAGCCAGGAAGTTAATAAATGATTTCGTATTTAGGGTGAGTAACTAAAGCAAATACATTGTGTTTAATACTCTTTGAGTCAGTGATGTTAGCTATCCACTATTATTTTGTTGTTCAACTACCTTAAGGACTGTCACTTCGAGAAGGGGAAAGTTATTACTTGTCTAAGAAAATGAAGATTAGAAGAAAACTAAAAGTCAGAAGGATTCAAAGACAGGAAAAGGGAACAGAAATGGTATGATGCACCTGTCCGTCACAACATTCAAAGTTGGCCAAAAAAACAGACAATACCACTAAGACGAACAGGATTATTTCTTTGGGTAAAAATCGGAACAAGATATTGCTGTCTCGATTGGGTAAAGAACTCTAATGAAGGAAAGCTAAATGTGCTTTGTGTTTTTCCTTTGAGGCTCGTTCACTGTTGAGGTTTCAACTAGGATGTCAATTTCGTGATAATTAAAATGAGAGAAGAATTGCATAGAAGATCTTTTGGAAATTCAGCACTTCTGTACCATTTTTAGAGCACAAAATAGATAAGGACATAGTGTTCGTAAAATAATGGGAAGCCTTTAGAGAAGAATGTGAATATACTGAAAAATAATGCAGATAAATTCAACTAGTTTTAAGGGCTATAAGAGGCTTTAAGAGTTACATGATTAGGTAAGAATATATACGGGGTTTCTTGGGTAAGGAAGTTGCGTATGAAGGGAAGGAAGAACAGGTGAATAACTGAAACGTGTTGAACCCTAAGAAAATTTATGGATCCCTGTTTTTAATTCAGACCAGCTGAAAAGTTAAGCAACTGTTTTTAATACAAGATTTGTGTTTTTTTTAACCTTGGGATTAAAAATGTTCTGTTTATTAAACTCCTTAACTTTGTATTTATAAGTTCCATTTACATGTACTAATAAATGTTATAGGTATAATAAGAAATCGTACTTCTTTCAAAATTTTTTTTTTTTTTTTTCAATTAAAGTGCTTTGAGAAATTAAAGTATTCAAGGTTATTATACCCTTACAGTGGCAGTGGAAAACAAAATGAGAGGGAAAGGAGGGAAGATACAGAAAGGAAAAAGAAGGAAGACAGTAAAGATTGATTGGGAGAAAGAACCGGGTGGGAAGAATGAAACAGCCACTTTGAACGAAAGAGATAAGGACAAGAAAAATTAATAGAGAAAGACAAGTAAGAATGAAAGAGAGGAAGGGAGAAATAGTGAGTGTTTGTATGTATACACACACACATATATATATATATATATATATATATATATATATATATATATATATATATNGTGGGAAGAATGAAACAGCCACTTTGAACGAAAGAGATAAGGACAAGAAAAATTAATAGAGAAAGACAAGTAAGAATGAAAGAGAGGAAGGGAGAAATAGTGAGTGTTTGTATGTATACACACACACATATATATATATATATATATATATATATATATATATATATGTGTGTGTGTGTGTCTGTGTGTCTGTGTGTGCGTTACTGACAAACGGACTAACCAGCTAATACAGCTAATTGACTGATTGACTTGACCGACCGACCGATTGACTGACTGACTGGAGTGTCTCCTGACTGCGTCGGGGACTTGGCTAGTTGAATGAAAATTTGCAGTAACTATCATAGAAATAGAGGGATTAAGAGAAAAGGCTAAATTGCAGTGCTTCGGTGCTGCCGTTGAACAATGTTCAATATTTATTCCTATACCTATAATTATCAGAAAATTAGTATCATTTTTTCGTCAAGTCCTTTTTTCAATTGTAGGTCTATATCTTTGATAACTTTACGACATGACCTACATTTTAGCCCTGGCAGACTCCTAGCAGTCATATTAAAAAAGACAAAGCTAATGTGTAGTGCAAGAAGGCAAAGTAACCAGACACGAAATCCGATTTTTCTGCATTGCCTATGAAATCAATTCATTCGGACCACGCACAAGCACATGCACCCAAGCATAAAGACTTTAAATTTTTATAATATAGATATTTCTCTAAACACCAATAATGTTCTTACATACTTTTGTCACCAAGAGACACTTACCTCATTCCCACTTTAATGGTGAATATCGAAATAAGTATGAAAATAATGGCTCCCAATGTACCTCCGACAGCAGCTACAGAAACTGGACCAGACTCTTTTCCGGAAGAGCCTGTGTGAGCTTGACTTGCAACTGATTTGTAAGTGGCAACAGCATCGAGTTGTTGTTCAATGAATGACTTTTCTCCATTAATAGCCCTTTTAATAACATCGACTGGAACGAATCGCCTATTGGTCTGAAAAGTGTTGTTTTGGGGGATAAAAACAGTAAACTGAAATTCTTGAGCCCCAGTTGAAAGGAGATGGGGAAAGCTAGCGAGTATATTGATGTCGTTAACAGTGAAGAGCAGCTGCTGTACAGAACCAGTATCTCTAAAAAAGAGAGGGAAATTTGGGGCATAAATCCAGATTTCTTCCTTTCCAGGTTCAGTCCTAACACTTAAAACGTGCGAATTAGAAGTGAATTGGAAAACCGCATATAAAGGACCTCTCAACAACAAATTAGAGTCAAGAAACTAATTAAGCCTAACCAATTTCTTGAACATCTTTTTTTTCTCATCTTTGACTACTTTCAAAGCAAAGCCCCACCCCACACACACCCAAAAATTGACTTCTTATCCCTTTCAGACTTATCATGCGCCAATTGAAATGGTACAATTTCTTATTAAAGTGGATATGGTCCAACTGGTGGTACCTGTTGTAACACAGCGGTTAGGGACACTTTTAGTTCCTAGTTTCATCCGTGAATTTCAGTTTTCTTTTGACTTCAAAGCTATAAAGTAAAGCACTGGAAAATAATTTGCAATAGTGCTGCATTGATATGATTTTCATCAGCAATAGACAATATTTTTAGATTTAAAACTGCTCTACACTCAAAATGGCATTTCAATCAAATTAGTGCATTTTAGTCAATTCGTGGGTGCTGATTACGAATATGATAATAAGCGGATTTTTTTCAAAGAGCTTTGAAGTTTTCTTTTAGATGGAAATTTGTATATTTTTAGGTAATCGTGCTGGGTGATGTATTTGTTAAATCTCCTAGTCTTTTAATATCTTTGCACAGTCTGAATGCATCCCTCCAATATGTAAATAGCAGGTTGATTCATTCAGTGACTTCCTCCATAATTTTTCATTAAATATCCGATGAAGTTAACTACGTCTAGGCCTGGGCACAAAGGGACTGGGTTGACTCTCATATTTTCTGGTCTATTAACATATTCTGTATTGAGTGCTATTTTTACAAAAACACAGTAATAGTCTGATTCACATTATGATAGGACGTGTAGTCTAATCCGCAAAGATTCGTGTCGATGGAACATATTTACACTTTTTGAATTTCAACCGAAAATGTCTACATAGGCAGCCTGATGTTGACAAATGATGTAACGATTTTATTAATAATGATGTTTATTTACTGCCTGATTTTCCCTGAGTTTCCTTTGTTCTCCGTCAAATACAAAGGTACTAGGGCTCATCACACTTACAAAAGTCGCCTAATCTGCCTACTTGATAGCACTTTGCTATCACCTTGCTGTACGAGAATTCATGAAGTCTGGCAAGTCACGTCGTGCTTGTAAGAATCATCCAGATAACTTCGGTAATATTTGTGGAAAATATGAAATTTACAAATTCCTTAATTAGAGGATACAAAAGTTATTTCGATTCTAAACCTGAACTGGATAAAACAAGGGCTCCAAGATGTTGCTGCATTACTTGTTCCTCTGGATTACATCACTGGAAGAGTGGGCATCGAAAGAAGATAAAGTTCGTGACTCCCATGATTTGGGGTGAACCAACAGACCGCATTTCTGACTGCTATTTTTGTTTGACGGAATTCAATAGTGGAGTTGGTAGTACCAGGCGTGTCACCAAATATGCTGTCTTCAGGTAGGCTACAACATTTTTTAGGTTCAAGCTCTGATGTGCACCTCATCACATAGTCTGAACTTAATGATCTCGCAACGAATTTAATGCTGTCAAAGCAGCGCTCGAAAATCTTAGCTTCCAGGTTGAAGGAATGGAACATGCTTCACTCATCCACAAAAATAACAGCATTCCGTACACGAAATGTGGAAATGACAAAGTTTTTCTCAATGACAGACTCTATATGTTACTGCACTGATGTTGCTGGTGTAATGAGTGCTATGAACATTAGATATACCAACAGTGAATGGAGACTATTCATAGATTCCTCGGTAGCTAGCCTAAAAGCAGTTCTACTGCACAATGGAAATAAAAATCCAAGCATATCCATTGCACATGCTGTTGGCTTACTAGAAAAATATCATACAATGCAAAAGGTATTAGGCCTCATCCAATCTACTGAACATGAAGGGGCTATTTGTGGAGACTTCAAGGTCATTGGGCTGTTACTAGGTCTACAAAGCGGCTATACTAAGCATAGCTGTTTTTTTTGTTTGTTGGACAGCCATGCTGACGATGAACACTCCCAACGAAAAAGCTGGCAAAACGCAAAAAACTTTCAGCCCAGAAAAGAGAATGTGAAATTTCTACCACTTGTAAAGCCTGAAAATATCCTCCTTCCTCCATTGCATATCCAACTAGGGCTTGGATAAACAAAACTCAGGTTTTAAAGTCCTTCAGAAGTTTACCAAGGTCAGTGAGGCAAATTTGAAGGCTGGGGTTTTCATCGGACCCTAAATTAGGGACCTCATGAATGACCCCGAATTCCCAAAACTCCTCTCCGAAAAGGAACAGAGAGCTTGGAAATCTTTCCAGGCTGTAGTGCTTAACTTTCTTGGTAACAAAAATTCAGAAGACTACAAGATTGTGGAAAACCTTTTGGACGACTTTTGAAGCATGGGCTGCCGAATGTCACTTAAGATGCACATGCACTACCTGCACTCTTATCTGGATTTCTTCCCAGAAAACCTTGGTTCAGTCAGTGATGAACACGGGGAACATTTCCATCAGACCATTGCGACCATTGAGCACCGTTATCAAGGTCGCTGGAACCCTGCGATGCTAGGAGACTATTGCTGGCTTCTGCAAAGGGAGACAACAAGTGCTCGTCGCCGAAAGCCCTGCACGTTTTTTGAACTCTGACTGTTCATTGAAGTTCTCTTATTGGAACTATTAAATGCTTAGTGACAATGAGTTTTGTAATTCTATTTCATGATCGATTCTTTTAGTTCTATTGATGTGTTGTACACAAAGGGGACTAGAGTACTTTCCATATTTATGCCTTCATAACAGTTGAATACTTGCAAACTTATGCTGTCTTTTCTTGTGAATTTTGCTTGTTTTTATAATATAATTTTGAGGAAAGATTCATTTGTTTTCAAAAAAAAACATAGTTAATATTTAGGAATAATGCTGAAAACAATATGCATAGAGACATATGACAGTCCCCGAGCTAGTGGACGGGAAGGATGATCACATGACCATACACAATATTAGCCTACCTCACGAAAAAAATCACATCACCACAAAATAAAAACTAAACGGTAGATTTGTTTTTTACACACAGATTTGGAATCAGCGCATCAAAATTACCCAGAAAACATATCTGCCGTTTAAGTGGCAAAACCTTTTTTTAAATTTGTAAAGCAGTGTAATTGATACGGATGTCTTTGATAATAGAAAAAAGTTAATTTTGTCATTTCAACCAATAAAGAAGATTTTTGGTATCATACACTACACAGAGACGTCTTGGACGAATGGAATTTTAAAGTTGCAAATACTATCGTTTACGACACTGGTAAACAAATTAGAACTCATCCTTTGTTCAGAATACGCGGTTGATTTTGTTTATAATGGATGGCTTTGAGCAATTGTGAATATATTACAATTACTGTTGTAACAATAGACTGTACTTACTTAAAAAACATCAGTGATGGCGCGGGAAAGACCTGGTGAATTGGGCTCACTGAAATTAATGATCGACACCTAAATACAGAATGTGCACCGCTGAAAAAATGCTTTATCTCTTATTAACCAAGACATATTCATGTTCGTAGAGTATTCATGCTACTTGGCATTTAGATAAAATGAGTAACTGAACGAGCAGGTCGAGTAGTTACTATATGAGAACAACTGAACTTCCTCCTTGATGGGGTAGTATTTTATTTTGTTTCTTTATTTACCGCTGACCAGATATGAATAAAACACCAAAATAAATCGTGCTCATACAATTATGAAGTGCGAATTTCATAGTAACTCGACTTGTGTATTGACAAACGACTCTTCATTTTTAGTTCGCAATGTTAGTAGTTCAAAAATCTAATTTGGGGTGGGTTTGGTCAGTCAGATAAAAAGTTAGGCCTCCTGCCTTAAATAGACTGACTTACACTACTTTACAATTCTACTTTACGTGACAAGTTTTATAACTGTATAGAGTTACAATTACCACTTTGACTCACTAATCTTGCATCAGATGGATCGTATAATCTCCTTCAGTCAGATTTTTAATATGCTTAAGAAGAAACGTCAAAATGTCAAAATATAAGTTGCTTAAAGATTGCAAGTACGGAAGCATAAGAGATACGTTTTTGGCTGGTGTGGCACTTAAAATTATGTCCTCTCGTAGCTTGTTTGCCCACAAAGGAACTGGTGCCAATAGATTGGCAACATCAACTAAAATGCTCAATATGATAAGGACTCAAACTGAGTTAAATTTAGTAGGACGCAAGAGCATGTGTCTTGAACGGTTCTAAAGGATTCCCCCCTGGAAAATTCCCCACGTAGAATTTACTTTGGACAAGTCCCCCAAGGCAATGCCTCTGACTATTCCCTCTAGGATAATTTTATTATGAGGTTTATAAAAGAAAAACTCAGTTTTACCTTTTCTTTCGTTTCGTACTAAGTAAAGGAACACATCGCTTCTTTTTACAGTAAATTGTCATTGCATCTGATATTGTTTTGCTAAATAGGGATGATCTTATTATGATTCCCTATGGAGGAAAAAAGATGAATACTTATCAGCTTCTTCAGTTCATTTTTATCAAGGCATACTTGAAATCACCAAAAACGTGATGAAAACTGACAATTAAGGAAAAATGACAGCCCAAGAAGGAACGATACGGATTGACAGATAAGTACTTTAAAAATTGCAATACCGCCAAACGTATGTATGAAGGAGAGAGAGATTGAGGGAAAGAGAGTGAGGGAGAGTGCGGGAGAGTGCGAAAGAGTGAGCGGGAAAGAGAGAGAGAGAGAGAGAGAGAAAGAGAGAAAGAGAGAAAGAGAGAAAGAGAGAAAGAGAGAGAGAGAGAGAGAGAGAGAGAGAGAGAGAAAGAGAGAGAGAGAGACTTTTACAAAAAATCTCATATTTCAAATAAATCATTAGTAATTTCCTCTGTAAGAAATAGTACATCGGAAAATTTCGGGAAATTTTTACCTTTGGCGAAGACCAAATTTATTTAAATATGTTTACCACTACTTTCATAGTTATGAAAATTGACTTTACCTGTCTATTTGGCTTTATTTCTGTTGCTGTTATATATTTTGCTGTGAAAAAAGGTCGAAAAGGATCTTGTCTTTTTAATGTTATTTACAGTATTGCTAAAATAAATGGCACAATACTGCTATGACTGAAAACAATTACGGTAACTATCATAACTACACGATAGTTGTTAAAAAAGGCCTTTATTTAAAAAATTCGATATTGAGAAGACCGTAGAAAAGGACTGTTGTATCCACCAGTTGAATGTAAAAGAATTTTACATTATACATTTTTACAAATCCATTGCTATGTTGACCATACTACCCATACAATGGCAGCTCCACATTGTATTTTTTGTATATTTTATAACAGATAGTTAACAGACAAAAAAAATTAGTAAAATTTATTTTTATTCAACATAAAAATGACTCTCCCTTTTCTATCATTCATATATTACTGCTAGAAACCACCCATGCTTCTTCTCCATTACTGCTCCTCTCCGACAAAAACAAGGTATTGAAGAGAGTTCATTACAATTGTCACCGCTTGCAGTACTTGAACATGAAACTCTTTCCCATTGGTTGACAAAATATCAAAATTCTTCGTACGTTTGTTTCTCTTATTCTAAAATGTGTAGGCATTAGAAAACTACAGAAACAAGAATACGATCTTTCATACCTAATTTAGGTACCGCTGATTAAATCTACGTTCTAACACGTTGAATACAAAGATTCTTCTATTGCCTCTGTTAGAAATGAAAAGTGTTTTCTCTTTCGCATATTGTTAATTGCTATTGGCGTTAAATTCCACTTGAAGGAAAAAGCACAGAAAATTAAAACTCGTCAACTTAAATGTAACTATTCATCACACATTTCCCTCATAAAAGAGGGATGGTGATGGGGTAACGTTTTTTAAGTTAATAATTGCTCCAGCCTAAAAATGTTGTTTTCTTATTTATCTTGTAAATCCTAACTAATTAGTTCAACCCCAGTTTAAACCAGCATACTTTACTTCTGCAGGATATGGTCTGCTAAATGATACTGACAAAGCCAAATTAGTGTAAAATTAGTACCGTGGTTAAAATTTTGTTTTGGAAGAAAAGGTCAAGCTACGTCGCTCAATTTATAAAGAGATTACGTTCCTTTTTTCATAAGTGAAAAAAAAGCACTCAAAAACAATATACAAATTCTTTCTGCCTTCAAATTGGCATCCACGACAGACTTTTATTAATAGTTTAACATGGTCCTGAGTAGAATACAACTTCATATACAAGTCCATTTGCCTCAGAGGCTTTCAAGTGCTTGATTTCTACTTTTTATCGTACTTATGAATTAACTTTAAGTATGTTAACTACAAGTAGCGATGATACGTCAAAAACAAAGTCACAATACTGTTAGAAAAATTGAAGCTGCAAAAAAAGAAGAAAGAATTCAGACAATAACAAAAAGGCTATGCAGAACAAAACAATGTATCGTAGATGAAAGGCCAACTAAATTGCTTCCAGGTCTACATTAAAAACATTAAAACATAAATAATAGGAAATAAAGAAAATGTCTGGCAACGTTTTGAGTAACATTTCTTATTTTCTTCATCATCATCATCATCATCATCATCATCATATTCGGTTTAACGGCCATTTTACATGCTAGCATGTGTTGGACAAACACATCAAATAAAAACGTAAGTCTGATAATCAAAGGCTTCATTGATTGTTAATTTAAAAATAATGTTAGGTATGGTCAAGATAAAGAACATCAAGGATTACAAATGTCAGAATAGGAGTAAGTTGCAAAAAAGTAACAAGATAAAGCAACAAGAGAAATCATCTTCATACTTTGAACAATGGGAAAGGGAGTGATAGCAGAGTCATGTAAGCTAAACACCAATTTTTGAGCAAATAAAAGACCTTTATCATGTCATAAACGTAAGCTTTGTAAAAGCTACATTTATAGACGTTTGTTATAAAAATACATTTACACATTTTATCACATTTTATCAACACTGTAGTTGATAAAATGTGATTCGTAGTAAGAGTATTTTACCAGTATTTTCAAAATAAATGCGTATTTTTGAAATAAACATGCACGAAAAGGATAAAAATTTACACTTACTTCCATCAAAACGGCAGTATCTCCCAATAAAACGGTTAGCACAAGAACATGAGTAAATGTCCTCTGGCGAACACAATCCATTGTTTTTACAAAGACCTTTGTAGCATTGTACAAGCTCGCAAAATTTACCACTAGATTTTGAGGTACAAAAACATTCACCTCCTTTTGTTTCAGAGCAAGTTCCTCCATTCATGCAAGGGCTTTTTGGATAACAATAACTTCTGTTTTCACAGTTTGTACCTACAAATTCGGGTTTGCACGTGCAGTTGTACGACGCCTCAAGCCCCAGTGGTCCAGGAGAACAAGTTCCTCCGTTCATGCATGGAGAGCTATTGCATGCAATCCATGTTTCACAATGGTTTCCACTGTATCCTTTAAAACAATGACAATTTTTGTTTCCATAGTCATCACGGAGACACTTCCCGTTACCTTTACATCTGAAAAGAAAATTGTAACAAACAATCTCTTTAATTTATTGATTTAACATGTACATAGATGCCACTTCCTAGACAAGGTATTTTTGTTCTTATTATTCTGTATTGAAATTTTATTTCTGCTTAATAACACAGGCCAACGATTTTTTGCGCCCTTAAAGGGAGCAGGTATTTCTGGCAAATTTTGATACGCTGAATTGTCCAGGTTTGAGGAAACATTTTTCGATCACATGTGCATTTAGAATAATAGGAGTGTCTTTCTAAAATCATTAGCTGCTTGCCTAGTCAGTTTGAAGAGTTATTTAATGAGTGATTGAGATCATCAATGTGTAATATATTGCGTGATTGCGTGTTTATAACTTGTGTTGAATGTGTCAAATTAACCCTTGCGAATCTGTAAAGACGTCAATAACAGATGGTGTTTCTATCATGCCATGCTATCGTTATGCATGTTTCTGTATCCCATAATTAAAATTATATTTATATTTTGTATGATTGTAGAAATTCATCAGTTAACATTGAAAGTTAAAATAGCAAAATGCTCTCTAATTCTGAGACAAAAAAGAACGTGTTATATTGTACAACAGAGCAAATTTGACATATGCTTAAAGCTTCTTGGTTATGTGGTATACACCACAAACCCAAGAAGCTGTGGTGTATAGATCGCTCATAATTCATGGCTTCAGAACAAAGAAAATGCATCAATGATGTTGACCAGTTTTGTAATATTTGTGGATCGTATACTCTGCAGAAAAAGACCAAAGATCACTGACTTTGTAAAAAAAACTTTACTTTGCCTATTTCAAAATGAAATTACGAGATCAAGAGAAGTCTGGGCACCCCATATTGTCTGTGAGACATGAATAGCAAATCTTTGGAGCTGGTCACTGTGAAAACTAAAGGGACTTGCTTTTGGAATACCTAGGATATGGAGAGAGCCTCAGAACAACATAAATGACTGCTATTTTTACAATGTTGAAACAAAAGCAGTTAATGCCAGAATCAAAGCTAACATTGTGTGCCCAAGTTTGAAATCAGCCATATGAGACCAGTGCTGTATTGTACCAATATCCCTATACCTGTTTCCAAAAAATCTCACGGATCTTTGCATGGTAAACAACGACGACGATGACGCACCAAATTGTGAATCAACTGGAAATTGTGATAGCCAAGATGAAGTCTATGTAATAGAAGGAGAAACTCCATAACTCTTCTCGCAGTCAGAATTGAATGACTTGGTACGAGATCTTTTCCTTTCAAAAGAATCATCTGTGCTTCTAGCTTCTAGGCTTAAAGAAAAAAACCTCCTACTTCAAGGGGCGAGGATTTCCTTCTGCAGGACTAGAGAGAGCAAGCTCTTGCAATACTTTGACAATAAAGGACACTTTGTGTACTGCAATAATATCCCAGATCTTCTTAATGAAATGGGAACAGTCCAGCATTATCCAGAAAATTGGAGGCTGTTCATTGAGAGTTCCAAGCAAAGCTTGAAGTAAGTGCTGTTACATAATGGAAATAAGTATGGTTCTCTCCCCGTTGCTCATTTGGTTAGAGAGTTGTTATGGAGCTGATTAGGTACACTAAACATCAATGTGTCATATGTGTTGATCTAAAAATGGCTTGTTTTCCTCTTGGTCAACAGAGGGGCTAGACAAAGTACCCATGATTTCTATGTCTTTGAGATAGCAGGGCAAGACAAGAGCATCGGATGCAGAAGGAGTAGCCAATTAGAAAGGAAATAAATGTTGGAAATAAAAGTATCACAAATGTGCCATTAGTTGATAGGAGAAATATAGTATTCTCACCACTTCATATAAAATTAGGTCTTATCAAGCAATTTGTCAAAGCCTTGTACAAAGAAGGAAACTGCTTCCAGTACATCAAAGCTACCTTTCCGAGTGAAAGCGAAAAAAAAATCAAAGCAGGGATATTTGATGGACCTTAAATTAAAACTGATCAAGGACCCCAATTTTATTTTATCTATAAATGATGTGGAAGCAAATGCATAGAAAGCATTTGTTAGTATTGCCATAAATTTCATAGATAATAGGAAGCAGGATGATTACATTACTCTGGTCTACAATTTCATCAAAAGCTTTCATGCACTTGGATGTAACGAGTATAAAATTTCATTTCTTACATAACCATCTTAACAGATTTCCTGAAAACCCTGGAGTGATGTTAGAGATGAACAGGGAGAAATTAAAACGATACAGAAGCTGTATCAAGGTAGATGGGACCAGCACATGATGGCAGACTACTGTTGGCGTTTTGAAAGAGATCGCATTGCTTTTTGCCATTGCAGAAAGTCTACCAAAAGAAAAATGTTACCACATTGAATCCATACCAACATCACTGTTGTACAAGTGTTTCAGTGTTGTGTGTACCTTGCATAACTTAATGCAATACTCATTCTTCACAAAAAAAATACCTAAAGATTAACGAAGAAGTCTCTTACTTGTATTACTCTATTCTGATAATTAACAGGACTGACATACCTTAAAGAAAAGTTCTTCCAATATATTTAAATAGCTAAACACGATATTGGAAATCTGATGAAGTTTTTAAATTCAGCATAGTAAAATTCTTTAGAAAGGTCTCTTTAAAACAAAGCGACAAAAACTGATTTTTCTTGTTCGCCTGTGTAATTGTTCGCTACGTTAATTCCTGTTCAAAACATGGCATCAATTTGTATGTCTGTTGGTATAATACAATCTCGTCAGATGATTAATAAAAGACAGTATTATAAACCAAATGAACAAATTTTTAGTGTCAACTGAAATAAGACCAGGACATAGCCAGGTCAGCTTAAGCTTTTATAAAAATGCTACCTTTGCAACCAAGTTCTAAAGAGAGACTGAAACTACAAACGGCTTATCTTCAAAAGAAACACGTTTTGAGACAGCTAAATAGAATAAAATTTGACATTTTTCTTCGCACACAGTCATAAAACAACCAATTGTATACCAAGTAAATGTATTAGCAATTTTGAGTAAATTAAAAGAAATACACAAAAGAGAAATAAACTGATAAAAGGAAGAAAAATTATTGCAAAACGATTTTTAATCAGGAAAATTCAAACAAATCAGCTTAATTTTATTGATCAATTCTAGAAAGGAAAAGTTACCGGCTTGAATCGCAAGGTCTTGGCAAACTGCAGTTCTTCCCAATGAAGTTTGCAGAACAGTTGCAATGATAATCTCCTTCTTTCTCTATGCACGTGCCATTGTTCATGCATGGATTTTGGGGCAAGCAATGCAACGCTACACTGCAGTTTTCTCCCGCATATCCAACACTACACGAACAGGCGTATTGTGAATGATTACTTGGTAAACAAGTTCCCCCATTCTTACAAGGACTGCTAAGACACGCCTTCCAAGATTCGCATTTGGATCCAGTAAAGTTTTCGGTACAGTGGCATGTATCTTGACCATGTTTGTCTTTGTAACATACACCTTGGTTCTCACATCTAAAACATAATAAGAAACTTGGTCTTTTAATAAGCACAAAGATCAGAATAGAATGAATATCTCTATAAATCTATATCTAAATTCTTATTAAAATTTAGTTGTATATAAAGAAAAAGTTTGAAACAAAGAGTAAATCCACTAAGTCCTGAAGATTGTGGAGAAAGAAGAATTTACAATGAAACTCATGTATTATATTTAGATTTGAAAACATCAAGGTCGTAAGAGGTAGAAAAACAATTAGAGCGAGGGAGTTTTTAAGTTGCCGTAGTTCAACAAAAGAAGCTGTGTTCTTAAACGGAACCTTCAGGACTTGAATCACAACAGCATTGGAAATAAAGAAGTTTGACTGGCAAATAAGGCAACATGACAGCAAGTACTTCGGAACGAAGGACACAATTCATCATAGCACTTATATATGATTCTGCGAACTCCTATGGTTGACAGTCTTTTCAAAAGCACTGGGACGACCATAGACGATGAAATGCGATTAGCGATCTTAATAGTATCTCAGAAACAAACAATGTTTAATGAAAAAGTTAAGAAAAAGTGTAAAACGAAGAGAATCTGATCCAATTTGTTAATACAGCATACCAAAATTGAATAGAAATGTCTATTTGTAACAAAGCGACACAATCTGATTTTTCTTGTTCGCCTGTGTAATTGTTCGCTACGCTACAGTCTTTTCAAAAGCACTGGGACGACCATAGACGATGAAATGCGATTAGAAATCTTAATAGTATAAAGTTAGGAAAACGTGTAAAAGGGAGAGCAGGGGGATGCATAAATGTAAGAGCTTTCTTATGTCTTGGGTCGTTAGCTTCTTCCATGCTACTTTTCGAGATAAACTGCTCCAGTCGTCGGGCTCTAAGTTCATAAAAGTTGAGAAAATGTTTTTTTGTTCTT
The DNA here is from genome assembly GCA_003991215.1 of Morbakka virulenta. Lineage (NCBI taxonomy): Eukaryota > Metazoa > Cnidaria > Cubozoa > Carybdeida > Carukiidae > Morbakka > Morbakka virulenta. Next base: position 547,159 of record RDPX01000377.1, on the reverse strand, counting down.
CTAAATAGTGCTGACGACACTGATACGACCTGGGATTTGATGGTGCGATGCATTAATTGTCTCGCAGTACTAAGGAAAGAAACACAGGAAACACAACGCAGATATGACGCCACTTCATAAACAACTCGATCCCGTCTAGACGAAGGTCCGCACTGTATAGTAAGTATAAAGTACAAAGTATAGAAACAGCCGTACCTTGTCACCTTAGTAGCCTGAAGATGGAATCAGTATCTCATCGAACTTAGCTGAGAAAATGCTAACGAGCCATGAGATGATAAAGTTCGTTTGTCTATGGTATCCTCTCAGTGCATAAATTTAAATTTTTCAAGATGGAAGACCTGGTGACGAGACAAGATGTATACCAGATCGTCCAAAATTCATGGCTTCAGAACGAAGAGAATGCATCAATGATGTTGACCAGTTTTGATATATTTGTGGTTCCTATTCTCTGCAGAAGCAAAGACCAAAGATCGCTGACTTTGTAAGAAGTATTTAGGAGATGTAATAGGGTATTATTGTCTACCAAGTTCAACTCAATAATATATGTAAAAGGAAAGAACAGGATTTTAAAAGTAATATGTTTAAGGAGCGTAAGAAAATTGACATATTTAGTTCATGTTAAGATTTGAATTTAAAACAGATTAAAAATACGTGAACAATTTTGTCTTTAATGTCCTTTTCGGAGGGATATGATACAACGTAGTTAGTAAAGAAAGAAAAAAGAAGAAGAGAGAGAAGAGTAATGAGAAGAAATGAAGAAGTAGACGCTAAAAGAAATAAGTAGACAGAAAAATTAAATGCCAAAAAATGGAATAACATAAATGCAGGGAGAGGAAGACGGAAAGCAAGGCAGGGGACGAAATTTCTTTACTTTGGTAGACGTTTCCTAATTTTTTTTACTATTGTAAATAGTATTTGAAAATTTTAAATAAAAAATATTAAACTCACGTACTTATTGACATCACAGAACTCTAGAGAACAATTTTTTCCTCCGTATTTGAGCGTACAATTACAGGTATAACTATCATTCATAAGTTGGCAGCTTCCTCCATTTTGACAGGGGTTTGAAAAACAATAATCTGTTTTGCAATTGGGTCCTATATGTCCCACCTTGCATTTACATTTGACCCCAGAAACTTCTACTGTACAGGTCATTCTATCAGGACAGACATTTTTTTGACAAGGTTCTAAAATAAACAAAAACAAAACAGTGGTCATCTCTAAATAACTCACATGCTTTTCTAACGCTTTAGTACAAACAACCTCATTTTTAGGATCGGTATGTCTTCGTTTATTGTAATATGAAAACAAAGTAATCATTTTCAAAGCCACTGTTCAATTGGCATGTTTTGTAAATAAATGAAATCTAAATAAAAGGCTGCATAATCGAATTGAACTACATAATGGCTGGAGAACAGTATAATTTAATTCTACCTTGGCTGCAATTATTGATTTTCTTAATGGGTTTGTAGGCGCAAATTGTATACCGGTGGCAACAGAGCTGGAAACAATACAATGGTAATGGCTCGTAAACCCTACTGTTATGCATAGTAAGGATTAGTTATCTTATACGCAGAATTCAGATTAAAAAATAGGGGGATTATTATGCGAAGCCTTGCACAAAACAAGTATCTTATTTAATCATAAACCTAAGGAAATTTAAAGTGTTTGCAAGGTTTGTTCAATATTTCACTTGTTGCTATATCTCTTCGTTTCCATAAGAGGCAGAGAATGGCAAAAATGAAATTTATGATCTTACTAATCGTGATGCTCATAATTATAAGCACATTTTTGTTTTTGGTATTTATATATGGGTTTAAATTTTGCAAAAATAAGGGGTTGGAAACTGTTTTCTATTTTCAAAGGACATCAAACTAACTTACCTCCTATCACGGTACATGTGATGTTGTCTCCATCAAGTGCCATGCCGTCCGAACACAAACATTTGTGTTTAAAGTTAGGCATTGCTAGACAGATTGAGCAGTTTTTGAAAGTGGTCTGACAAGGATGTAGTCCTGGAAAAATGACAAAGAAAAAATAGCATGAATCTGATGAATAATGTTTGATTATTCTTGTGAAACATTTCTTCGACCTTAAAAAAATGAGCTCAGCAACTATTATAATCCAATACAAGTATGGAAATTTGACTTTGCACTTCAAAAGTATCATGTTGTTTGAATTGTAAGGTGGCAAAAACTTTTGAACAAAAAGCTCTTTAAATATAGTAGCATTCTCCCTCAAAGCAAGGGTAAGAAAAAATGACATAAAATGTGATCAAGGTAATTTCCACATCATTTAATTCTAACTGACGTTTTAGAAAGGAACATATAATTTTTTGTGTCTTTCCCAAAACCTAAAGTCGAATTGAAAGATATTTACGCCGAGAACGTAATATGTCCCTATTCAAGAGAAGATCACTACCTAAAAATATGGATTTTAAACCACAGATTACCGAGCATACTTTAAAAAAATGGTGAGGATGGAACTCCTCCAAACACAAACCCATAGAGTATTCTCCTGTATTAACGCTTTTAATTCTGAAACTTTGTTTCTAATCCTTTTTACTTGCCTTCTTAGCAACCCTAAAAATTGTAATTTATAAAAAATGTATAGAACAACTAAATTAAAAAACAAATGACTGAAATCAGGCTAAGAAATTAAAATTTTTTCACCCAACTGACCTGAAGCCATTTGGTCGTAATATAGAAGTTGCAGAGCTGTTGGCAAGCAAAGCGAGATAGCAGACCTGTCACAAGATGCAGTATTCATTTAAGCACGAAATTTTTGCCTTATCCTGTGTCAGGTGAGTTTACATTCAGCATTATATCACAGGACGTTTTTCAGTTTTTGAGAAGTCATTTTGAAATTTTGTGTGAAGTGGTATGATAGTAATCACACTGACTTGTGTTTTCGTATCCTGGTATTTCGGTCTAGTCGCGAAAAAGGTTTGACCAAAAGGAACATAGCTTTGACTGTGGTCATGAAAGAACATAGAAAAACCCATGACTTTATAGACAAAGGCACCTTGATGAGACAGGATGAATGACAAAGCCTGAAACTAAAACAATGAAAAATAGCATCTTAAGAGGGAAAGAAACCTATATCAAGGAATGATGGAGTTGTGGATTGAACGTTTGGGTAATAAGAATACATTAACCAGGAACTAGAAATAAATAGTCTAGAAATACTCACATTTAAAATGGGAGGAAGAGAGTGGCCAAATGTAAAATCAAAGAACAGGAAACTGAAAATTAAGCGAAGTTGTTTTCGGGAATGAAAGGAGTAAAGGGAGGACAGGAAAGTAAAAAATATTAAGAAAAGCAGGAAATATAAAAGGCGAGCCTAAATGTCGTCACATTTGAAGAGAAAAGGGGTGGCTTAATAAGACGTCAAGGAGCAGGAGACTGAAGTAACTGATGTTGGTTTTAGCCAAAAAAAATAATAAGCAAGATGGATTTGTTACAAATAATACACTAGAGACAGAGAAAACCAAGAAATAGTAAGAGACCTAAGAAAAGGAATATAAAGCGAGTAAAATAGATTAAAGGTCAGAGGAACAAACAAGGATGCTACTGGGCATAGGTAGAAATGGATAATAAATAAGATCTTATTAAATTTAGTTTAGATACAGGATGCAACCTAAATTTGATTTAGCAAAGTAGGGGTAAGGAGTTTGTGGTGACACCTAAAAGTTAAACGTCCAAGAAACTTGTTTATAGGAAAATCTGGAAGATGTGAGCATGCCAGATCATGATAGCTCATTTTTAGGAGGAAAATTTAGCAAACTTTAGGCAGATCAGGCCTGGTTGCATCAGCGTAAATAAGCTGCACCACACAAGGCTCTAAGAAGCAAGGATCTGAAGAGGCTGGGTTGAAAAAAAAAGACAGTGTTGTTTTGGTTACATAACGTGCAGTACAATGAAAAAATCGGGACCTTCTTTATCAATCTTTGTAATGTCCAAATGACACTGCATAATATTTCTTTTTTTTAACATCATTGCCGTGAAACAGACAATTGTTTGTCGATAAAATGTGCTTAACTATAGCAGTGAAGTATGTCAGAGGAGATTGTTTTAAGCAGAGCATTTAAATACAGCTACAGACGATTGCAAGCTGCTAACACGTTGGAGGTGTCTAAATGACTATATTTGGTTAAGTAGTACTAGATAGTGATGTAATATTGGAAACGTGACGTATTGCCGGTTCTCAGATGTAACGACAGCTACTTCTGCTTCGGCTATCTTCAGAATATTTTCAGTGAAAGATTTCCTGTTTTCACGATTTTGAGCATCTGATCTCAGTTTTTCTGGGTCTTATGTTATGCAATTTGAGATGCTTGTAGGATGTGTAATCTCTATTGGTGTAACATATATAGCCTATCAGATTTATTATCACCTCGGTGAGACGTGTTGTTTCTTCTTTCCTCTAACGTTGTATATTTTGGGATTTGAGTGAAAATGTAATGACATTGCTTGGTAGAGTAATAAGTGTCTCTTACACCGTGGTATAAAAACAAAGAGCAGTCATATTGCAATGAGGTTAGTTAGAGAGAGTGACGTATCTTCATATTTCTTATAACTTGTAATTCAAAAGTTTTTGGGGGGTATTTGGTGCTAGTATATTTCTACGCTGACGACGATGATGCATATTCAACTTTCTTGGCATTGGTTATATGGTCTCCATGTGTCCTAATTATACTATGGGATTGACCTTATAAGGTTTTTGAATAGTTTTAGTTTTATAACGAATTCGATTTTGTCTTCTCCTAGCCACGCTGTATCTAGCTTGGATATAGCAATATGTTAAAGAGCTTCATGTCGCTGTACATCCTTATTGTCTCTGATAAGAGAACTTCTTGTTTTATATAGCAATATTCTTTCTCATCTTTGAATGATTTGCTGTCGATATCTGTCTACTCTGTTTTCTCGGTGTTGACGCTGATGGGCTTAGAGTTTTCTTGGTTTTTTTCAACATCTCTGCAGTTCTTAAAACTAACGAACTTCACATCGTTCGTCAGCGTACGCTACTTCTCTTTTAGAAGATAATTTCGTGGTGACAGTCGAACATTACAGAGAACATGCTCTGGGTATATGATAAACATGTCAGAGTTAATACCGTCCCCCTGAGGTGTACCGGTGTTTGTAACAAATGATTCTTATTTAGTAACACCATTTACTCTAATGTCAATCACAGTTTTCCTTAGTAAAAATCTCATAATTCTCAGCTCCTCTTCAAACACACATACACACACACATACACACACACACAAATATATATCTTTCAAATTGTTTCATTTTGAGTATATTATACTATGGTTAATTGTATTACAAAGCAAAACTCACAAGCCTAAAGGTAAATTTAAAAAAATGCAAAATCATGAGTATGACTGCAAGGCGTCCGAACAGCATTGTGGTGAATGGAAAACCTGTGGAAGATGTCTGAGAGGTGTTGAATTAAAAATGTGATGTTGTACACCCTAGAATTGACTATTTACTTTCTTATATGCTTTGGCCTGGTCAGGCTCCTTGCTTTCTTTGACAGTTGTTTTTGGATCTCCTTAACATATGGCTTAGCCAGAAGAAACGTCTGACTCAGATAAAGTAGAAGATTGACTTTTGAGTATCAATTCTGGCACGGATGTAATCATTTCTGATATGGTCTTTTTTAAGACACGCCAATCAAAGATCGTAAGCATTTCATTTCAAAGAATAGAAGTGGGTGCTTTTTAGATTTTCTTAATGCCCGTTGAAGTACAATTAACTATTCTAAACAAATTCTTTCTCTTAAAAGCAACAGAAGCTAAAACAGGATGAGGCTGTTTCAGACTTATCGTTGGATACAATTTTATATTGTATAACATGCTCAAAATAAAAGACAATTTAAATTTAGCAATAAATTTTTCCTTATAACTATCTTCAGTCCTAGATGATCATTGATTATATAGCTATGTTAGCCTATTACCATGACCAAATTTAACAGTGCTGGTTTTCAAATTCTTTTTACAAATAGCATAATCGAGCAGTTTGAAACCAAACTAAACACATTTAATTGGTGAGTAGGATTTGATCAGACCTCATATTCTATTTAGTCAACCGAAGTAATTTATTTTGATTGAGATGGTTTTTAGTGATTAAGATAAAATACACGTAAACTGTTTTGAGCAAAAACTTAATTATGTCACAAAAATTGAGGTAAGCTTTGCAATAAAATGGTTGATTAAGAAAGTCAAAAATATTCCATGAAATGGAAAAAATCCATGCGCAGCATGTAAAATTTACGATGGTATCGGTTAATCCTGCCAAAACTATATCGGTGAAATGAAGGGTAAATTGGAAACAAGATGGAGAGAGCATAAAAACCTGTCCAAAAAATTGGAACCAACCAAACACCTTACCAATTCCAAAAAACAAAAATACGACTGAGGAGTGCTTCTTAACGCGCTCGTGAACACCAGATTACGCAAAAACACTGCACCAACTGCGACTCTGGTAACTCTCAAGAGACCCTGTTTAAAAGATAAGTTAGATTCAAATCGTTATGTAGTTATTTTAAACCCTTTGTATGTATAATAAACAAATTCTTTTTTAATCAGTTTGACAAGGATAACTTTTAAAGTTGGTTCAAATTGTCTTCACAAAATGTTCACAAATATTAATATAATAAATTTATAAAGAATATCGAGTAAAAAAAATATTGTAGTACATTCACGGATAATACTATAGTACTTTATTTGGTAGTCCCGTAGTCCTAAACAGCATTTTTGAAGCATTATTCTCAAATAGGGTGGGTGGTTTTAGGTAAGAGAAGGTTAACTATTTTTCCCACTTTATTTAATAAGCATTGGATACGGAAGCTGCTCCTAAGAATATGCACTTTGGAAACACACTTATTAGTTTTTGAGAATTTACACCATTGATGAGATCAGTACTCAACAGAAACAAAAACCTTGCGAATGTCTTTAGCCGGCCTACAAAAGCAAAAACATTAAGACATCCAGGTTTACTTAGGAGTCTTTTCAATTATAAACAAATGAAGATAGGTACTTACTGGGGGGTTGTGATTCTGGAAAAAGACATCTGCTACCACAGGACGTATTACAACACTTCAAGTCATTCAAACAATCTTGATCAGCTGAGCAGTTATGGTAAAAAGTAGAAGTACAGCCATTGCTTGAAAATGCCGGACAGTATCCAAACTTGATAGCTAAAACCCCAAAAAGTAAACTGATTAGGAATAAAAATGCATCTAGTATATTTTTGTCATCAGAAATGATCAGGTTTAAAGAAAACAAAATTTCGTATCATTGCTAGGATCTAATACCCAGTACACTGTTAGCATCATTGGTGCTTCTCTATTACTCCTTTAGTCCAGCTTTATATACTTTGCCTAAAACCTTTCTAACATTAAAACATACATCTTTAAATGTTATCTTGCTCCTCACAACCCATTTTTATATCTACTTTTACTTTTACCTTTAAATTACTTTTAGTTGATTCATATACATATATTTATAAATGTATCTGTATCATATATATATATATATGATACAAATATATATATATATATATATATATATATAGTATTAGAGTGAAACACCCAGAAAACTTTAGCGAAAGATGGAACTAGCTGATAAAATGACAATGGGACAATCCATACATGAACAATCCACACCACAACACAAAGAACAACACAACAAAAAAACATAAGAATGAACTATCCGCAGAGAGAAAGAAAAATAATGATGTGTGAAGGATAGAACTATGGTGAAGCGTGATGAAAAATGTAAAATGATAGATGACTAAGAATAAAGTAGATATCATGGGTCATCAGTCGATTACCATGTCAACCATTTTGGGCATTTAGATGTATTTTTATATTTTATTCTGTCATTCTATTTGTATTGCTGTACATAGACTTAGTAACATTTATTATTCCTTGATTATTAATATACAAAGTGTAGTACAAAAAATCACGTTTTTATTATGATATCTTTGATATTGCTATAGGTTGATGAGTTATTTTTATCAAAAATTGGAAATTGCACAGCTCGAAATCCTGATGTGATAAACAAAAACTGAGGTCATATTCGTAATCAGTAGCCCAAATTTAGTTGGAATTCGTTTGAAAACCCTTTGCCAGAAAAATGGTGTTGACCAGTGTAATCAATTAAATGTTGATGACTAACGTTTGACTTCTATATTTATCCTTTGAATTCAACAATGTTTTTATTTCGATAACATAAAGTGCTTCTAAAACCAGCAGCTAATGATATGACTTCGCAAATGAAAGAATTTTTACGTCATCCATTGTTAGAGTAGTTACATTTTTTTAAGTGAATACCCAATAAACTGCTTTGTTTCGGATGTTCCTTAATTCAGGTTGGTAAATACCAGGTAGTTTGCCCGACATAACACGATTTACATCGTAAACAGGAAATGTAACAACACCACTTTTAAGGGATTTCGGTACTTCTATTTTCAACGCTGGTTACACAGTTTTGAGTTAACCAATGGTAAAAATTACTTTGCAGGGTGCACCGATTTTCTTCAAGAAATTTTCGTATTTTTCCGACAGCTTCCCTCTGTACTTTATAAATAAAAATTTCCGATCTTCCTCTTCTTCTTTCTCATTTTCCTTTCTAACAGTTATTTCATTGTTATAGAATGTATGGATTTTGGTTTTGAAAAGACTTTAACTGATTTTTCTATTCTTTTAGATGTTAGATCTGATGATGAAAATAAATCTCGAAACGTATTGTCAATAAATAAAATACATTGTTGAGGATTATATTTGAATGGATTTTACGCCACAGTGTTTATTACATATAAATTATTTAACTTGGAGCTTGTGCGACATGACTGTTGGAAAGGATTTCTACAATATCGTAAAGTTCTACGAAAAGTAGAAACTCACAGTCTTCATATTAACTTTCTGAAAAACTGTCGGAAAGCTGATATAATTCCTCGTTTTCTGACATTTCGAGTTCCAAACAATGGGTCTTTCAAAATAACGCTGTTCGTGAATTTCAAGTTCGTTTGCTGAGGAAGGAAGTATTTTCAGCGAGAGAGGAAAAAAAAGTATCGTTGAGAAATTGAATGAAAATGGAGACGAGTTAAAACTGAAGCTACCGGAAAAGTGTATACCATCTATAATTGTACACTGTCGTTACGAACTACGTTTATTACGTTACGAAAAACCTTTAAAGCTGAATGACAATCTTTCAAGGTTATCTAAAGAACAGGAAAAAACCATTATTCAACTTTTATAACACAGTATTATGTTTGATATTTACCTTGATAAGATTCCACTAAAATCTGTTATATATTAAAAACTGCAGGAAACAGAAAACTCCTCATAACATTCTGTTGGCTATTCCATTGGCTATTCCATTTGACAAGGGTATAGGAAGTTGTATAATGAAAGTTGAATCATAAAATGACAAGCTGAATGATATCGTAAAACTACCTCAGTTTCGTAAAGTACTACCAAAACGAAAGAACGAGAAAGATCTTATGCTGAAAGAGGAGGAAAGAGTTGTATCGTTATTGAAGCGATTGAAAAATGATAATAAGATCAGTGATTCGTTATTCAAGAGACTGAAATCTGTACGAAGTCAACCATCCCGCTTTTATGGACTCTCAAAAGATCACAAAACTAATATTCCTGTGAGACCAGTGTTATCTATGCCTGGCTCAGTTTATTTCAAAACAAAAAGATAGCCTAAAAACTCAATACTTAGGTATATTAAAAGGGGGGAAAATGTTGATTTCACTTTGCTGAATATTTTTGGGATAAGAAAACAGAGGCAAGATAAGGATGACAATGGTCTTATTGAAATGAAAGAGCGAATTCTACTGTTGTTGTATTTAACCGAAGGGGCACAAAATCAGCTTAATTTAATATTTTCTTGGTTTCCTTTCTTGCATTTGGGGTTTTCTGATTAAGAGTCGTATTAGCTAACATTATTTGTAAGGAAGCAAAGTACCATTCTGTTTCAACATGGTAAAGTGAAATATCTAAACTTTTCTAGCAAACATCAGTCAAAACACTTTGTAAATATATTACTAGTTGGTAACAAAACTAAGGGAAAATTGTATCACTTACTTTTTACACATTCAGTAACTGCAAAATGTAAAAAAGGTTGTGTAGTTTCATTACATGGACTTCTTGCAGCTATTCTGTGATGACACAGAGCCCAACTCTTGCAACCACACCTATACCCATAAATAGTAGAATATCCACATTTACCACATTTTCTCTTGAACGCCGTACGCCTGTATCCAGGTGGGCAATTTGTCGCATTTAGACCGCTCAATTTGTCACTGACACAAGATGACCAACATCTTTCATGGTCTGGGTACGCAAATAGATACAGCTTTTTCTCATCTGTTAGAAAATGCAAAAAGAAAATTTTTCAAACTAAAAACTAATTTTTTTTAGAAATAAAGAAGAAATATTCATAACTTAAATGTATAAGGACCTTTAAGTAAACAGAAAAATTGTAACATTCATACGGAGAGACTTGCTTTTCTTACAACAGGAAAATTTTAAGAGTGAACAAAATGAAAATAGAAATCATATTTTGTCATGTGATTCATTTAATGTCCTTTAACGTGCTGCTGCACCCCTGTGATAACATTTATAACCTTAAACGTTAGATACGCTGGTAGAAAAAACCTCCTTTCTGTCAATTTCCAGCAGGGATGCTGCACAACAATTGCGGATGCTCAGATGTAGCAGTGCAGAGTTATCACTTAAATTTCATTTCAGGTGTTGACTAATACAACTATAAAAAATTGAGTGTAATGAGAAGAAGTCGTACAATACAAAATCAGGTTAAAGTTCTCAGTGGAAGAACACGAAACATGCAGTGGATAGTTATATATCAGGCCAACAAAAAAAACAAATAACAACTGACACAACAATTTCTTTCAGAGGAATTAAAACTGTGTTGAACAGATCCAGTGAAACAAATCACTTCAATAAAAGAACTTTTTGAAAGGATTAGCACTGCATGTAATGTATCTATCCCTTTCCCGAGATCTTCAAATTTCTGGCTGGGGTCTAGCTTGTTCTATTTCCTGGGGGACAGCATCAGACTCTGTTTATAACACTTAAATTCTATTCTGGTAAATGTCTTGAACGAGAGTGGCTTAAAGCTATCTTCCTTACTGTTCAATCTTTTCAGTCATTGCCTATTAGAGCCTTGTTTTCCGTCTTCCTGGATGGTTTTAATGCTATAACTGTTGAGTGGGCAGTTCAAAATGGGATTGACATACAAGGAATTCAAGATATTTTATTTTCTTACCTCTGATCTAGAATCTCGTTATTACCAGAATCACGATACAAAAACATAAAATATTCTCATTACAAGTCTTACCACACACTATACAATAATAGTAACATGAAGAGTTCGGTATTACAATTCATTGAGTATAATAATTGTATATAAGTCAGTAATCATGGCAGAATGACACACTATTTGTCAACAACGATTCAAGTAAACAGTAGACGAAATACATTGAAAGATCACAGAATAATACTATTTAAAATCACCTTCTAGACACTCTGAGCTATCCACTAGTTTATTTATTTTTTGTAGACTTCTCTTATTAAAACATTATTGTTTAAGTCTCTATTTTTACTTCTTCTTGTGAATTTACAAGTACCATGATTGTACTATAATAATTTTTTGTACTATACACATTTATCTTTGCCATGATATGCCGTCAAAATGTAAACTGAACCACGGTAGCCAGAACATTCGCCATTTATCACGAAGGGACAGGAAGGAAGATTCACTAAAGTCACAAGACCCATCGACGCCCTCAACAACAAAAAAACACGCGCAACACGCGCTCAGAAACCCCGAAAATGGAACTTGGCTATTCATGCTAAACAAACATGCCACACCCTTACACAACAAACTGTGAGGCTAAAATCAACTTTGTGATTCACTGGCTGATGTCTATTTAATTACATTATGGTATTTTAACAACAACAATACCTATCTTCGAGAATGCAGGCGATACATATAACCCTGCCAAATGCCGACTTGGAAGTCTTTTTTCTGTCATCAGTAAGGTATTTTAATGATTTAAGAACAAGGTACAGGTGAAATTCTTGCAAAAACTAGGTCTTATAAATGATATTCAATACAGATTTAGAGAATCTCGCTCCACCACTGAACTGTCGACTGTAATCACGAAACGTATCTATTGGTTTATGGATAAATTGTGTGAAGGACGTGCTATAGCTTTAGATATTTTCAAGGTATTTAATAAAGTGTGGCTTGTTGCTTTGCATAATAAGCTTTCTGGCGATAATATATGTGGAGCGTCTTTGATTTTAATCCAGTCCCTTCTTTCAGACAGCAAAATCCATGCCGCGTTGAATGGGATTAGAGATGATAGGTATTACATTAACACTCAAGTTCCTCAAGGTTTAATTCCTCGTCCAGGTGTCCATCAATGATCTTTCTGGTAACTTGCTTTACTTATCAATTCTTACGTTAATAACACTACAATTTGTTTTCTGGTATTTCCGACAAGAAAATTCAGCAGGAACACGTTAAACATACAGAGGATTTGGATTCTGACTTTCAGGTTGCCAGAGAATGAATGAGAAAGTGGCTGATGCCTTCCAATGCTAAAAAAAAGAAACTCATTTCCTTTAATAGAAACATCTGTTCTTACCTTTCTTCAATATCCATAGACAATTATTCTGATGTTAACCCTGACGGAGTTGCTTCTCCTCTTGAGGAATACCTGTCAATGAGGATGCATGGTTTGGCCAGAGCTTTCTTGGGGTCTGTGTATTTATTTCTTTGGCAAGCTTGATTTAAAAATAGTTGGTTATTTGTGTCGCATTACAGATTAAATCTCTAGAAATTAGACATCAGTTCATCCAAGGATTACTGTTTGCAAATCTTCAGCCCCAAATCGTGCTGCTATTTTTAACCTTGATCTCGTCGAGAAAATAAGGTTTGTTTTAGTCTTTTTTAGAGGTATTATCATTGGAAGTGTTTTGCTGAGCTTCCTCTTTGGTAGTAGCAAAGTTTTGCATCGCGTGTGCCTCTTTCCTTTAGACATCTTCTTTCCTATGCACTAGTTGCTTCTCGTTGAAATAAATCTATGTTCAAATGTAGTTTCATTTTCCTGAGTCCAGGTTGTGTAACTCTTTGGCTTCTGAGAGCTTACCTCTGTTATATGACTTGAATATTTATAAGCCTACAACCAGCTCTTATATCTTGGCCTACTCAACTCGATGGATTCACATGTGTTATTTATGTATACAGCATGTAAAGGCCTAATTTTAAACTTATGCTACAGCATGAAGGAAGCTATAATAGTATACAAATACTTCTTTAATTCATCGGTTTTCTCCTAGATTGCTGCCACTAAGAAATAGATACTTTTTATAAAATTAGACTCGGTTATGGATAAAGAGGTCTCATAATAAACCTTTTAATTTGTACCTTCAAGTTACAAAGAAAATCTGCCCCTGTAACCCGAGTTTTACAGTTTATGATTATACATTTAAATACACCCCACTCCCCTAAAGTTGTTATCTGATTGGAAATAAAAGGATTTACTTTAATGATGATTTTTTAAATACAACAAATAATTTTCTTATTTAAAGACGTGCGTGGCAGACTCATAAAAGTTACTACCAGAAAAATATTTCCAGTATAAAATCGTTTTTATCGAAAGCTGCAATTCAAAGCAATATTAAAATCTTTGTGGAAACACTATACCCTTGACACATTTACAGATGCGATTTGATGCAAATATCTCAGAAAATTATTTGGCGCAAATGCTAGAATTACTCAAAGTGAAAAGAATATTAGAAAAAACCATATATAGTTTTTTAAAATATTTCTATGGCAACTATATTCCATACCTAAATTGCAATATTTATCTTGGGGTTGATACATGCACGACGACTAGAGTTACATTAACTAAATCTCAATTGAAATAATTCCTGCTTTAACTGACAGGCTTTTACAAGTAATAATGATATACTGTTGCACCAAGTTAAACAAAAATACTTTCAGAACAAACTCAATTATTTTTAGTTTATAGGTTAACAACAAACATTAAGTGTTAATGGAAACGACAAAAACAATTTTTTGCATATTTTCAATGTGTTGTTTCTTGAGGGATTTATATAAGTTTCGTAAAGAACCCTTAAAATCTAACTTTCCTGTGCAGATGATGTTTCTACATTTTCCTAGCACAGAATGTCCGAGAAATAGAAACTGGTCTGAACCTAGAATGCAATCTCTTTCGTTGCTTGTGACTTCATTCTTCAACATGAGAGACCACTTACACACATACACTGATGCTATATGGATTAATGGAGTAAGAGTGTCTCTCGAAGTTGGCATTTATGATTATCCATTACTATGGTCTTATAGATCTGGAAAAAGTAGTTATCATCTTTGCACAAACAAGCTGTAGAATATTGAAATTGAATTTGGTATTTTTGTAATACTGTTATATCATTGTATATATTGTTGTTGATCACACAGTGATCATTGCTGAAGGGAAGGCATCTACTTAACCTTTCCATTTTTTATGGTGTGTGCAATGTAATGTAAAGACGGAATTTTACAGCAGTTTACTATTTTCACATGTGTATGTTTTAACTCATCTGTTTCCGGTCCAATGTTTTAAGCAATATAGCTATATGCAGTGAATGACAGAACTGCATGGAAGCAAACTATTTGAGGTCATTCATTAGACCCCTTATTCTCTGTGGAAAGCAGGGTCTTCTTTAAAAACACTGCATTGTTTCTTGAAAAAAGAATACAAGTCATGTGCATACTAACATCTATTACTTGGAACGGCTATTTCTCTCTTACTACCACTCTTTTCTCTTTGTCCATCGCTATCACTTCATCGAAGCCGGAATTTGTTATTTTAACGCTGAAGAAAAACCTTGCTCCTTTTTCTTGTGTTTTAACTTCATTTTTCGACGGTGCCCTTCTCGGGGACTTGGATTTAGCAGTGAGGAATTTCTTGGATGGGAAAGGAAAGCAGGCAAGTACTTTAATTTCTTCTCCTCGTCCCACGAATTCGCAGTAGGACAAACGTCAAACTGACGAAGCCAAGTAACGAAATCCCCAGAAGTGAATTTCTCAGAAAAAGCCATGAAAAAACAGAAAAAACAGAAAAAGCCATGATCTTTGAATATCCAGTACTCAGCTCTGTTTCTCTGTCACCAATGTCGCGAGTTCTTCAGAGAGAGACTTAGAATACAGATCACAACACACTGTTCTTAACGCAATCGAATCTCATACAAAACTAAACTAACTCATACAAGAAGGTGATATATATATATATCACCTTCGAGTGCGCAAATTAATATGTTAACTAAATATAAATCCTAACAAATCGGTAAATTAAAATATCAATCATTACACATGAATGTAGCTAAATAGCTAATGATTACAGGCTTGACTAGGGTGTAACACGTTTAAGGCAGTTACTTTTAATGAAAATCTATGAAAGAAAATAAATTCAAATACTTTTTAAGCATTAATAAATCGCCAGGTCAACCAAATCCTATCAATCCAAAATTCCATGCCTTTGATATTATTGACATTATTCTTAATGTGTTTATTTCCCATTTGCTTACCTTTTTTGTTTTGGTTGTCATAAATATGAAGATCACCAGGTTTCCTTTGCCCATAGGTGTGAAGTACATTAAAAGTACCATTCCTTTTTCCTGTCGAATGTAACCCTTGACTTGCATAATCTGTCCAATAAAGACGTTCTTTATAAAGTGTTAGACCAAATGGGTGACCCATATAATCATAATCTCTGGATGTTAGAATAAACATGGTTTCCTTTGTTATAAAATTGTAGGATCTAATATTGCCAGGGTTTGTATCGACGTAGTATAATTTGTCTTCAACACGGTCAACTGCTAATCCTTTAGGAAAAACTAATGTATTCGGAGGATTGCCAGCAATAATTGTTCTATTTGTTCCATCCATGTTAATTTGCTCAATTTTTGCATTGCTTCCCCAATCAGTGAATAAAATTAACCTAAATAAAAGTAAAAATAATAACAACGACAACTTATTAGAGTTTCTGGAAATAATAATGAAATAATGGAAAACTGGTGAAAACAATGAAGAAGAATAAATTATCTCAATATCTAACATAGCTTACATAAAAGACAAGACAATTCATGCAAAAGAGAGTTTCATGGTTTCCCTAAATTAAATGGACGGGAACAAGTAAATATTCGTCTCTTACCTTTAAGTAAGCAAGTTATTAACAATCATCTTTACACGACACTTAGTTTACCTACCGTGTATGTCTATTTGCTGTGTATTCTGCAAAGTAGAGCTAAGGATTTTGGGTACTATTGTGTTTTACATTCGGCTTAATATTTCTCATCACTGCTTCAATAGAATAAGGAGTCACCATTTATGTCGGCAAAAGTGTATATATTATATATATATATATTACATATATATAATACTGTATATATTCAAAAACAAAAAAGGAAAAATATCATCAAATTTCTACCCTCTCTCTTGATAGATTTCCACATCTGATGGTCTATCTAAAAATGTTTGCACAACAGCTTTTCTGGCTTTTCCGTCTGGGCTGCACACATATATTCTTTGGCGGTAATAGTCGGAATACACCAGGATTCGGCCCAACGATTCATAAAAAATTCCTAGTGAATAAGTATTAGCTACTATAGCTTGATAGCCGGTCCCATTTGGATGCACTCTCAGAATCTGCAAAACAAAAATACAATTGATGTTGGGTGATCAATTTTGAGTTGAAATAGGTAGTCACTTGTGTGACAACATTTCAAATTCTAAATAACTCTTTTAACTTTGCAACTACAATATTGCTATAAAAACAAAAAATGCAACCTCTGTCTCAAAAAAAATTTTCATAATTTGCTGCCCACAATTCGTAACCCTATACAAACGGGACGAATTTGTCTCTTCTTGCCGCTACCGAAAATTACTTTTGTTAATGAGCACTTAAGTGCATCGTCACAAATTGTAGATAGAATACTTAAAATATATTAACCCGAAACTTGGAATATCTTTGTACATCTCCTGAAGAGTGATTAAAACTACGAAACAGGGTTGTCGAGATGGAAAGTGCAGTCCTTTGATTCTTTCTCTTTATTGTGTTATATGTATATATGTATATATATATATATATATATATATATATATATATATCACGCTCCGTTGCGAAAGTTTGGTTGAGCAATCTGTCTGAGATTTGGGGACCTGTTGTTAGCGTAATGCAATGCTCACTGCGCACGCGTTTGAGCACTCTGACAGCATCCCATAGTAACTCTTTAAGTTGTGTTTGCTCCGGCAACATGGCCAGAGAGTTACGTCTCAGAAGCTCTGTGCTGCACTGATTAGCCCACAAAGGGCGAAACAGTACTGTCTGCAGATTGTATATGCATAACATTGTTCTACAACATGGTTCTTGTTTATAATCGATCTATCTGTTTTCTCTCATTTTTTTTCTCTCCTCTCTGCCTTCGGTGTGATAATGCTAGCGTTCATTTACTGTCTATACTTACCTTCCTGTGAATTTAATTTCATATTTTCGTTTCGTGACATTTCGAAATTTTCCATAATTGTCTCGTATCATGTCGTTGTTGTCCAACTAATGTTTTTTGTATGTACCGTTTGTTTTTGTCACTTTACAGCAAATAATATCCTTCTACTTGGACTTTACTCCATATACTATATATATATATGTGGATATATATATATATATAATATGACAGACACAGAGAGACAGACAGACAGGCAGATAGATGGATAGACAGATAGAAAGAGAGAAAGGTGAATGTTTTTGACTGAATATAGAACTGACGTCAAAGACGATACATCTACATCGATAGATAAATGAAAAATAGGTGGATAACTTGACTAATTGATTGATTGAAAGATGAATAGATTGGTAAATAGATTTGGAGACATATTGCAGACAGATCAAATTTATCAGGTATCTATAGACGTGTAGCCCTATCCCAGCAGTGTTATCCCGTTAAGAACACTCAAGCCTCTAACCCTGACAAGAATCAGAGAAATCATTTTCTTTGGCACCTGAAGCTATTTGATACTTCCTTCCTTAGCACTTTGTGCTCTCTACGCCAGGAAGAGAGTCTGAGGCCACGAAACCATGTACTACAGAGAATAATAATGTACTGACATATAATACTGTTGAATAATGTATGGAAAATATAAATGATCATCATAATTTAGTATTAGACTCACCTTTCTACTATATGTATCTGTGAAAAATAAAACATCATTAAACTTGTCATAGGCAAGAGCTTGTGGTTGTTTTACATCTGGTATTGGCAACAGCTCTAACTTCGGGAAAAATGCGCCCAAGAATTTTTGATATCGATATATTCTTCCCAGAAAACCAGCCGCGAAAAACATATTGTACTCGAGAATGTCTTGAACACATAATTCTCCGTTTGCTGCTAACCTCATTCCAACCGGACATGCACACGTAAAATTGACCTTGTCCAGCTTGAAGCAAAAATGACTGCATGGCTTCGTCGAGCAAGGTGTTGCGGCTTTGATGAAAGCAAATTACAGAAAATAATTAGTGAATTAATGCATTTGGATAATGTTGCTACAAAAAGTGATGAAATAAAGAAAAATAACAATGAAAAATGAAAGAACACAAAATTTTAATATCATTGTAATAACACCAGACGAAATCAAGCACCTAGTGCAAATTCAAGGAAAAGCAAGAGAAAAAATGTACAAATAAGGAAAAAATGAATGGAAAAAAGTGTTAGTTCAACAGAACAAAAATCTACTGGAGCAAAACTGGGAATACTATTTAGAGTTCGATGAATTTTAGATTTCTTGATAATTTTCGTTTCATATTTGACTATGCCTTTGTAATAAAAATATAAATTAAAGTTCCTATATTTTAAGTTTTTTTAATCATACAAACCAAGCTGATGAAATCAACTGTAAAAGTCGATTTTAAAGACACTGGTTCTCTTCCACCCTACCAAATGATTATCACAATGTAATTTCAAGGTACCTCTAATTTCTTTGGCACAAGACACCTTTCTTTGTTAAGTGCTGTACGTAATCACTTCAGTGCGATAGCCTTATCTTTTCTTTACCTTCTTGCAACCAAACTATCCTGAAAAGGTAGCTTAGTATTCATTAGAAAAGTCAGTCATTATGTGCACGAAAGAGCATCGCAGTGTCCATGAAAATGTTCTAATGAAATTCCATAATGCTTGACAAAAATTGTAATCTCATCATTTACTCGTCACAAAATTCTTTTTGTTACATTTTAAAGGATAAAAGGGTTTCGCTGTTGTGATTGTTCTTGCTGCCATGCTCGACTGGTTATTGGAGTCTTTTTTTGATAATGTAATCAGCCACATCCACTGTATGAGTTTAGCTCACACAATGGCTCTTCAAGAGACCTGGAAAATCAGACAGCGCAGGATGCTCATGTTTTATGCAGCTAGAAATAGGGGACTGGAGTTGGTGCAGAAAGAAGGAGAGATTTAGACAACCAGATGACCATGTCATATATTTGTCAAACAGAAATTAATTTATGGCGATTATACGTTCATGTCAGCTGTATTGGAATATTTAGATGGAACAGCCTTATACAGCATTTTATTTGGTACGTGTTTGATCTTGTTTCGTTTTTCGTGTTAGGAACCACAGCTATTTGCTGGGCCAAAGCAAACCTCGTGTTTTGGTACACTCTACTTTACCATTAAAAAAGAGCTTGAATTAAATAGTGCGCGAAGCAGAAATGTTCATAATACTTCGAGAAATAAAAGCACTGAATAGCAGCGAACAAAACTTAGACTTTGATTGGCGAGAAAGCTTCCCATATATTGAAACAATGCCTTGCAGATCCCTATCTTTTTCTGATTTTAGTGTCAGAAAAGCCACTTTTAAAATAACTCTTCTTTCAGCTTCACTATAATTATTTCGTCTAATAGATCAGTATCCTAGCAAGCTCCTTTTGTAGGTACTGTTTAATATCATGCCTGCAATTACATTGAGTGACAGTCTGCCAAAGTATATCAGCCAATGGCACTCGAAATTGATCGTCCAAGAAAGTCTGTTTTTTTAAGAATGTTGATTTCAATCTACCCATCACTTGATTCACATTCTGTGCTTCCGTTGTTTTATTTGGTGTTCACGCGTTTCGTTTGCCGACGTAAGTGTTGGTTTGCTTATGAAAGAGCAACTGGACAATGATATGATTTAACCTCCTGCACGTGAAGCGTTCGTGCTCGCAAGACATTTCGAGGTTCCAGCTTGTCTGTCTTATCAATCTCTACTAATAGTTGAGATTGATGAGACACTGACCATTACTACTCATCCAGTGTCTGAGGGTTTGATTGGTGAGGAGTAGGACAAACCAGCATCCCAGTGGGGTATCACTGTTAAACCTATAGGTTATTATATTCTATGAAGCCCAATATACACTATGTGAGAACCATAGGGAGGTCTGTGAGAAGGTGATCTACGTGGAGGTGGTTGAACAAACTTGATGGTAGGCTGTGAGCTAACATCTAGTTACTTTGTGTACAGAAAACAAGATAGTCTTGGTCAACGTATGTGAACTGATATAATCCCTTGTCGGAATATGTTGAATATAAAAAGTTGGCCATAACAATGTTATGACTTGTCTTCCTTTAGTAAACATGTACACAGAAATACTTTCATAATTACTTAAAAAATAAAGTGGTCTCTCTGCAACAAAACGAGTGGATAAATTGTCTAAATCGAACTTTTGTAGCCTGGAATCACTTGTGACTCTTAAAAACAGCCTTTAGATCTTTTAGTTTAAAACCTTTACAAAAATGCAAACCACCGTCACTGAAAACGAGAAAGGAGTAAAGTAAAACTTGCCAACTGATATCAACCACAATCTGCAGGAAAAGTCTCGGTTTTAGGAAACCTGTCTGGAGTAAGAAAAACAACCTTGCAAGCAGCCTTTTAATAAGGAGATCTTCCCATAGCGAAGTAACCACTTGGCCCTTAAAACGAACCTTTTTGCAGTTATTATGCAACTATATAGGACGCCTTGCTGAGAAAATGTTTGCTGCAGGGGACCAAAAAAAGCTAAAGTGAGTGTATGCTATGGATGAGCAGTCTCGACCTAGTAAATAGTAATGTAATGTACACTTTTTTCTTTGTTTTATTCTATATTTACTCTGAGGCTATACCTTCACGTACTGGTGTAAGCACAAACGTAATTACTTAATTGGTAAATTTACTTTACTTGCTTACATGATCATTAAGATGTCTACTTACCGATTTATTGTCCAGTTTGAAATCGTTGCATTATCTTACCATTGGTTAACTTGTACATTTTAAATTGTTTTTATTTTCTGTTCTCTGGAGGTTTTTTCCAAGCATCTTTATTTGCTGTAAGATTGCCAGATACTTTAATATACCTACTTGTAGATCCACAGTGATCACATCAGATGTTTTATTGACGACTTTTTGAAGTCAAACGCCATTTAACAACAATTTACATGATGTCTTTACACTGCTATTTTTTCAAAACCTATTAACATGTAATATATTCAGTAGAGTCTTCAGCATCATCTTATATATTTATAAAACCGAATAAAGGCTTTCACTTCTTTTGTACATAAAATAAATTTATTTATCTACATGATAAACTGAAATTCATAAAATAAAAAGATTGGGTAATGACCTCCTAAATATTCGTGTATTCGCAAGCAAAATAGACAAAAATTGATTCAATAAAATTAAGTAATAAAAATGTGTATACCTGATGGCTGAGTTAAATTATCGTAGATCCTGACAATATTTTTAAATTGCGTCTTAAAGTTGTTTTTTGGTACCAAAGTATAATTAAAAGCATTTGTTTTCCAGCTGTAACTTTTTACATTATTGTCCTTTCGCTCTGTAACAAAGATAGTGTCAGCGGGACGTAAATACGCCACACTGTTTAGATACTGATTGTTCATAAGATCGCTGAATAAAATGCACTTATGCCCCGTCCTTTTGTACGTTATTGAACAGACTCGTCTTTGTTCGGCCCAGTAGATGACGTTGGCTGTTAAATCCAGTGAAATATCTGTGGAAGTTACTGTATTAATTGAGAAAAATGAGATTGTCTCCGAGCCATCAAGTCGACTTCTCTGCATCAGTGCGTTAGCACTATTGATCCAGAATAGATACCTTTTCAAATGAAAATAACAAGGAACATATATTGGTATAATCCGTCAGCTTTGATGTACTTAGATGGCATCATCTGACAGGATTGTTTCATGATGTCAATATGCTATATTTATAAAGCAAATGACTTTCTTGACATGTTTGTAAAGTTTTTTGGTAGAGAAAGTGGTGCTCTGAAAATAAAATTAAAATATCAACCGATAATTGAGGAGACCAGATTAAGCTCGGTTTTGTTAGACAAATTATCTTAACACGCATATATGCATGTATTTTACATTTTCTTATTGTTAATCCTGTAACAGTATACCAATTCCTGTCAAATATGATCTGCATTACGTTGCTGACATATGTAAAAATATTTATGATCAATTCAAAATTTTTCCTTGTCGGTATTGTGCTATGCACAAGCTTTCCAGCAAAGGTTAATTAATTTCGTACATTTAATAGTTAATGACATATTGGCGTTTAGAGTGTTTGCTAGTGTCATAAAAAATGCGATTAGAAGCAAACCTTTTCAATTGGAACCTTTGGCAATTTAAAGCTGGAAAAGGAGACATCTGCGCTTTAAATGGTGTCAAAATTAGCTAATACAAATGTTCTTTCTTGGTTAAAGTCCAGTATAATTTTTATACTAGACTAGGAAGATTATTCAGAAGAAAAATATGCCAAAGGCTAAGATATGCCTGATGTAAAGAAAAATAGTACTCACTGCACTAGCTGTAAGGACTTCAATCTCGCTGTTAAGAAACGCACGTAATTTTGCAAACAGTTTTAAGAAGAAAACAGATTCCTTGTTGGACAGTAGATGCTATTGCCAGTCCCAAGCCAGGATAAAAAAGGGGGATAAAGCATGGGTTTAAAAACCCATCTCCTGAGAAAAAAACAATTACAGAAACCAATAACAAAGAACTAATCGTACGCGATAACGGGGATGAAAAAGGTGGACTAAGGTAGTTATGACGAACATTTACTAAACAGGAGCGGGAGCCATTCTCACGATAGTGGATTCCCTGAACCCAAAAAAAAGACCAGGATAGGATGCTGGAATATTCGAACTATGTTCCAGACTGGTAAGCCTGCTTAGATTGTAAAAGAATTTTACAGTTATAGGCTGGACATTCTTGATGTCACTGAAGTTCATTGGACGGGTACAGGGAGAAGAAGGCTGGCTTCACGGTGCACACTGATTTATCCAGCGAGGATAGTGGAGATTTTATGGACGATGTTGTTCTAATCTTAACAAGAAAATAGAAAAGGCACTGCTGGAGTAGAAACCGTTATGTCCAAGGCTTCTAATAGCCAGGTTTAACTCCAGGTATGCAAATTGACAGCAATTGTTTGCTATGAGCCTACAGAGAATGCAGATGAAGAAGACAAGGATAAATGTTACTAGAGATTGTGGGTAGCGATAGACACAGTGAACTTTCATGATGTATTCCTGGTTATAGAGGATGTAAATGCCAGAGTTGGTGACAGCAATATATTACTAGAACAAATAATTTGTAAGTATAAGTTTGGTTTACAAAATAACAATGAAGAACACCTCTTTAGTTTCTATGAAGAGAACAATTTAGTCATTGGAGGATAACTGTTCGAACACAAGAACATCCACAAGAAAACATGGACATCTCCTGACGGAAACACACACAGCCAAGTTGGTCAAACAATCATCAATGGAAGGTGAAAGAAGTCTTTACAGGAAGCTAAGACTTACAGAGGGGCAGTCATTGTTGGAGACCACAATCTCGTTATAGGAGTAATCAAGCTAAAATTATGAAAAACCAGGAGAGGGCTACAGAGGAAAAGACAAGTGGACTTCAGCAAACTGAAAGAGGAAAGGGTCAGAGAAGCATTTACAGAAAAAGTACACTTCAGTTTCAGGATTCATTCAACCAAGTAAGAGAACATAATGGAGAGAACATAATGTAAACATAATGGAGTTTAACTGGGTATACAAGGAAACCGAAAAAAGGTTCTTGGATTTAGACGAAAGAAAAAAGAGAATTGATTCAACAGCATAGATGAAACAAGATTGATGGAAGGAAAGGTACCAGACAAAATTCTGAAAGGTAAATTCAGCATCAGTGAAGTAACAGGGAAAAAATAAGGAAGGAAGATCCATTTCTGCCGAAAAGACAAATGAAGAAGATGAAGAAAGCACTTTTGTGAAGTACTAAACAGGTCTAAACACCAAAAATGTAGCAAAAATCCAGACTCCAAAAAAAAATATTAAGATCAATGCAGAACAGTTATCTGTCATGGAAGTGAGAAATCACATTCAAGCTATGAAGAGTGGAAAGGCAGCCGGATGTGATGGTGTCACAGACGATATTATGAAGGTAGATAAACGCATGGCCACACAAATGGTAACTGACATCATTTTCCATATTGAGGAGCACGAGTAAATCACACTGGCAGAAAGGAAGGGGTGCATAGGGAGACTATCAAAGGAAAAATCTATCGGATTGCAACAATGGGAAGGGCATCATTCTACTTTGTCTAGCATGCAAAGTGTTCAGCAAGATTATACAACAACGGATATTTAAGGCTTTAAATGTGTACATTTGGAAAGAATAAACTGGGTTCGGATTAGAAAAATCAGGTTTAGACCATCCTTTACACTAAGACAGGTCTTGAGCATAGAGTGGAATTGCTCTCTATACGCTAACTTTATAAACCTTTAGAAAGACACATCGTGAACAATTGAGAAGAAATTTACAATTAATCCCCATTCCACTAAATACTGTCAGCAGTACATGGATGCCGCATGAATATTTTTCTTCTCAGATAATTTCCTAAAATGAGATGACTGAGAGTTTTCCAGTGAGCACTGGTGTCATACAGAGTTGCATCTTGATGTCATCAATACGTGTAAACCAAATCAAAGGAAGTTGTCCACAGGACGATTCATGATAGTTTAAAAGAGATCGCTCAAAATCGGGTTTAGATAATATTAGCAAAAATTAACAGCTATTTAAGTGTCAAAAGCACTCCTATTTATTTTATTATATAATATAGTCATAGTGTTGCATTTACCAACCAGATATATCAATTCAAAATTCAAATAAGTATTTACAGTGAATATTTCAGGTAAGCATAATATGGCTATGCTTCTTCATGATCAATGGTGGGATACAGAACTTCAACAATTCAACATCCATAGAAATTAAAATGATCTTGAATAGGAATCAGAAATAACAATTCTGCTAAACTTGTTAATCTTGGTTTGCTGAGGATTTGTTGTTGGTGTTTTTATGTATGCAAATAGATAAATATATAATATGTAATATATATAAATACATATTTTGTGTATAAATTTTATATAAAGACAATTACATTTCAATTTCTTTTCCAACCCATTTTCATGGTGTAATTATAATATAAAACCAGTCTACTTCTGCTTTTGATAGTGGATTATACGATAACCGCTCTGCATGAACTATGAAAATCGTTCAAACATACGGTGAATCTTGCAGCACATCAGAGAGTAGAATCAGAGTTCTCGTCGGTTTTCTTCAAGGGTACATGACGTTTGTTTGTGCTTTGCGCATCAGGTAAGTGCAAGAATCATTAAAATATTGTTAGTTCGTTGTATCTATAGTTCAGCTGCAGAAGAAAATTTAAAGTTTGGTGCTGTTTTTACTGTCAGTTTACTGAGGGCAAAATGGTGTCAAATTTGCTTCACACGACTAACATCAATATTTATTGTTTGTTTCTATACTCTTTACATGCATAAAGAAAGCCCTTAATTATTTGAACTATTCTACGTATTTGATGGAAGCTACCTATAGGTGATTAGCAAGGATCGGATAACCGAATATCGAATATTATTCGAATATTTCTAAAAATATATTTGATTTCGAATATTTTGTCTTAATCGAATATCGAATATTTTTTCGCATATTCATACCTGTTCGAATATTTTTAAATATTTTTCATTATGCTCTTGATAGCATAGGCCTACATTGACATAGTTATTGCAATTTTCTCCAGAGAAACAAAGCAAAAAATCCTATCCTTTTCAAAGGCAGGCTCTGTAGAAAACTCTGAACTCGGAAGATGAATGCATAGCACTATAATATACGAGTTTATGAGTGATCATGTAAACCTCAGGTTGACCAAGCCTTTAATTCTCGATGTGGACCATTTCCTCAATTCGCCACTTTTGTCAATTTGATGATGCTAAAATAAACAATCTCGTTGTCGCAATAAGTCTTTCCAAACAAACCCATTGACGCGACATGTGTNTATTTTTAAATATTTTTCATTATGCTCTTGATAGCATAGGCCTACATTGACATAGTTATTGCAATTTTCTCCAGAGAAACAAAGCAAAAAATCCTATCCTTTTCAAAGGCAGGCTCTGTAGAAAACTCTGAACTCGGAAGATGAATGCATAGCACTATAATATACGAGTTTATGAGTGATCATGTAAACCTCAGGTTGACCAAGCCTTTAATTCTCGATGTGGACCATTTCCTCAATTCGCCACTTTTGTCAATTTGATGATGCTAAAATAAACAATCTCGTTGTCGCAATAAGTCTTTCCAAACAAACCCATTGACGCGACATGTGTTTCAGATTGACATCTACTTGTCAATCATGAACCTTTGCCCATTTAATTAACATGTCTTCGAGCCAGAATCCAAGCATGCTACGTTAAATTAAACTGATCATTGGTTGACACACCTAGCGATTGGTGGGCGTCGATCAACACATTTCGTGGAGAGTGAAATCAGAAGTATCTAACATCAGTCTCTAAATTTCTTGGGACTTCAAGATGCCGAAATCTACCTCAAAACAAACCTTGTACGTTAGGAAATTTCCTTGTTTTACAGCCAGAGATGACAAATTATTTTGTAAAATTTGCAGCACAATAGTTTCAATGGCTGCACGCTCGCAAGTTAAGCAACACGTTAACACTGCGAAACATGTGCAGTTGGCGCAGCGAACAACGCAATCAATTCAAGCACAACTTCCTCTTTTAAGTGGAAGCAAAGACTTTTCTAAGTCGCTCACTGAAATGCTCGTTGCAGCCGATATTCCTCTCAGTAAGGTGAATCACCCTGTCTTCAAATCTTTATTCGAAGTGGAATGTAATCGTAAACTACCGGATGAAAGCACCCTACGAAAGAATTACATGCCGGATATATCTGATGAAAAACTGTCGAAAGTTCGTGAAAGCTTACCAAAAAAATTTCTTTGGATACAAATAGATGAGACAACAGATTCTTGTGGGAGGTTTGTGACTAATGTTGTTGGTGGCCCACTTGACAATTCCAAGGCTGTGTACCTCCTCGACGTACATTTTCTAGAAGCAACGAATCACAGCACAGTTGGCCATGCTCTAATCACGACATTAGATTCGCTTTACCAGGAGCGCGCTGACTTTTCCAAAATATTGCTCATTATCACTGACAGTTCAGCTTACATGAGGAAGATGGTCACTGGAATGTTTTCGTTAGTACCAAAGGCCCTACACATAACGTGTTTAGCACACAGTGTAAACTGTCTGGCCGAGAAGATTAGAGCTTCTTTCCCCAGAGTTGACACGTTAGTCAACTGCGAAAAGAAAGTTTTCCGGAAAGCCCCGTCAAAGCAGAGGTTTTTTCAAAGAGCGTAAGCTGAATGTGCTACTACCACTACAGCCCGTTATTACGCGCTGGGGAACCTGATTATCGCCTGTACAATACTACGCTGAACACTTGGATGACGTGAAGGAGGTGATAGAAACCTTAGACGACGATTCCGCAGCGATTGTGACAGCTAAATTAGTACTCCAGTGTGCTTTACATCCTGGTGTAAAGCACACTGTGGTTCCCTAACCAAGTGTATAAACACACTTCAACAGCAGGATGAAAGATTATACCCGCTGTGGTGTTGTTTCGCATGTGTTCATAGAGAAACTGTGGATCTACCTGAGGAAAGTGCATGTCAGTTCTCCAACGCAACATTGGCTTGCAGCAACTTATTCCACTCATAAAAATCCTACACTCCGACGGGCCGGATTTAGGCATAGAACGTGATGAAAGTTATCTAAGTAGCTTGACTGCAAACGAAATTGCAGCTTTCAAGTTCGCTCTACTTACGATTGTAGATGTGGAGTGCAGCTTCTCTCGCTGTAAGGCTGTAGTGAGAGATAATCGGCGACGATTTTCAGACAATAATTTGAAGCAGTATATTCTTTTACACTGTAAGACCAACTAGTTGACTACTTTAATTGAACTTGTTATGCCCTTTTCTGTTAGGTAAGACTTTTATCATTTTGAGAAATCGTAAATTCAATTAGCGAATAACAAGAATTGAAAAACTTTGTTGCCTTGGATATCCCTTCCTACATGACGCCCTTAAAGCAATTATGCACTATTTTCGCATATTTTGCAGATTTATTTGAATATTTTTCGTACGTACCCGAATAAACATCCGATCCCTGGTGATTAGGTACGACGTATCTAAGCTGGTAATAATATGCATTGTTTTTCTTATGTTGGAATAAAGTTTTTCCCGAGCAACTGCTTCACCTAAGAAGTAAAAAGGAATTTGAATACCAAAAGTTAGATTAAGTAAATAAAAATTGCCTTCTTGATACAAATAGCAAGAATAATGGAATCAAAACATACCCTTGATTTGGATCGATGGCTATACCATTTGGTTTTCTGAAGCTTTCACCTTCGAATAAGATCTTCTGAAATCCACCATTAACTGACATGACCACAAGATCGAACCGTCTGACTGTAGTGTAATATATATACTGAGATATCCAGTCTATAGCTATATTTCTGACTACATCATGCATTCCTGTGAGCAATTTTTTCTTTTCTGGGTATTGATATATTATGGAACTGGTGCCGTCAGCCCAGTAGAGTTTACTGTTTTTGGCGTCAACAGTATAGGGAGAATCCAAGCTAATCACTGAGACTGACTGAATTTTGAGAATGGTCGTATTGGAGCCGTTTTGTGTTCCATTAGTGTCAATTGGCATACATAAAAGTTCTTCCTGATTTGAGTAAAATATGCTGGGTGTACCACAGAAGTCTGAAAAGATAATTGATTACTATAAGTAAGCCTGTTGATTAGATATAAGGTAAAACAAAAAACTAAAAATTCTTATATGACATTAGATATTTGTGTTCATACAAGAAAATACACAAAATAACCTTACATGTATATTTTTAACATTATGATTACAACCATCAGGTTTTATTCCACATACCAGTAACCTCAAACCATCCAAATCATAATTACTTTATAAGATGGATTCAACATAAGAATCCATTTATTGTTTCCTTGTTCTTGTACAGCACATAAAATAATTGATGTTTTAAACCTCAACACGGCAATCATTTTGTAGTTCAATCATTTAATAAAAGCAGATTAGATTCATTGTGTTATTTCATCACATGTATAATATAGCTATATTATTCAATAAATATATATTTATTATTCAATAACCATAACCATCTAATATATATATATATATATATATATATATATATATTTGACACAGGAAATGACTAAAGAAAGTATGCCAACATTTACTTGAGTAATTCAAATTTTTATTTATTATTTTAAATTTTCGTCTGTCTACAACAGACTTTATCAAGAAACTGACAAGCAAAAAACGTATACGTGATAAGACTGCAAACAAGTTGCTAAGTGACAATTTATTGCCATGCAACAAAAATTTATAAAAGACAATTGTTACTGGGGAGCTGTGAAGTGAACAAAAAGAATTCATTTTCAATGAAAACACACTTCTCAACGGACACAAGGCACGTGAGATAAAAAATGACGTGACAGTGACAGAAAGAGAGAAAAATGTTCCAAAAACTACCAGTCTCCGATTTTAAATTTCTGTACCCGTTTAGTACGTCTCCAATCATGATAACCGTTAAGTCCCTT
>RDPX01000377.1:447574-516459 GCA_003991215.1 Morbakka virulenta | reverse complement strand
ATATATATATATATATATATATATATATATATATTTGACACAGGAAATGACTAAAGAAAGTATGCCAACATTTACTTGAGTAATTCAAATTTTTATTTATTATTTTAAATTTTCGTCTGTCTACAACAGACTTTATCAAGAAACTGACAAGCAAAAAACGTATACGTGATAAGACTGCAAACAAGTTGCTAAGTGACAATTTATTGCCATGCAACAAAAATTTATAAAAGACAATTGTTACTGGGGAGCTGTGAAGTGAACAAAAAGAATTCATTTTCAATGAAAACACACTTCTCAACGGACACAAGGCACGTGAGATAAAAAATGACGTGACAGTGACAGAAAGAGAGAAAAATGTTCCAAAAACTACCAGTCTCCGATTTTAAATTTCTGTACCCGTTTAGTACGTCTCCAATCATGATAACCGTTAAGTCCCTTCTGGATAGTGCAAATGGCTCCATTTACACTATCCAGGAATGGATGATTTTTGTAAGACTTCAAAGATCAATAGTCCAGGCAATAGAGGGGTCTGTCCATATAGAGGAGTCTTATCCATATGTAAATATGGATAAAAATATAAGATGATGAACGATTTCCGCTACCCTCAACAGTTCTCAAGGAGTTACAAGTATTTGATGATGTCGAGGAAATAAATACGTTACTTGGAAAATTAATGGACGAGGTAAGAAAGGAGAGGCAAGTATTGTATAACAGAAGTAGACAAAGGGAGGATACAGCCGAGCAAAAGGCCAAATATTTAAAGAGTCGAGAGGTTTTACACCTTTATATAGACAGACTAACGGCTATTCATAGATACTTTAATCCTGAAAAAGTAGTTGAGCAGTATAGGAGGCGTCCTAGGCTTCCCGTTGAAGATCGCGTGGAGGGTACGGGGCTTGAAGAAAAGTTTAGACCAGCAAACTACCCGAAATTACAGAAAGGTGGAAGCATTATTACGTCGCTAGATGAAGTTATGACAAAGTTCAAAGTTTTGATGGGGCATTTAGAAGCTGGTAACACCTCAAAAGAGTTATTTAATTTTCTAATTTAACTTTCTAAAATATCTACATATTTATTTCAGCAAATATTACCTAAAACCGTATATGAACGGCTGATGAATTCTATAACGAAAGCGTGATATCCCTACTAGATTGGGAAAGAAAGGTGACTGTGTACATTAAATTGTTTTTAAAATAAAGAAGCTAACTAGTATTCTATGGTCTTATCACAGCTTAATATTAATTCTTATTTTAAATAGCTCGACAAATAGCCCGCTATTCTCTTTTTGAATTATTGATGAGAACAAACATTGAGCGCGCCCACGGTAAATGGTCCTTCGAGGGTTAAATCAACGTTCCACCTCAATATACTCTCTTAATATTCTATAGTTATTATATACGAATTCTTTTAAAGATCCTGTAAAAAAATTCGTATATAATAACTATAGAATATTAAGAGAGTATAAATGCAACCCTCAGGCTTTTATCGGGGATAATGAAAATTACCCAAAAATAATTCTACCAGCTTGTTTCTCACAGAAATAAATTCTGATAGCATGTTACTAGAGCCCTACGGAGACTGTAAATGTAGTTTACAGGGCTCTTTTTCAATTTTTATCTTTCAGTGTTTCTCTCAGAAGCTTTAGTCAGATCAAAGCCCTAGTAACACAGAACATTGTCCAATCTATGTACTGTTTAAATTTTTAATGATATTTATCGGCCTTATCTTTAATAATCACGATATCGGCACACGTCAGCAGTGTGACTTATTGGGGTTATTTTTCTTGGAGCTATAACGTTTATTAATAACAAGTTTTATACTCATCCCATACATTATCAGAAAGCGCCAATACACGGAATAATACATCTTTTGAACATAGATTAGATGGAGATATGATCGGGCTGTTTAGGCTTAAGTAATCTAGAGTAGTGTTTTAATAACCAGCGACAGCGCATTTTATGCTTCTATTTTATCATATTTTTATCGAAACTGGAGCCCCGCGACATCTTGCCGCGAGGATTTTCTATCAACATGACGCCAAAAAAGGTCTATTTTAAAGTTCCTCGTCGAGACCAAAATCCATAAAGTAATTATCGGCGGTGATGTTTCTTTCGCTTCCATAAAATGGCTCAGCTAATTGCTTAATTCCGATGCTAGTCCAACTGCAGTTTTTCCATCAGCTCCTTTTCCTGTGTATGGAATTCCATCACAGGTGTATCTAATGTCACAATCTGTTTGAGGTCTCTTGTGTCAATGCGATAAATCGTGTGATGCTTTGATTGCTGTCACATATGTTGCCCCTGATTGATTACAATGTCATTGTTTTTGGTTTTGAGACATCCGATGGAAAACGCAGCTTTAGTATGAATTTAAGGATGATAGCCACGACGAGCCACATGAGAATCAGAACAGAATAGTCATTTGTAAATCTTTTATTTTTTTTCAAGATTTACAAATGACTATTCTGTTCTGATTTATCTCTCATGTGGCTCATTCTGTTTCGAATACTCTTTTTAGTGTTGCCATAGTAGCCAGCATGGTTGTAACAAACAGATGTTTGAACAACAGGATTTAAAAAATGCAATGAATCATGATAACCCAAAGCCGGGTCCCTGGGGACACATCACTTTACATCTATAATTCTTAAATACCAACTTATACCAGTTCCACGAAATCTACAGTCGGCTTTCTCTCTGCACTAATTTTATTTCTTTTGGTTAAATTTTCAGTTTCTCAAGTTAATTTAAATGTCTCTTTCACTCCAACCTATTTCAATACTACAGAATATTATAAACTTGACAAAATCATAACCTATCGATGTTATTTGTAGGGGCTATTTAGGGTCATGAATTCAAAAACACCTTTAGGTATGTAAACACCAATAAGTTTGAATTTTTTAGGGTCTCTCTCGTGAAAACCCCTTAACACCCCTGTAGCCTGAGTAGTAATTTCCAACACGACGAGTTTTTCTGAATTGTTAAAATATTAAAATAATCCCTAATAGAAGTGTATATTTAATCAATTGCAATATTTTATCATGGGCGTCTTTTCATGGGCTCGTCTCACCACTTGATCAACTTTGACCAACCGAGATAATACATATTACTACAGAGCGTAAACTGACAAAAGAAACCCTTACACTAATTGATCTGCCTCTGAATGCTATCGAGAGAGGTGTACTGGCATACGTGGTTGATAAAACGAATAAAATACACTGCAGTCTGCACCCTCGGAGGAAGATATTTAAAACAAGCTTCACAAATAACTTAAAATAACTACACTACTAATACGACATTAATTACAAAGTGACAAGCCATTTTAAAGGCCTTCAAATGGTATTATATACTGTTTCACTATCAGGAAAATGATCTTTGAAACATGCATTTGATGACAAAAAAGGGTGAGAGAGATAGAGGGAGAAAGAGGTAGAGAAAGAGGGAGAGAGGGGGAGAGAGAGAGGGAGAGAATGAGAGAGAGACAGAGAGAGAGAGAGAGAGAGAGAGAGAGAGAGAGAGAGAGAGAGAGAGAGAGAGAGAGAGAAAGATTGTGTGAGTAAACGTAAAGTAGTAATTGTGAACGACACCTACCTGATGTGCCAATGCTTAACTCCTGGAGGAAAAAGAGAGTAATCAATCTAAGTAGCATCTTGTTTCTTGAGGTTTTGAAGTTCAAAACTGCATTCTGATGTTAAGATTATCGATGACAAAAAACCTGTCTTTACAGTGGAACTGATAAAGGTCGATTTCTCTCCTACTTTAATAGAGCATTTTAAACATGTTTAATATTCGATTGAATAATGGCCAATAGCAAAAGTTATCTTCATTCTATGCAAGCATTCAAAAAATAATAATATTCCATTGGGACAACAGCAAAAAAAACCTGCCCCCATGGTAGTTCTAGTGTTAACACTTAGAACTACCATGGGGTCAATTTTAACCCATTCTGAAGCTAGTGTTAATACCAAAACTACCATGGGGTTAATTTTAAACCTATTTTATTACAGAATTCTGGACAGGAAAGTTCTATGACTTTAAATTATTCGTCTTGAAGTTTCTGTTGATGTAATATTCGTTTTAGTAGCGCTTATAGGGTAAGGGTAAGTACCAACAAGGGTAAGTACCTATAAATACCAAGAGGTCAATTTTGACCCATGCGATTTTGCTTACAAAAGCTTACAAAAGAAGCTTTGTATCCCAGTAATTTATTCCTCTATAATCGGTGTAAATATCTTGTTCAAAATTGAATATTAACTTGGTCAAGTAATCCGATCAAAACGATGACTTGACTGTGCCCGAATACTATGCCAAGTGTGAAAATTATTTTTTCTCAAAATCAACTCTAACCTTCAAACATCAAAAGTCAAATCTAAACAGGTAAGCAAGATACAGCAAGCGAACTTATACGATTGAAATCAGAAATGTATGGCGATGTATGTATATAAGTTTTAAAAGTATATTCTGTAATATAGTGACTCAGCAAAACTGGCAAGTCCTAGTGCCATGTTGGCAAGTCCTAGTGCCACGTTGTTTACGATTACTAAGCAAAATATCTATCATGTAATTACTAAATGTGTGATATGTAAAATTGTATTAATACCTGTGATTTCCAGTGTAATAGTCAGTCGGTGATTTGGAGTAAAACGAATAAGTTCCTAAGCTAATTTTTGAGTTATCATTTACGGTCATCTTGTTTCGTCACTGGATTTGTTCGCGCTATTAACTACAGCGTTTTCCAGGATAAAGCATTGGCGATGAGGATAAAACATTGACATCGAGGATTACGGTTTCATTGTACACAACACAACATAAATCAAGTGAAAAGCTACTAAGTGAACAACATCACTGCAGGCCATTGTTCAAAAGACCTATTCAGGGTTTCTCATTAACTTTTTTCAGTAAAAAGCACGTCAACATAAGTAGACTTTTCTCCTATAAAAATTTTTTCCCCCAATAAATTATACAGCAAAATGAAATAGCATCTCATTCCAATCCCGCTGGAACCAGGGCCTTACTTGCAAATAAATTTCTGCACAAAAAAAAACAAAGTGAAATTGATCCATAGCCTGCTAGGATCCATTCTCAAAAAAGTGGGACATTTCAATATCAAAAATTGTCAAAATGAGAGATTTTTTTCTCGTTCTCTAACAACGAGTTCGATTTTATCTGAAAATACACCCTTATAGTGAGTCAAAATCATTAAAGCACACTGCAAGATCCTTTCCGTTCTCATTTTACAGCTATTTTAAGTTATAGACTAAATTTTTGGTGTAACCTACGTAACAGTTCTTTAAAGTGAGATAGATTTAGAAAGAACCCTTTTCACTCTGTTTTTACGGTTGCTAATTGACGTTAACTAAATAAAGTAAGAAGTTACTGTAACAAAATTAACTTCGAGTGGTTGAATTTAGAGAAAAAACGAAAAATTCTTGAAAAAAGTTATTTGAAATTTCCTAGAAAAAAATACATCAGCATTTGAATAACATAGAATAGGGAAAAAATAATACTACCCTAAAGAAAAGTCCTGAATAATGTAAGCAAGAGGTTAAGGGATGGAAAAAACGCAGTAATTAGACTTGATTCTTGTATGATTTTACAGTTCAAAGATATATTTAAGGACTAAACTTAGTAACGTATGTTACATAATATAGAATTTCTAACTATTCCTTGTTTGGTGTTCTTAAATTCTTTCTAAAGCCAAAAAAGCCACAAAATTTTTATGAAGGGTTCATTGCTTACATAATAACACTAGCCCAACACAAGTAACTGTTTCTCAAAGTAGCTCCTTGAAATACCTAAGCTTTACTGGAAAAGACACGACAATGAATAGCTAAGCTTAGAACCAAGTTAAAATACAAAATTATAACAAACTAAAACATTCTAAGTATCCTAAAAAAGGTTGGGACTTAAGTCACTGCAGCGGCAGATTCATTAGACTGTCACTTTACAATTAATTAGATATTAATTAAATGGTTTAACATCATAACGTATGTTGCATATTTCTATGTATACTAAATAATGACTTTCAAAGAATCACAAATTAGAATTACTAGAGGAATATTGGAATGGAAACAAATGAAATATAAAGGAAGGGAGTTGAATGGTTTACTGCACCTAGGATTATATTGGAAAAGATGCTAAAAGGAATGTTAATACATCTCAAATAAATTCGAAATAGATTCTCTTAATATCATGTAAATGTTTAGTTTTTCATTTGCCAATCTCTGAACTTTCCGTGAACAATATCAAGAGCATCTGAGCAAATTTCAAGAGCACGTTTTGTTGCGATCGGTTGTGGTGTTAGGCATAAAATGTCCGTGAATGGCACCCAAACCTCATCTTTATGTTTTGGTACCGAAAATTTAGAATTTCGAGCCAGATTTCCGTTATGAGATAAGAAATGAATATATGCTTCATTCTCATCAACTTCACGCACCTTGCCAACGTAAATATTTCAATCATAGACAGCTGCAACGTAATCATCGATTTCAGGCTCTACAGAAATTTCTTCTTCGGTTGGTTCGCTTATGGTTTCTTCCTCCTGGATGTCATTCACATCGTTTTCGTCATCGTTTGACTTTGTCACGCAGTGCTCTTTTCAACCATCACAACACGTTGTTGGTTGAAAGGTTTTATTGAAGCATTTCGCACAACAACATGCTGTGACACGAACCAAAACATAGTTTGTTTTTACCGATTGAACTGCATGCAACTTCATGGTTCGAGAAACCGTACAAATATTGTTGCAAACTGCATTAACGAATAGTGCTGATTCCTCGTAATCTTCGACAGAGATGTATGTGTAATCGATGGCAGTGGAATCATTCCTTGCCCATTCATAAAAGTCATAGGCATCTTGAATTACAAACTTCCCATTCTTTACGACTTTGCCGTGTCCACTTTCAATATAGGACCAAGAAGCGCGACAGCCAAAATTCTTTTCGTGACAACTCAAAATTTTAAAGATGGTTTTGTTTCGGTACTGACTGGTAGGGGAGTCCGTCCAATAATGAATCATCTCCAAACGCGGTAGGATTTGAATTAATTTGGGAACTAACTTTTTGAGCAAAGTGTAGACAAATGTCGAAGTGTGACGAGATTCGTTTGAGACGAAAACGAAACTTTTGTGTTGTAATTTGTCATCGCATTTGTAATACATAACAACTGGATGAATGGTAACTTGGGTTTGACTCCAGTACGCTGATTGAACTTCGTTTTGGGCCCGACATTTGTAATCATCAGCGAAGTCCGTATGTATATAAACATGGTTTGGCAAAAGGTTTTCTTTCACCTTTCGTTGCTTTGTGTACTGTGCGTTAATACGGAAGACGTGACTCCTGAAATTTTCGGTATCCGCAATTAACTTCTGTTTGAATTCGGCGTGAGTTAAGGTTTCTTTCACAAGTTCCATCTTCTTGACCAATTTGCCTTTGTGCATGACAGGAATCGTTTCCCACATATCAAATTCACATTTGTCGACTTTAAGCTTCATCAACTCAAATTTTTCGACAATCTAATCGTTGCTGTACTTAATGAAAGTTTCTGGCCGGGTTGGGATGTTTGTATGCTTTTTGATCATTTTCAAAAGGAGAGCATAATTTTGGTGGTACGTACATAAACATGTTTTCCTATTAGAAAAGTTTGCCAGTGTAAAATGCGACGGCCTCATACGTGCAAA
The DNA here is from genome assembly GCA_003991215.1 of Morbakka virulenta. Taxonomy (NCBI): domain Eukaryota; kingdom Metazoa; phylum Cnidaria; class Cubozoa; order Carybdeida; family Carukiidae; genus Morbakka; species Morbakka virulenta. Next base: position 508,785 of record RDPX01000377.1, on the reverse strand, counting down.
TCTGGCAAAGGAAAGTTTTATATCCATATTCTTAGCACTGAATTTCTTGTACAGGTTACTAAGGTAATCATTTAATACCCTTTTCTGGACACGTCGTTTCTTTACTTTCTTGACATCGCATTTTCCAGGTAGAGCAGTTGAGACGTCGTCTCTGTTGTAAAATTCTAAAACCTTCTCATGTACTTTCGGTTCGAAACCTCTTTTTTTTCGTTTCTTCATTGATCACCTTTCCTTTCACCTTTGAAAGCTTTTTCCTGTTTGTGCCCGTTTTCGAGGCAGCGAAAGATACAAGCCTGTATTTCTTGAGAATTTTCCCTCCTATGAAAGTGCGGATTGATTTTCTTTTGTTGCGCTTTTCTTCACCAGTCTTTTTAATTTCTAGTGAGATTGCCTCAGCAAAAAGCAACTGCTTTTTCATCTCTTGAGCATTTTTGGGATCTATTCCAACGGGCGTCATCATTTTCACAGCTTTCGAGTTCGGTGTTAATGTGCACGGTGTAGTATGCTTTGAAATACGACGGGAAATTTTTTTTCCTTAACGAATCGCACTTTTATTCAAGCCTGTGATTGTGGTCTTGCAGTTTCGCGATTTTATATCTAAGTTTATTGTCACTCTGTCTCTTTCACTTTTTAGAATTCTTTCCCCTTTTGGGGAACTGGATGGCTACCAGCAAGGGTGAAGCAGCTCCATCTGTGTCTGTTGATTTGTTTTTTTCTTCGATTTGTTTCTCGCGTAAACGTTTTGCGTTTTCCCTACACCGTTTTACACGCTCGTTAACGGCTTCTCTCCTCTCTTTGAGTTGCTTTTTATTCAGTCCAGAAGTTTTTTTGTAGTATCTCTTTTGTCGGTTCCTCTCCTTTTCCAAGAATTTGTCGCTCTCCAATTTCTTTCGCTCCCGATATTCTTTCTGTCTCTGCGCATTTGTTTTCGCCATTTCAACAACAATCTAAGAAAAAAAGGAGATAGAAAGGTAATGCTGTTGTGGCCTCACTTACGTTTGCTAGACTATTTCCTATTTCAAAATATTCATGTCTAAACCACCAATGTTAACAGTGAAAGAAAATCACAAGGAACTACAAAGAAAAGCAACTCACAATGAGCATGAGCTCTAACATAAAAATTGTAACATACGTTACATTTTGGGTTGTAACTAACGTTGTATTTTTTAGTTGTCAAAAACAAAACGGATGAATTTCTTGTTTTCCAAACCTTTACAACTTCACAACTTCACAACAAGAGAATTAACCACTTTTAACTTTACACATGTAAATTTAATGTTAATTTACTTAAAAAGAAGTAAACATAACTTATGTTACTCAATTTAAACTATATCTATCTTAAACCCTTTTTGTAATTGTTAGATTAGCTCACGTTATCTGGCTATTAACTCACTTCAAAAAGCAATAGTTACAACCGATGATTACACAAAAAAAATCTCACTGCTCGAAACATAATTACCAAAATAAAAATGGCTTTTGCTTTTGTCAAACAATGAAAAGATTGTAACATACGTTACGCATACACGGTCTCAAACGCATGAAAGTTCCAGCAAAAGAGTTTTCAAACAAGGAAGTTGATAGTTCTTATCGATAAGATATAGTGCTAGTGAGTAATAATCAAGAAAAGAAAAGCTAAATAAACCTTATTGTTGTCTGTTTANTATTAACTCACTTCAAAAAGCAATAGTTACAACCGATGATTACACAAAAAAAATCTCACTGCTCGAAACATAATTACCAAAATAAAAATGGCTTTTGCTTTTGTCAAACAATGAAAAGATTGTAACATACGTTACGCATACACGGTCTCAAACGCATGAAAGTTCCAGCAAAAGAGTTTTCAAACAAGGAAGTTGATAGTTCTTATCGATAAGATATAGTGCTAGTGAGTAATAATCAAGAAAAGAAAAGCTAAATAAACCTTATTGTTGTCTGTTTAAGAAATTCCAAATGACGAGGCAAAAAAAACAAAATCATAAGAAACTTAACAATCCTAAACAAAGTCTTCTTTATGAACACAGCACGTCTTTCTCCTTTCAATTCAACTGAGCAAGTATGGAAAAAGGCATCCGAACAAAGTTTGACATCAAAACATTCGACTTTCGAACGCTCGAATTTCCTGTGACGTATGTTACAAAACGTATGTTTCATTTCGCCTTTTAATCCTCGTTTTTTTCAAGAACAGTAAAATCCGTCATTTTCATTGATGGTCCTATGAGAACCCTGTCTGACAGGGAAAATTTCGGAAATACACATGGCCCTCGAAATTTCGCATACCAGTCAGAACAGGCATAACGTATGTTACGTGGTTTTTTTTTTACTGAAACTGAAAAATGAACTTTCGTGTGATAATACTAGAATAATAGAAGAACATAGAAAAAAACCCTGTTTTATAACATTGGCATGCATCTAAACTATCTTTTTATATATAACTGGGTTATCGTGCTACAATAATATATTTTGAGGACCACTAAAGAGCGTAACGTAGGCTACTTCCGAATTCTGGACAAAATTTGAACACCAAAATAATAAAGGATAAAAAGAAATTAAAAAAAATAATGCTCTGGTGAGAAAGGGCAGATGTTAAGGTCCGATTTAGAAGCTGTACCTTCACCTGAAAAAGCATTGAAAATAAATAATACACGTTCAAAGCCGAACATTTGCTCTCTGGAAACTCAATTTTGGCTCAATCAGCTATACTTGACGAGCCATAACTAAATAACTACTCAAGGAATTTAAATGAAATTTTCCAAAAATGTTCTAAATACCATAACAATTCAGAATATATAACGTTTTTCTCAATTTTTATCACATAAAAAACATATTAGCCTGTCGAGGCCCTGGACACTAAATGTCCCACTAATTTGAGAATGGCTCTCGCGGGCCCAGAGAAAGTAAAGTTGACTGAGTAAAGAAAGTCAATCTCAAATGTAATCTCAAATGTGTTCATTGTATTTTACAGAAGCCCCATAGGCTAGAACAGTTATCATACCATTTAAATTTTTTTAAAATATATAACATCCATGTGCTGCTGTTGCTGGATGCATAGGTTTGAAGCTCGAACACCACGTCAAGGTTGTATCCTTGTTTGGGTAATCCTTATTTCAGTGACCTTTAGAGAACAAATAAGTGCACACGTTTACAACTTGTGTGCTAACTGAAAATCACTGCAGGCTATTGTTCAAAAGACCAAGTCAGGGTTTCTCATTAATTTCTTTTCGTAAAAAGCACGTCAACATAAGCAGACTTTTTTCCTATAAAAAAATTTTTCCCCGATAATTTATATAGCAAACTAAAGAGCATTTATTCCTCTATAATCGGTGTAAATATCTTGTTCAAAATTGAATATTAACTTGGTCAAGTAATCCGATTAAAGCGATGACTAAAATATGCCTGGATACTATGCCAAATGTTAAAATTATTTTTCTCAAAATCAACCCTGACCTTCAAACATAAAAAGGCATATCTAAAAAGGCAAACAAGATACAGCAAGCGAAATTATCGATTGAAATCAGTAATGTATGGCGAATAAAAATATATAAGTTTTAAAAGTATATCCTTTCACTTAATACGGTATATATCCATTCCAATTTATCTACCATGAGTAGTCAAAAGTCAAAAGTCGTGAGGGTGGTGAGGTAAGCAGAAGGTGAAGCTAAAAATAGAATCGAATATCTCGAGACAGATTGTCGGGAGTGAAATGTCACCTTCCTCCCAAGAGAAAAAGTGGAGTATCTCGGCGAAAAAAAATATAAAGAAATATCTGTTCTTATATAAAATCTTGGGCACACAGGAAAGTCACAGTGTCGATGGCAGTCGTTTCCCTCCATCCATCTGGGACGAGTATTGCTAACAAGAATCTTGTCTCGGGACCCATTGTTTTGCCTCATTAGCATAATTGCATCTTAGTTATAGTAGACACTAGCAGTTTATCCATAGCCCGCCAGACACGGGCTCAGAGAACGTAAAATTGACTTGGAAGAGAAACTGAATCTCAAATGTCTTCCTTCTCTTTTATGGAAGCACCATAGCCTAGAGCAGGTATCAGAGCATTTTTCACAATTGTTTTTCTTGCAATTTTTTTGTCTTGATTTAAGCCAAGCATGGCCTTACATAACGTGCTTCTTCCCATTGACCTTTGATCTCACCTTCCCATGATCCTTTGTAAATTTCTCCATTTATTGTAGAACTACAATACAGAGCAATGCTGAAGGTAATGAGTGACCAGTGTTATTATTATTATTTTTTATCTTTATAGAGGATGATACAATTCAGTTGTTTACAATAAAAATATAATAAACACTGCTGTCAACATGTGTCCTCTTATGAGAGAGAAAAAGTATATAAAATTAAAAACTAAAAATCAAATAACTTAAAAACCTCGTCTCCAGGGCCTCTCTCTCACTTCCTGACACTCAAAAATACCAGGAAAGCTGAGAGGAGGCCCTGGGAACGAGGATGAAAAATTAGTTGACTGAAAATAAAATAAAAATGAAAAGGAAAAAGCTATTAAAAATAAATTTATTTCTANATGATACAATTCAGTTGTTTACAATAAAAATATAATAAACACTGCTGTCAACATGTGTCCTCTTATGAGAGAGAAAAAGTATATAAAATTAAAAACTAAAAATCAAATAACTTAAAAACCTCGTCTCCAGGGCCTCTCTCTCACTTCCTGACACTCAAAAATACCAGGAAAGCTGAGAGGAGGCCCTGGGAACGAGGATGAAAAATTAGTTGACTGAAAATAAAATAAAAATGAAAAGGAAAAAGCTATTAAAAATAAATTTATTTCTACATATACAGAAGTTAAAAAGTTTCATTAAAATATCTAGCTCCCAGGTAATAAAATGATTTCTTCCCAAATTCTAATTTGCATTTTAGCTGTTTTAGTATTTTCAAATTGTTTCGTGTATTCATGTTGTGATTTTGTACTTCGAAATAGTTTTGAAAATTGCAACAAACTTTGCCATTTAAACAATTTCGAACCAACGTGACTGTGCGATCTTTCACCGTTTTCTGAATGGATGGCACACTTTTCCGATAATCCGTTTAGCTCTCTTTCCAATGGACAGTATTTTCTGTGACTGTGTACCTGTAAGATGCAATTTAACAGATAGCATGTACGTTAATATCGGCAAAATTGTTGACATAAATATTTTCATAGCTGCTCCTTGATTCAGATAATGACGTAGATAGGATAGCAGCTTTATTCTTGGACTGCTTTTCCTGTAAGCATTATCGAAATCCTGGTTAAGTATGAGATCACAGTCTAGTGAGTGGCCTAGATATGTGTAAGAGTCAGTGTTGTTGACAATTTCTCCGTTGAATCGTACTTGTAGGGGTCTTGGTTGTGTTGATATTCGGTTCGCTGTATCGGTCTTTCCAACATTCATGTTAATTATCAGCTCGTTTTCTCGTAGATACTGCTCAATACGTGTTAGCTCCTCAGTCAGCTTCTCCTCTATCTCTATAACACTTTTTCCCTTGCAAGTTATGACAGTATCATCAGCATAAATCACAGTTTCACATATTTTAAGAACTTCTGTAAAGTCGTTAAAAAACAAAATGAAGAGTAGAGGGCCTAGAACTGACCCTTGTGGAACCTCAGTGAAACATGGTTTAAAGTCAGATGGAAATGACTCTATTTGTACGTACTGCTTTCTTTGAAAAAGATAATCGGTAAGCAATTGTAATTCGTTACCACGAATACCATATGAAGGAAGTTTAGAGAGCAAAGCGCCGTGGCTCAACGTATCAAACGCTTTGCTCCGATCTATAACTGTCGCACCGACTAGATAGCCTTGATCGACGTGTCTCCTGATGTTATCAAGAAAGAAGGTGGTTGCAAGGTTGGTTGATCTTTTCACACGATATCCGAATTGATTTTCATTTAGCAGGTTTTCTGTCTCTCGAAATTCTACCAGTTGTTGATGTACTGCTTTTTCTAGGATTTTGGACACAGCAGGTAATATTGATATCGAAGGGTAGTTAGCTGGATCAGTCCTTGAGCCTTTTTTGTAGATCGGTACTTCCTTGGCTATTTTCCATAGTGACAGTACTGTACAAGTTCTCACTGATAGATTGAAAATGTAACATAGCGGTTTAGATATCTAGTGTTTCCAAGGTTAATGTGCAGAAATTTATTTGGGGGTAGGGGCAAGCCTGCGTCTAGCGGGCTATGGATAAACTGCTAGTCTGCTTCAAAATAAGATAAGTAGGATCTTATTGTAAAATGCAAACTTGGAAAATGCCAGTAACCAATTTTGAACATCCGTCCTCCATTGGCAATAACTAGTATGATCATGAAAATACCATAACCAAACAAAATTATCCTGTAAGATATAAATAACAGTATAATCTGAAGAAAAAGAATGGAAAAATTAGTTGTGCTGATAAATATATAACATGAATGTGGTGTTGTTGCTGGATGCATTGGTTTAAAGCCCAAACACCACGTCAAGGTTGCATCCTTGTTTGGGTAATTCTTATTTCAGTTAGCCTAGCGGGACAAATCAGTGCACATGTTTATGACTTGTAAGGCTAATAAATAGTTTTTTAGCATTTTTACAAAAAACAAATGTACTACTACGTTTGGTGACGGTCGATCACACAAGTGTGCAAACACAAGAACTTTGTATACAGCAGCCAGTAATTTTGGGGTGCAAAACTCACTGGGGCAAGCATAACAAGTTCCCTTGGCAACAACATCCAAGTGAACCTGAAAACGCATAACGCATGTTAACTACAATTATTATGTAATGGATATCTACATAATATATATCATGACAAACATAAAAGTATAAGAATAAGTTAATAGGTATAACAATTGTGGTGCGATGTTACTGAAGAAGAATGTAAGGCAATTGGCAAAATAATATCAGTAAAAATAGGTAAAAAATGCACTTACAATGCGCGTACTTCACTTTACAGTGTGAGCCATCTGTTAATGTGAGAACTTTCCGGTAAACGGCATTTTTGGTCAGTCCACCAGTTCATGTGAACACTTTGTGGCCAGCAAAAGATTTCGCTCTAGAAACACCCACATACAACTGGCCATGACTAAAAACAGGTTTTGGAAGATAAACTCCAACATACCTTAGTGATTGGCCTTGCGCTTTGTTGAATGTGAAGCAGTATGCAAGTCGGACAGGAAACTGGCACCTGGCAATGTTGACTGACAGAGGAGAATCTTGTGATGAGAATGCTATCTTCGGCAACATGACATACTGTCCTGCGTGCTCCCTGCTGATGATTGCTGCACATATAACATGGTCCTGCAAGTCTCGTACAATCAGACGGGTACCATTATACAGTCGCTTTTTTTGGATTGATGTTACGCAACAAAATGATGGTAGCACCAACCTAGTAAAAGAAGTGAAAAAGAAATTACCACTTTGTAAAGTTGTCACAGAAGGATTGTGTGCATGTGATGCAGTCTTGCATATTATTACAAATGCATCAGCAATAGAAAAGTAAACAGAAATACCCTGCAAATCAAAATATTATGCATACAGAGGAGAGAAATGATGAAATATGGAAACCACAAGCATGTAAATTACAAAAAATGTGGTCATAAAGTTAAGAATTAGGTAGAAAGAATAAAGGGAAAATAAACAACAGTGTATCTTGAGCTCCAGTTTATGTTTTGGTAGGCCACCGGGAGTCTGTGCATTGAGGAACTCCATTGGGTATGCTCCTGCTTCCTCCGAATCATCAGTGACAACTCGGTCTGTATTCAGATATGTGTGCACTGGTCCTTGCAGTTGACTCAGAATAAGATCATTAATTTCATGTAAGTTCTCATTTAGAGGTGTTAAGCAGCAACGGTCTGACATGTACACTAGATTCTACATAGGATCTGCATCACCAGGCTGAGCTGGTGGGTAAACATGGTTTGTCATGTCTTGCAGTGATTCAGTCATGATCTGTTCTGGAAGGGTGACTTGATCATTGTCATCATGTACTTCATTACCTGTGCCAATTCTCAAGAGCCATTGAGAGAATTGTCTGTATGATTCATCTCGAGCAGCTCTCATGTGTTTCATCAATTAAAATCCGTAGAAATGATGCTACAAATCTGAATTGATGATGCATTGACGTACAGTTTGTTTTCTACCTGCTCGAATAACAACTGGGTGAACCTGTCTAATATCACACCCCAAGGAACATAACACAGATTGACAGGCCCAAATGGCCTGTCAACCTGTGTTATGTCTCTGAGAAGGACATGAAAAGACTTCAGTGCATCTGCTGATATCATGCATGCCTAATCCTGTTGTGAAAGGCGGTAGCTGATTCAAATGGATTGAAAAAGATTAAAAGACTCCAATTTTCTTGGAATGTATTTATTGAAGATGCACAAAAATGAAATGTAATAACATATCCAAGAATAAAATATACAAGTATCCAATGATAAATACAATAAAATCCGTACAATCTGAATCTAAATATTCACTCGTTACAATGAATTAACAATCTAACAAGACTATCAAGGCGATCTCGACGATCCCTATACAATTCAATGACTGCTCATGAGTCCGATCTCTTTTGCAAGCCTACTAAATCTTGGTTACAAATGCATCTTATTTTAGTTAATTTACAATAAAGAAGAAACTAAACGTGACTGCCCAACAAAGTTCAAGGTTCTAAAAGGAATAAAAATAACTAACAATACTAGTACGGAAACAACACTTTATTTACTGGCACAACTACGGAAGCAAGATAAGTATGTGTGAAGCACCAATATATTCCAAAATCTTAAAACTCTTAAAATATCAATGAGCCGAAGACAAATACTTTAGTAAAAAACTTAACTTGACGGCGACACGTATAAAAACCAGAGCACATACTTTCCCTATGTAGTCTATAGTCATAGCAACACAAGGGGGGTTCCCAACATCCTCCCCTCCTTGACTCGTAGAAGCTTGAGAGTCAAATAATGCCTGTATTTTGCACCTGGCATCAGCTGCTTCTATTCTGTTTGACCTCGGTCTAACTACAGTGGCTTGCCTTTCTGTGCTACTTGGCTGTGGATCTACTCTATCTACTGGTTCATTACCGACTTCCAAAGAATGCATTTCTGTACTGGCCTTTATAAAATTTCTGGCTTCTTAGTCTTTTTAGAAAGAACTTTGACTTTCGCTCCTCTAACTACTCCATCTCTACCTGTAATTAATTCCTCAACCTTAGCCAATTTCCATGTAGCTCTGAGTGCATTATCTTCTTGAACTAAAACTAAATCACCATTCTTAATTTGCTTTTTTGACCTAGAACAGTTATGAGCTTCTCTAAAATCTACAAAGTACTCCTTTTTCCATCCACCCCCAAAATGCTGAAGCTTAGCAGCAAGATACATTCTAGCTGACATGAGCTTAAGTCTGGTAAAGGAGCAACTCTTGTTTTAGAACAAATTAATCTACTAAACTTAGCTTCATCTGTTTCATAAACCATATAAATAAATGCACAATATGCCTTGAGACTGGCATCACCAAATCCTTGCAAATAACAACTCTTAACATTACCAGGAGTTTGGTACAAACATCTTGGTATTACTACTTTACTTGTCACCCTTAGTTCTTCTGCCCATGCTTCCCATCTTCTTTTCTCCTTTTCAGGCAGTGGGTCACCCCATCCCAATTTCTTAGAACACAATTCCTGGAGGAGTATTTTGGCACCAACTTTCACAGGGGATACAAGACCGATAGGATCATAGAATGGAGCAAGTATGTTGAGGACTATTCTCTTAGTTAGGGCAGTTTCAAGGGCACACTTACCTATCTTCCCCAAATCTACTTCAAGATTGTCCATATTATTATCCCAAATTACCCCTAATACCTTTGTGATACCTTCTATAAAACAAGAACCCAGTGTTTCTTTTGTATAGCTCTGTTCTTCGTTACAAATTAAGAGGGTGACCTTCAGAGGCTGAGAAAATTTTACCCAGGTCCTTGCCGTTTGTTTTTCATTTTCTTAATGTGAATCCTCCTGCTTGGATTCTAGTCTTAAATTTGTCATAAAGTTGTACAGCCTCTTGCTCAGTCTTACAGCTTGTTACAAGATCATCAACATAAAACCCTTCCTTGAGCTTAATAACAAATTCTGGGTCAATTTGATTGTATTTCTCAATGTGGTATCTCAAAACCGTATCAGGAAAAAATGGTGATGAGTTTACCCCCAAAACAACCCTGGTTTAAGTTCTAGGTGGCAAATGATAACTTATCTGCATGGATGTCTCACCCATAAGAATCTTAAACAATCCCTGTCTACTGGGTCCACATCTATATTTAGAAATGCCTTTTGTATATCTGATACAATTGTCACTCTACTTTCTCGAAATCTTAGCAAGATGTCAAATAGAAAGGGTGTCATAGGGGGTCCAACAAACAATCATTAAGGAAGGTACCTTTCTTCCCCTTTTTACGCGAGGCATCATGTACAATCCGCAATTTTGAGGAAGTTGATCGAGGTCTTATTACAGCAATGTGGGTAAGCCAATGAGAATGAGCCATTTTAGGCACTTTCACATCAGAAACGTCCTCCATAACCCCAGTTTATAATTGCTCTTTAATTATTCTGTCATACTCTCTTAACATGTCGCGTTCCCTCGTCAACCTAACCAGTTGGCTTAATCGCAACATGCTAGTTTCGAGGTTGGTTGGCAATTCCCCGTGTTCCACCTTCCTGGGCAATCTTGTAGAATGTCATGAATCTTATTTTATTTTCTTTCCCCAACAGTCTCCAAGTCCCAAAACGTGGTCACTTGTTGATCCAAATTTGTCTTATCATGACCTACTTCAGAGGCATGTACATCACTCACTCTTTCCACGGGCATGTTACAGCAATCTGACACAAAATTAACACTAGTATCCCTTATATTTACTCGTGGTCCTTCAAGTGACCCATATAACACATATCCTAGCAATGTTTCTACAGCAATAGGGTCTTAAGTCTCCCCCCGTGTGAAATGCCCTCCCTGAAAGCTCCATAGAAAATCTGCTCCCACTAAAACATCGACCAGTAACACATCATCCCTACAAACACCGGAAAACCATGTATCTTTCAAATGCAAATAATCATTCTTAACAAACTCTACATGTTCGTTTTTTTCAACAAAAGCTTCTATCTTCTTGCTATTCTTTCCATCTGCAGGCCTTAGATCTATCTCTACAACATCTCTAACCCCAACAACGGGCTCGTCTACACTGTCCAACGTCCTAATTCCTAATCTTTCTTTTCTAATAGGTTTAATACATAACCTATCTACAACTTCAGCTGTGGTAAAACATTTTTGACTACCGCTATCAAAGAGAACCCGAAGTTTCCCTGTCTTCTGCTCTCCATGCACGAGAGCTAATGCAGTTTGCAAACCCCAAATAAAGATGGTTGTTTTTCTCAGGGTCTGAGCCCTGGCACTTTGTCTAATAATATTATATGTAGAATCAGGCAGTAACAGAAAAGGTATTTGAAATGTATAATGCGCAGTGGCTCCATTAATGAGCAATGTGCTAGCAATTCCAGAGTATGCCATACATTTAACCCTTATTCATTAAGCCTGAAGGTTGTGAACTACAGTGTTGTAAGGAAAGGTCTTACCTGTGCCAACTGGTCCATCCACAAAGTAGCATTTTATCAGAATTTGTTGCATTAGCATTCACACAATTGTGTCCTGAATGTGCCGCTGGTCATTATTCAGCTGATGCAACATCCGTATATCTGAATTGTAATTCAGCTGCTTGCAGTTTGAACGAATGGTTTGTACTGATAAATCTTCCAAACGTTTTTAGAAAGTATCGAGACATCAGAAATAAGTAGTCATGACAGTGGTACGAGACAATTTTAGACCATTGGCAATACCTCTGATGAACCCGAGAATAGGCAGCAGTGCCTCATTTATTCATAGAGCACAGATGATCTACTTTGTCAAAGCCTGCTGAACCTAACATAGCTCATTTAGATTAACGGCAATGACGTCATATTAGCAAATTGCTGCACGAGATTTTTTATGCCTTGCTAAGACGTTTATTGGAGTGGGTAGAGAAAAAAAGTACCTTTCAGGTTTGCAAGTAGATCAGCAACGTAACAAACCAAATATAGAGTCAAGACTATGAAGGAAAATATATTTTTATGAACGACAACAATTTCAAAAATAAGAAATGGAATTTTCCATTGTTTAAGGGTTGATTCTAAGATGGGACGGGAGTATTAAAGGGGGCAAGGTAAGAAGGTAGCAAAGGATAAGTCGGAATAATTGAATAAATCTCCTCAGAAACTTTTTCCTTCAAAAAATCCAAGGTAAAAATGTCTGCATAAAAAAGGGGGAAAGGAATGTTGGAAGAACAAAAAGGAGGGACAAGACAGCCATGGAGGGGAAGGTCCATGTAGAATTGCAGTACCAGTTTGGTTGCATGCTTAGCTCACGTGTCAATAAATGAAGGGTGATAGTGGATCTTTAACGATGTATTGCATATTCCTCGTAACGCAAAAATTAAGCAAGGCATTCATTTAAGACCAGAATTCTGCAACATAAAATACATTAGAAAAAATCATTCATTAGACATGTCTGGCTAAAAAGGTTCCTTTAAACGAATTGAAACAGTCACATTTACGAATTTTGATCCAACCCTAAGCAAGCCACTGTTTCGAGCTATGTCCAGTTTCTCCGTTTACTCAATTTTGTGCGAAGGCAACAGGAATTTTAAGGCAGCAGAGAAAGTGTCCATTGGCTAGTGCTAGGGGAGGTGACCAACATCAAAGGATGACCACAACAGTTGCAACGGCTGAACTCGCTCAGCAGACTAGATGTATCATCTGGCAAAGTTCATGATGATGGATTTATGAATAAATAAAGACGTATCGCTACTGTGTGACCGACTGAATATCAATATACCGGCAGAACAGCGATCATCGAGGTCAAATTACTAAACTCCCAGGCCCACGACCTGTTTTCGAAATATTTTGCCTCGCCTACCAACTAAACCTGAGAACTGCTTATCTTGTTAGTTTCAATTCATGATCCTCAAGAAACAGCGCAACCGTCTCTCATGGTCCATCTAACAGGTGGTTGACTCCTGTTCTAAATGATAGCTGACGCGTCATCTTTGGGAGTTTCAGACAGTGCTTAGGAGCGAATGTTAAAGGTCTCAAGTCTAAAAGAAAAATCTACTTTTTTAAAGTCAATAAACAATCATTAAAATTCATTGACAAGCTGAATTCGCCACTTTTGTTGTTATGGTGTTACAGTAAGTCAGTTTTAAAAGTACCCAGCCCGTGCTAATGATGGTCCAGTTGTTGTTCTCTTGCAATATTTGATAGTAATAATTCTTGAAGACAAACCACATGTAGGTTTTGGCTGTCTTTGTTCTTTTCGGATTTGAATCCCTCTCCTCCCCTAAATCGCCGGTCCGAGCACTTCAATGTCTACTTGTACACTATTCACGCCAAATCGATTCAGTAATTCGCAATTCCGGCATTACGTTTGTTATGATTTCATCCCTCCAGGTGCACGCTTTTTATACAGCATATTTTACCCATCCTTTATTTCTATCGAATGTATTTTCTTAAGATAAAATATATTGACTGGAAATATAACAAATTTTCTGAAATTTGCGCACTTCACTTTCTTTACAACAACTGATGTACCCCAGGGTAAATATGTTGGAAATAAAATGTAACAAATTAAGTAAATAAATAAATAAACTAACAAACAAAGAATAAACATGAACCCCAACGCTCTCCAAAGTACACATGGTACTGCATTAGCGAGTTTTTGCAAACTTTTCAAAGAATAAGCGACGAAAAGCGATTTGATACCACCAAAAGAGGACCAATCGATTAACAAAAACGTCAGCATTATAAGCAAAGTCCAATATTGACTATAATGAAAATGAAAATAAATGTACAGAAACAATATCGATTAAAAAACGCTTTCTGGTAAAAGGTTTACAAACGTCGTAAAAAAAATCTTAAATCCAATAGTACTCTGACAAACCAGACCAAAATTTCGTCTTAAAAGTGAAGTTACAAAAAATCATCTTCTAAAAAAGTACGACAGGGCGAAAACCATGTTTATTTCTACTTCATTGCTTAACACATTCTACAGGTCTTTCTGCAATTCATCCTCATATACGGTCGATACCTTCCAGATCTGCAATATCCAGATTTCCCCCAAAATTGGCAATTTTTGTTTTTGTCCAAACAACGTCTGCAACCTCCGCAGGCTTTACGGCAATTTTTGAGTACCCAAGCATTTCGACACCATTTCGAAGCAAGGTCCCCACAAAACGGATGGTTATCTTTGCACCCTAAAAGTTGAAACGCCATCACAACTATACATATGACCATTACATTAAAGAATGTGTACACATACAAATCGTGCTAAAAACTGCAAAACCAGCTATTTCATTAATGCTAAAGACCAAAAAGGTCACCAGTGATGCCTTTTAGCAACTGAGTTTCAAATCGATACTCTGAATTTCAAATTAAACATTTGCCAATGTGAAAGCTAAATTATTTGCAGCCTGCACACTGCTATTGTTAGTTATTGATAAGTAACTGTCAAGTACAATGATGGTGCTTAATGATTGGTAACAAATGTACTGAATGTAACGTGTAGCTAGTGGTTTAACATGTAATGGATATAACATGTAATAAGTGCAACGTGCAACCAGCGCAACGTGCAACCAGTGTAATGTGTGTAACAACTGTAACGTGTAACGAGTGTAACGTGTAAAAAGTGTAAAATGTAAGAAGTTTAAAGTTTAACCAGTGTAACCAGTACGGCCAGTGTAACAGGTATACCTGGTGAAACAAGCTTAATCAGTAAAACGGGGGTAATCAGTCTAACGAGGGAAACGCATGCAATGGATGTAACCAGGGAACCGAGTTTAAAAGTGTAACGATTGTAATGCCTGTAATGAGTGCACACCTTGTAACGAGGGTAACCCTTGTAACGAGGGTAACCCTTGTAACGACCGTAACCCTTGTAACGACTGTAACCCTTGTAACTTCTACTACAAGTGCAACTGGTGTAATTTGTGTAACCAATGTAATGAGGGTAACCAGTGTAAATGGGGTAACCCGTGTTAAAAGGTAGACAATTTGAAAATTAATGAATAACAAAAGATTTTCCAAGTTCATCACATTTTATTATTTTATTCTCTATAGTAACCGTGTCCAATTTATTTATTGTAATTTGCCCACAACCTCTAATTGCAAAACTGAGTTATTGGTAGATTATTTTACAGTAGATCACAATGCAAGTTGTTCTTACCTTAATCTCACATTTCTGTTTATAAAAATTGTTTGATAGGTTTAAAAGTTAACTCAAATGTGGCTGAAAGCTCTGTTGGTGACTGGGAAAGCAGAATCGAGTCATTTGCAAAGTCCGACTCATCTAGGGGGTCATTGGGTGTTCACTAGATTCTGTCTCTTTTGTGCTGGGTGATGCTTCATGGTCCAGTCCATTGGGCAAAGCAAGAATAATGGTGACAAAAGACCTTATCCAATTCCGACCTTCATTCCAAGGGTACCTGTAAGCTATCCTCCGTGGAGTACCCGCCGGGTCATTTTTCTGTACGAGTTCTTGCTCGAGCTGACCAATTTACTTGACATAAAATGGTGGCCAAGCAGCTTCCAGCGAGTTTTGCTATTTAAGCAGTCAAATACCTTCTGGTCGACGAATTGATCTACATGTGAAGCTCCACTTCAAAGATTGGTCGACAATGTTAAATAAGGTAGGATTTGATCGAACCATGGTCTGTTCTGACAAAAGCATGCGTTCTCGCCTCACAGTAGGTGGTCGGTAGTCTGCTGTACCTTTCATTCTTTCGAAGAGGCTCATCTTGACCTTTCAGGCACTGGCATTCAGGCGCGATTCCTCTGTAGTTTTCATGCCTGCTGTGATCTCTTTTTCTCGGTAGCTTGAAAGAGTAGCTTTTCTTTCAGCCTATTGTTACTTCTACCAAACCTTTAAAAATAGAGGGTAAAGCATCTCTACAATGGTCTCCAGGTCTAACGTAAGGACTTTTACTAGAACGTGACCTGGTTTTGGCGCCTTTTAATTTCTCAATAGCTCGGTGGCTTTGCAAGTCTCTTTTCTGGTTGGCTGCCCACAATAATATCCTGGTCATTGACAGCTGCGTGAATGCCGTACTGATTTGAACGAATGGACCTGTTCTTTGTATTGCTCCGCTCATGTTTACTTAGTTCTCTGTTCCCAGTATGGTGTTTCCATCCTTGACCTTAAATGGCTTTTGGGCTTGCTGTACTTGCAGTTTCTTGGTAGAGTCGTATAGCTGCTTCGTGTTGTTTTTTGCTACCTTTTCCTCGGATTCCTCTGCCAAGCCATAGACATACTTGCGCCTGTCTGTTCTGGCGCTCCACTTGACGTTCCTGTTGGCTTGTTTCCAGTCATTTTGTGCCTTGTCCTTTGTTACTCTGGTGGAGATTAGTACGCTCATGAGGTATATGTGCTTCTTTATTGGTCTTTCCACCCAGTTGTCCTTTGACTTCATTTTCCGCTTTGCCGCCATCAGGTGATTGTCAGATACGGGATTTGATCTCTTTTTGTCCTTATGTCCTGTCGGGACCTCCTGAAATTTGGTCACAGATGTGGCCTATCTGGTTTTCCATCACCAAGTCCGGTGAAACCTTGGTTGCTCTGTAGACTTTTTTTTGTGCGTTTGTCGGGGAAGAGGGAAGGCTGCTGCTGATGATGATGACCAGGTTGTTTGTTTCACAGAACTCTGCCCCAGTCTGTCTCCCCACCACTTCCTTATATCCGGCATTTTCTGTTCGATTTTGGTCAATTTCATCGTCAACTCCTTCTTCTCGGTCCTGAAAGATGCTGCGATGGTTCTTGGTTTATGTGCTTTCATCCAAACTGACGGTTATGTGCAGGTCATGACAGCAAAGAACAAGTGCAACTTTTTTCCTGCCCCATACATGTTTCTCGCATTCGATGTTCTAATGTGGAAGGCCCTAGTCAATAAAAGGGTAGTCAGTCATGCACCTTCCATCGACGCTTTCTTCGCTCGGGCTCATACGTCCTCTCCACAAAGTGATATCCCCTTCCAGGGTAATAGCCTCTTGGTTTGTTGTTGGTGTTTCTGTTAACAAGCTGGGCTTTTATAGAGTGGAATCGCTAGCACCATGCAAATTCCTTACTCTATCTCATCAGGGCTTTGGACCAGCCATGGAAAATGTCTCAGTTATTACTAGGCTCGAACGAAGACACTTCACTGTAATTTGGTCTAAGAACTTTTGCTGCTTTCGTCTTGTCAAAAAAATTGGGTATTTGGATTCTTGGTACAGACTATATTCTTGCACGGTGCAAGTATAAAAGATTTAAAGCTCTCAATGTAAAAACGTAAAGAGGAATTAGTGCGGCTCAGAACTGTCTTGCAAATTTAAGTACACCTGAGTTTGATATGGTCTTTGTTGCGTTTTTCACTGGCTAAATTTCTCAAAAGTTCTCGCAAAATAGATTAAAAAAACCCGCAGAAAGAATTCCAACCTTTTTTACAGGAACAACAGGTACGAAAGATTAACAATAGCAGTCGAGTAGAGTTGCAGGAGGTAGATGACAATCGTAAGTGGCGATGATACTGGTACTAAATAAACATCGCTGACTGTCCTTGTATACTTTTCCTACAGGAACTTTCAAGACAAAGAATTTACTAGAACAATCTTATTTTCTACGATATTCCAGAAATTCGTGCAAGTTTCTGAAATGATTTACACCATACAGAGTAAACTCTACAACAGTCTTGTAATCGAGCAAGATGGGTAAAGGACTATTCTAGAGTGTTTCTTTCAAATCAAGGTAAACGTGTCCACGTACACAACACTGCTATAATACAAGTAAAAAAACAACTTATAAAAACAATAAAACATAAAAAATATCACCGAAAAAAAAAGAGGCATCACAATTATCAGAAATGAAGGGAACAAAATTTTTTAAAAATTTCCTAAATTAAACCCAATTTTGTACCCAACTTTTTTCTAAGCAACGTAAAGACGAAAAAATGGGGCTGGCAACAAAACAACACTCCTAACCGCTTGACACATACGATATTAAGTTAGTGAAAATTTCGTTGTTTGTTTTTGGGGGCTTTTTTCCTTTCATAATAATGAAATTAAAAATTTTAACCATTTTTTTATTTTAAACAACTTTTTGTTGTCTCAATCTCAATGTTAGCAAGGAACATTGAATAAATTCCCAAGTTATAATTACTACCCGTTCTTGTTTTAAGAATGTTACAAATAGCAAATAATAACTACGTCTACCCAAACCACTTGTACATTGTTAATTATTCCGACCCAAGAGGTTGCTTTGAAGATAATTTGTTCCAGGTATTTCTTTTGCTACAGTCTACAACACCAGCTGTTGATTCTAAAGGCATTATTTAGCACAGTCAAACCTACCTACCTCCTTCCGTCTCCCTCTCTCGATTCCCCTTGGCTAACAACCCTGCTCTTCGTGTTTGTTGGTAATGACTTCTATAGTAAGGACCGTGCATGTTCAACTCACTTTATCACCAGCTTAACCAGCTGGTTTCAAAAAGTAAGATCAACCCTACACAAGCAATTGATTTTTTCCCCCTCGTACTGTTACTTTCCAAGTTCTCTTTTCTTGTCGTTCCCCCAATTATCATTTACCTGATCAGATTTAAGACGCCTGGAAAGAAATCGTGCTGATAGGTCGTCACTTAGCTTACCTGCCTTGTTTATACCTTTCTTTCCTGTAGTTTTTAACTTTTCAGTGCTCTTAGTGCATCGTTATGCGCAATTTAGTTTAAAAACAAAGCAAAAAAACTCCTCTAGATACCCCAAACATTTTTAGGTCACCTGCTTTCCAGTTCACTTCCTTTCCTAACAGGTGGTAAATCAATTTTTATGTTTCATCAGATCTTTTTTGTACTGTCCACGTCTCCATATGTATACATTATATACATCATATACACTCTCTGGTATTTGCTAATATTATAAACACATAACACTAAGTTATCAGGTTAACTGGCTTCTTTGCCCAAGTACTACTGACCAATAATTAAGTCACTGATGATTTAATGACTGATGTAACACGTTTTGATGACGTTTTCGAAGTGACGCCACTCCCCATATACAACTACGTATGTAACTACATCATGCATAAATTTAATCCATCCAAGTCGTACCTATGATCTATTGAGTTAATTGGAAATCAGTAATAGACGCACAAAAATATTACCTGTAGGCATTGTTGGCCTTACTGGTCTTGTTGGCCTTACTGGTCTTGTTGGCCTTACTGTTGTTCCTTTGCAATGATAGTACTTGTTCAGCTGTTTAATATCGATTAGACTAAATCCACTTCTCTGACCCAGGCGCTCGTTTCTATTAGCTTTGGAAATTATGGTCTTCTGGCCATTCACACTGAATGCATAGCTACAAAATAAATACAAAACATTGTAAAATACGCTCCTGCTTAATGCTGACACAACAGACTAAGTACCCCACACATGCAACTAATACATCTCTTTAGTGCCGGTTTAAGCACCATGGGCCTGTTTATCAAGCATGACCAATTAGTAAAACAGGTAAGTTGTTTCAATATTCTTGAATTTTCGACGTAAATCCAGACGGATCACAGAAACGAGTAAAGAAAAAAAGTAAAGAAAATTAGTTATATTTTATTTCATAGAGTATTATATTATTAGCCATTATTACATATTATTACATTACCTTACATTACATTAACATTCTATTCCATTCCATTGCACGAGTTGCACTGACGCCTTTTCGATTCCCCAGGGTCATACAGTACTCTTCTGACGGACTTCTAATAAGGCAGTAGGGAATACTATGGGGAGAGTTCCTTTCAGATGTTTTTCGTATGAACGACGTTATAAGCTACATGTTCACTTTAAAACGTTCGTATCTATATTACCCTCCATTTTTCACCATCAAAACCCAATTTTATGCGTCTATTGATAAAGGAACCTTACTTGAAATGCCCATGGGTAGTTACTCTGGTGTTGTGTAGTGATGGTATTTTAAGCGAAAAGTATTTTAGGTTACTATCATAGAAGTTCCGTCGTAGAATACGGTGTAGATTGTAGGCCGGCATGGCATAACTAACGTTGCGGGTGTAAGCTGCCCTACAGCTGAAGATGCTGGTAAAATAAACTTTATCTACAATTATGGTAGACCTGTGACAAAAAGATGAAGAAATAAAAAGGTGTCCCAAATATAGCTGCGAAAGTAAATATTTCCTTACTGTGTATGTATTGTCATACACCAAGTTCATAAACAAACGGTCTTGATCCTTTCCCACATACGGTATGAAAGGTAAGGGTTGACAAATTTAAAATAAACGGTACGAAGTCATAAATATGACAGTTGAAACTAGGTTCATTTGGGTCGAAAGTTTTTTTGCATATTTACCAAAGGAGCCATTTCTCTCAGACGTAGATAGAATTAAGCAATTTCTGTCGAGTGATTGTTAGTCTTACAAGGTATTTAATAAAGTTACTTGGTATAAATTATCTAGCTTTAAAAATCCTGTTCAGCAAGCTCTTCGAAGGTGCCGTATGTACATCTGTATATACTACCCTGAATAGGCCCCGTTTCCACCATACCAAAAAATAAAATTACCTGGGCAGTTTTCAAATGTTATCGTGCTGCTGCCTCCAAAGTAATTTTAACTTCAACCAAAATTATTACTTCATTAACATTGGATGTCTGGCTGCAGCATACCAACTACAGAGGTTACCTGACGAGATCTGAGCCGAGCATTTTGACGATTGGTCTACCAAATAAAACAATACGTGTGTAGCGGTGACAGATAAAACCGTTCTTATCGAGTTTAGCCAAAACAGAAAGGCATGAATGCACACATTGTTAGTTGTGAGGCAGGGCATCTACTGTCAACAACGAATATAGTTAAAATTTCGAGCTAAAAATGTTTAAAGTAATTGGTAACTTGGAAACACTGGAAACTTTCATCAACTCCTCTTTGCGGACAAAAGGTGTCTCATTTTTTAACAGGCAGCAAATCACAAAGGGTGTCGCGCTTTCTTGATCTTTTCCTTGTATTTTACCTTAATAAAAACCCACTTAACTCGTTTCTTACTTTGGCGTCTTGGGCCAGTTGAGCAGGAACGAGAAAAGAAATGACACTGAATTCAATAAATTTACTTGAAACAGTAATAAATAAAGAGCAGAAACAAATGGAAAAAATAGAAATAAAGTTTTTTTTCTTTGCGACGTGCCAAGTTGGTTGAAAAAAATGTTGACCGGAGGCTATGGTTTCCTTGTAACAAAATGTCTTAGCAAAGCTAGACCAAATCAAGGACTAAAAAAACAGGCGACTAGCATATGCTTATCTACTTATATAAACACAAATCGATCCTCTCATAAAAAGGAAGTCTTCACTATTAAAATATCTTATAAAAAACAATGAACTACAAAATGAGTTACTGTGCCGTAGTTAAAGCCTCATCCATTATAGCATAATTTCTATCGTCTTATCTACAAGGGTTATGTAGGATTTTATGGCCTCTATCACATCACAATTGTCAATCTCGATGTTCCGAGTCCAAATAGGTTTCAGGGGGATTTCTCAGTTTCTTACATGTTCCATGTTGTACACCTTCCACTTAATCACTCTTATTATATCATTACTCTTTCCTTTACAGCCTTTACTTCAACTCTTTTGCAGCATTGTTGGATGACAGCCTTACTAGTTCTTTGTTATGGGACTCATTTCCATGCAAAATGTTTGAATAAACTCATGGCTGTCTTATGTAGGGGTGATATCGAGGCCATCTTGGGCGGGTGCTCAATAGCGAACTTGATAATGGCTAAATATACCAGGAGACGTACGGCTAAAAAGTTGCTTCGACAGTAATTTGTTGATAGTAGTAGCTTTCCAAGCAACGAACGCCTAGTATGGACACAACATTTATGTGCTGTGTTGACTAAGCAGTGTCATCTATGAAACTATGATATGCAGCGCCATTCAATACTCCTTTCTTACCACATCTTCTGCCCTTCAATTTCTATATCTTTGTATTGATGTATTTTTTTCATACTCTTTTCAAGTTATCCACGTAATAGGTTCTGGTCAAAAAGTACTATCATTTAAATTAAGGTAATTTTTTTCCCTTGTAGCTTTCACAACTGGAGATCTCTTTGTACTGCAAAGTCCCAGAAAATAGCTGCAACATTGTATTTTGGAAATATTTCTTGGTGGTCTTTACCCGTTTTTGGCATGTGTTGCATCAAAGTGTTGGAATACTTTCAGTGCAGACTGTTCCATGTTGACTTGTCGCCTTTTGTGTTGATTTAGTGTAAGTACAGGGTCTCCTTGAATTAGCGGCCGCCTCAATTTTCTCTTTTTTTAGTCTGTATCTCGAATAAGTTCTATTCATCTTATTGGTTTAATTATTTGCGAAAAGGCTCTGTCCTATGGTTCAATAAAAAATCTGTAGTCTCTGTTACTACTTTAGAATATCTCAGCCACTGATGGTACAAGGTTGGTCCATATGAGCAACTTTACGTTTGATGGATATTTGTCATGCATAGATTTCTTCTCAGATATACTTCAAAATAACATCTAATACTTTTCTTTTTCCTAGTTTTTGTTTTACATTTTTTTGCTCTTCTGTTCCGTTGATTATGATTCGTCCATTTCACCAGGTTTTAATTGCAACTCGTTCCCAAACTGTCGACTCCCGGCTGTTCACATAGGGGCCTTTTTTGCTTCTCTTGTGCCTGTTCACAAGCTATAGCATTCGGTCCTCAGTTGACTCCAGCTGTTTCTGTAACCCATTTGTAGTGGTTTTGTACAAAAATTATAGTTGCAACAGTAAGCCCTTTTTTAACTCCAAATCTTCGGACATAGTCTGTCAACATTTGTTTGTAGCTGATGTACTTGTTCACGCCCATTTGTTTTCCTCACTCTTAACATCTTGCCTTTTGATTTCTGGAATTACCCACATGAAGATGTTGCAACTGTAATTAATTACGGATGTTGTCAGTAAATTAAAATCCACGACCTACTGATGGCAATTAGCTTTTTATGCAGTATAGCTCCAACTTCAAGTTAAATTTCTTCCTAACTCTTTCTTTATTAGCAGCCTTGTCACCCATTCCAGCTATTTGGTTATCCAGGTATTTTTTTGTCTCTTCTTGCTCCAGTTCTTCAATGGTGGTATCTAGAAAATAGTAATAAAATCGGGTTCATTTCCGTAGAAATCTTTTTGGCTGCCACTCGGCTTCACCAAGACGTCTGAATACACAAGCCATTTTTTATCATTACTTAAAACAAAGGGAAGATCGAAAAAACCCGTTCGCGTTTAGTGAGAGTAGCTGTCTACAATAATTGATGATCATACACAAATTATTTTTGTCCAGAAAGAGCCGGTGATGGAAGTTTTTTGTGAAATGTCTTCAATGTTCCTGGCAGGCCTGGCAAACGAAAACATCTTTTTGGATGGCTGGTTACTCGATACTTTCGTGGAAGTGTTTTAATGAAAATATTAATATCCTCGTCCTAAAGGAAGCTAGTGTTTTGACTTGATGTCAAAGAAACACAAAGAAACACAGCACAAAAGTTGGTCGATTGACCGAGTACTGTGAATTACGTAGCACGTTTAAATACGTTCGTAACAAAGAAACCAAAATATTTTTCTAGTACTGGTTGAAAGGCCAGTGGAACACATTTTTCCAACTGAAGTTGAAAAGATTGAAAGATTGAAGACATTGAAATTGCACACAGTTTTTTTTGCGCAGGCAAGATCAAGACTGTTGTTTGGTAATTTTGGGTTGCTAATTATGAAAATCATATTTGTTTTCTTTGGTTAGCTCTAGTTTTTATGACCTGTGACATGCCTCAAATGGGGGCATTTCTGTAAATTGCCTTTTTTCTGCAAGCATGATAAACTGATCATGTCCACTTGGTTTCAAATCCAGTAAGAGTCC
Source organism: Morbakka virulenta (assembly GCA_003991215.1). Taxonomy (NCBI): domain Eukaryota; kingdom Metazoa; phylum Cnidaria; class Cubozoa; order Carybdeida; family Carukiidae; genus Morbakka; species Morbakka virulenta. Next base: position 484,818 of record RDPX01000377.1, on the reverse strand, counting down.
TCCAGTAGCATGTCATGTCACAGCTAGGTCACAGAAGTCTTTGGTCCATGGTGTTGGTACTTTTAGTAGTGTTAATTTGTGGTTTTAGGTGTTTGACATGGTCAATGTGTTAATTCGTACCTGGCAGCAGAATGCTTGTTTGGACATATCATGTTGCATATCATATTGCATATTTCCTTGTGATGTCTGCGTTTTCTCGGGTGGACATGGAAAATGTTCAATTGTGATTCTATTATAAAGTAATTACTTGCTCAGATGAATTTTCTCCGTCAACGTTTTTGACGATGTAAAGTTGATTTGGATCAGATCAATTTATTCATGGTACCTGTGTTTTCATAATAGATTCATAGGCCGATTCAGATAATGTGTTATTTTTCAATTGTAAAGATCAAGAAATTGCAAAAAATAATCTCGATTGCTTTTGTTACATATTGGTGAAAACAAAACTGTAGACAACAGAAAGTCTGTAACAGACTTTGTACGAAAAGCGTGTCATGCATATTTTGGAATGAACCTGGCAGACCAAGACAAACCATGGGCTCCTCTTGTTGTTTGAAAGACATGTGTGGAACGTTGGATACAATTGACAAGTGCAACCAGGCAGTTAATGGGGTTTAGAATACCGCTGGATTGAGGGGACAAATCATGCTGACGACTGTTCCTTCTGTTCCACAAATATGACAGGGGTAAATAAAAAAAGCTTCAATCTTTCAATTACCAGAGTTTTCCGTCAGCAATGTGACAAGTAGTTCATAGTGCTAATATACTTCTTCCTGAATTTCATACGTTGCCTTACCTCTCCACTGATAAACATTCAGACGAGGTGCAACATGATAACGAAGAACTTGCTGGTATTGATGACGACAACGACGACGACGACGACTTCGCATGCTCTTTCACGCTAGTACTATTTGAAAAGGAGAATCCGAGTGACTTGATAAGGTACCGTAGTTTATCCAAGGTATATTCTAAAGTATTGGGATTACCACTGAAAGATCGAAATCTTCTGCAGCAAGGTACAAAAGCCACTCTTTTTTCTGTAAAGATATTCCTGGTGTATTGATGAAATTAGATGTTACAGAGAACTTTGATTCGATGTTATTTATTGGCAATTCGAAAATAAGCCCGAGATGTGCGCTTCTAGACAAAACTTGTGGCTATGGATCAATACCGATTGGTTATTCTACAATACTTAAAGAAAAATATGATGCAATAAAAAGTGTATTGTAGCATATCAAATATAACGAGCACCAATGGTTAATATGTGTAGGTTTGACGATGGTTAATTTCTTGCTTGGGCAACAAAGTGGTCGCACAAAGTACCCAATGCTTTCTTTGTTACTGGGACAGCAGAGATAAAGCAAATCACTGGACTAAAAAGGACTGGTCAGTAAGAAATCGATATAATAATGGGGAAAAGAATGTTATTGCTGAGCAATTGCTGCCACGTGGTACAAAAGCGTTTTCTCATCTGCTTTTGAAATTTGGGCTTATGAAGCAATTTGTTAAAGCATCGAACAAAAATGGCGATTGTTTTCAGTATATATACGAGTTTCCCAAGTTTGGGCCGCGTAAAGAGTTAAAATCTGGTTTATTTGATAGACCGCATTTTTTGTCGGTTAATAAGAGATTAAAAACTTTGCGACTCTACGAAAAAACTGGAGTAAACCGCATGGTTAACATTTGCGACGGTTGCCGACAACTTCCTTGCAAACTACAGAGCTGACAACTGCAAAGAAATTTCCAAGCGTGTTGTTTAGTGCATTTTCTCGATAGCCACACCTGGACCGATTTAAAGAATATCTCGGTGATGTTAGCGATGAACAAGGTGAGTGATTCCACCAAGATATAAATAAAGGCAATGGAGGGAACATACCAAGGAAAATGGGACATAAAAATTATGGCAGATTATTGTTGAAATTTGAAACGTGAAGTACCTGATTCAGAAAATTCAAGAAAATCCCTAAAAAGCACATTTTTACCACATTAAAAACAATATTTTGGGGATTAGGGATAAAAAAATGACCTCATCTCTTTGAAACTTGTACCTATAAGTAACAAAATGCAATCTTGCAAAAATGCTTTCTTTCCACTAAATGTTACAATGTAATCATTCAAACTACAAACTGCAGACACAAAAATTCACAATAGGGCCAAGAAATGTAAATTTTACAACAAAAATATAATAAATATATTCGTTTTTTCATGATTATTTTAAATATAACATAGAGAATTGCAACTTACCTAAAACAGAAAAACGCGTGTCATATATTTAAAGGTTTTAGGTTCCTTTTCCTTCAAGAAGGTGAATTGTGATCCTCTCAAATCAGTTCTACCAACATTTCTCTAATAATGGAAATGCATGCAAGGATCGAAAGTCGATCCTCGGACATTATACTTCTCAAGTACGTTTTAACACGTTTCAAACCGCAAGTGGCTCTTTCATCACAGGCTGATCGACTGATGATATTGAAAGTGGGAGCATTGGCACCAACAACGTACTTATATTCTCGAAAGACGACACAAGGTTACATTTCTTCAGAAATGAAAGCGAATCCAGACCTCTTGCCACAGCTTCATCTTCATTACCAAGTATTCAAAACGAGGAAAAGATCCTTGCGAGGAAGATCTTTTCCACAGGACAGTACTAGGGTGCATAGATCTTAGGATAAGCATTGAATAGCTTTCAGAACGCCTATCGTTGTGTTCCTAAACCATGCTTTTAAATAAGCAATCAAAATGTTGAGAATTTTTAATGCAAACTTCACTTTTAAATCTTCTCTTTTCATCAACAGTGAGATTGTCTACTGCGTCTTCCGTCAAGAAACCTTCTTCGTCTTGAAACTCTCTTTCTGAAACTTCTGCTCCAATTTCACAACGTGCACTGTGGTCTTCAGTCTTTTTCTTGTTATCTCTTGAAAATGCACGTTGCAAGCTCCGGTAAGAGGAAATTGTTGTACACAGACAGCTCTTAACCAACTGACATCAAATGCAAACGTTAAGCATTGGACCTTAAACTGTCTTTGGCAGCCTTGGCAATAAAGAAGTCAAAAGTAAAGTATAACATGATCAAAAATTCAAAATTTATGATAAGTTTAATGAAGCCCTTGGCATCGGCGACATTTTATATCAATCTCATTGCAAGAGGAAAAACTTTAAATTGCCCAAAAATAACAATCGAAGTGACATCTTACATTTTCCGCAGCGCTTGCTCTTGCTACCGAACGAGTATCTAAAATAGGTTCTGACATTTGTTTTTTCTTGATCATTCTTTCTCTATGCTCTGTACGCATTTTAAAAATCTCCTGGGGTTTACAACAAAAACACTGCTCTGCTAACTTTTCAAGCAGACCAAAAAAGGGACTTTGTTTGTACGCTGTCTCGTGTAGCTTTAACTAAAACAAGACCATTTGTGGCTATTGCAATGCACAAAAAGAGAACTACTTATCTAATTAATGCCTGCAGTCCTCCGACGTCACCTGACATGGTTGGGAAGCCATCCATTGCTTAGGATCGTATTGCACTAGGATCTATACCATACATTTCAAGTAAGATTTACATTTTGATTTATTGCTTTGCAACTACAAAAAATTTCAAAGCAAAGAAAGCGCTTAAAGGGTTTTTCATCCTGCTGCACGTACTTATTAGAAAAGGCAAGCTGATCTGGGTGGCTAATATCTGTTGTCCTATCCAAGATTAATTAAAAGTGTTTGGGTTTGTCCACTTCTTTTACAATAATCTTTCGTAAAAACTGTGCAGATTGAACTAAGAATCTCGTTTTAAATACGAGGGAGGTGCTTCTTGATTGTGCTTCCATTTTAGGATCGTGTCCCCCCACAACCTTTAAACAGTCCCAATTTTCCACTATTTCCTAAACTTTTAAACAAATTCTCTTGACTCTCAAAAATGGTGACCTCTAAACACTATTCCATGTTGTGCCAATAACTGTTTCTGAAAATATTCGGTCAAGAATCATCAAGGTTTTTGCCCTTTTGCCCAAGTAGTTGATGAAATTCAGAGCCATTGGTTTTTCACCGTGAAAGGCGATTGTGAAATGACTTCCATTTTGCTAAACTAGTGCAATGTAGTAACGCTTCTTCGTGTAAATATATTTTCTCCAGCCCTTTTTCAAAATTCCAAAGCTCAGCTTGGCCAGTAATTTATGAATCCCTTCTCTCCTTTACATGGAAATGACCAGCAACAAAAACAGAAAATTTCTTCTATTTTTGCCTGAAAATAGTCAGTCACGGTGGTTTTCATTCTGTTTACCATGAGATCTGAATCTTCGCTCATTCTTTTCCGTGGGGATATCGTTGGCACATGGCTCGCTTTGACCCTATACAATAATTACTGCCTTTGCGTGTTAAGCATTTTACCTTTCGTCTCTTCATTTTACTTTGGCCTACCATGTTTAAAATTAGTTTACTCTGTTAACCTATGCTCCCTACAATTACTTATTATAACTGCAGTCTTCTTACAGAGGATGATCATATCACCTTGTTAAAATTTCTTGGAACGCAACGATGGAAAAATCGGTCTATAGCCATTCAGTTGTACAAAAGCCTTCCCTTTCAAAATAACACAAATTTAAAAAAAACACGACCGCGTCCTTCTTCCGATAATGTAAGAAATTTTCTAACAAAATGGCAGTTTAGCTCTACAGGGAGATTCACCCCACATGATCCCGTTCTATCTAAGCCGCTGACTACGTGCTCTGTTGTAAAACCCAACCGTAGGCAAGCCCCGACTGACCACAGTTTAGTTTTTTAATCTAAGCAGGCAAATATACTAATATATTAACCCTCATCCTCGATTGGCTTTTAGCCTTGATGTGTGATGACTCACTAGTACATAAAAAAATACAACTTAAAAGTTCCTATTATTTTCACTATCAATATTTCAATATGTTATAGTCAATTAGCTTCAGGCCCAAATTGTTTTATAAATACCCCATGCGAAGTTACTATAAACAAAGCAAGTTAACCCAAAGTAAATGATAAAAAAGTTTACTTGAACTCACTTTCCATAATGCATCACGCTTTGCTTGTCATAGCCTTCCCCCAGTGTGCTTGCTTGACCTGGTCTGTACATTTGAAAATTGTATCGTGTACCTGTTTAATTCAGGACGAATGAACATATAAATACTAGTCGTATGTTAAACACTTCTAAACTTAACTTCTAGGAAGAACGCATTTCTTTCCCTAAATCGCTTGTCTAATTTCATTACAGATTTCATTGCCACCATTTTGCAAAATATTTATTACATTTTAATAATAAAAATCCTAATGCTGTCTTCATCCAACAGTGGGGCAGTTATTCGTTAAATAAGATTAATAAATGCAAACTGAATGTACAAGACATGGAAGTTATATCAAAGTCTGGATATTCTGCAGTTGACATTTCTAGATATACCCTTTGTCCTGGGAAAAAATATCAGATTTCAACAGTTTCATGTGAAACCAAATGTACAGCTTTGCAAGTGTTCCAAAGTATTAAAGCTTATGAATAATTGTTGTCGTGTGATTCTAGTAAGTTTTAGAGTGAAGGCCTTCAATTTGTAAAATCCCTGAAAAAAATTGTGTAAATCTAAGAAAAAGATATCTGGGATACAATTAATTCCTACATGTCGCTCCGCGTTACCGAGGTGCGCGCGCATCGCTACACCATTTCGAGACAAACAAACATGGCTTCCTGTAGTTTAGCCCGTCTTCCTGACGACATTTCGGAAATGTATTTGCCGTACAAATCGACTCTGAAGCAGCGCCAGAGGGTGGGTTTATACAGCTGAGAGCAGTATCTTAATTATTAACCATTTATTAACGAAAGGCACGTTAATAAATGGTCTTATTATATAAAAGGAACAGAGTGCAGAATTTGCTGGATCTACAGACCACTTGAATTTTACTATCAATTTTAAGAGAGTGCTCGACGTTTTAATATTGAATAAATTTCTTGCACTGTTTCAGGAACAAGCCATTTTGCCAAATGGTTGCCAAGTTACCACTGGACGTTTATGAAAAAATTCTCTACCACTAATTGTTTATTTAAAAAGGAAATCTTTTCAAGAAGAAATCACCAGATGATTTTTGTAGCACTAAGTGCTCAAAAGAATTTAATTTAAGAAATTTTGAAAAACATTACTTGATTGGATGTTCCTCCATATTATTTGGATGTAATTATCTCTGTCGCGTCTGCTTTGTTCGTGAAAAAATCCAGCTGCGTGCATCATTTCATGGATGGCAATACCCTTTATCAGGCAATTTCTACCCAATGATAATTGTTGTCGGCCACCTTGTTCTCCGATCATCGAATAGCATCTACAAAAAGGAGCAATAACCGCATTAGTGGCAACAGCAGTTCAGACAAGGTGGATAAAAACTTTTAAACGCAACTGCATAGTGTGGCTACTAAACAGTCGAAAACCAGGTGTGTTGGAGGGGTGCATCAAGGGTAACCTTTCAAGACACTTCTTCTCTTCTCCCCCTGCTCTCCTCCCCCCCTCCCTCCCCCTCTCTCTCTCTCTCTCTCATCCCGAAATTATAACGACCGCTGCAGTTTAATTTTGCCCATTTTACAAATAACGAAGGGTTGTCATTTTGCGACATGCAACAGTCAATTCACTTATTCATATTGGTTGTTCTAGTGTTTTAAATATCGAGGTCAGCACTTGACCGTTTCACCTGGAATTTTTCTCACAGTCGATTCACCCTCTCTTCCCCCTCTCTTCCCGACATATTTAACATTTTCTAGAGTTTCTATTTTCCCAACGTTGACACCAGAGAGTTACTAAAAATCATACCATTCTTTCAAAAAAAAATCAAACCGACAATTGCATCCCTAATTTTCTATATGCCCGACTTTCCCAATAAGTTCTCACATCAGTATTATTATTCACCCTGTTACTAAGCCACATGTGTATTATGTTAAGTAACAACAAATTTATTACTATTGTTACTATTTGATAGACCTGGTCTTGTTTCATCTACATTACACCATTATTTGTTCTGATTTCAGTCAACTTACGTGCTCAAATCTCCGCAATATTAGGGTCCAAACAATATCAGAAAACCCCTTTGGGAAGAATGTACCCGATGGACGCGCTAAACAAGTTATTCCCTGAAAGTTACTTTTATAAGCCATAAATAACTCACCCACCACCATTGACAAATTGAACATAATTTCTCTGAGAAGTTCTTTTGACCCATTTGATGCAGGTGTTGCTCCTGAAGTCTTTTATAGCAGCATTAACAATATTTTGACCAACTTAAACAGAACAAAAACAACCAATGGTTCCAATCACTTCAAAAGTTGAAGAACCAAAAAAGAAAAAGCAAGTATTTAATGTTTTCATTTCAAAATTGCGGAAAACATATGTGGAGAAAAAATAGAACTAAAAAAACAAGAACAAAATGGTTCACTACAGTTGCATAAGGTCGTACACAGGGAATATGTGGTTCTGTTTAACTTATGGCAGGAGGACTCAGTACAGAAAATCATAATAAATGGAATTTACAAAAAATTCCATAAATGTAGCAAACTGTTGTCCCGAACACTTTTCATCTGTACAACAATTAATTACCCAAAATCATCTAGAAAAAGTTGCGATAATAATATCGGGAAGATTTTTCAATCTCCTCGAGTAACGTATCTGAACCTGTGAAATTCAAAAAATCAACCCGGCGTCATGAACACGCCACTTTGTACGGTCAGATTATTCACCCACAATCAACTTCTGAATCTTTTGTCAGAAACGGGTACTGGAGTCTACTTCCAAGTTGTAGTGCTGATATTGCTAGTTTTGTTTGTTTGTTTTTTCTTGTGCAAAATCATGGGGTTCGTCTATAAGCTTCTTACAAAAGTTTGGTTCTTCGAAATTATGGCAGGGCGAGGTACCAAAAGTCTTATTTAGAAAGACATTGTCTTTCTAAATAAGTTGGAACGCATTGAAATTATTATCAATGTGGCTTAACATTTTCCTTTGAAACAAGGCTCCATAACAGTTGTCATGTTATTCCAAAACATTGTTGGTCAAACTGTTAATACATTGCAGACAAAGACAAAGGCTTCCTGTTTCCCGTGTATGGAGTTCACGGATTAAACGATATCCACGTTCCATGTGGTGAAAAATTAGTCTGAATGTATTCCACACCTTCCTGTATTTCGTACGCCAGACTGATCTATCCGTACGCGCGTCAATTACTCAAACATCGTAAAAAACAAAAGAAACTTTCTTTTGCCCTAAGCAGGCACAGACAACCCTGCTTTATCTCTCACGGGTACCTGCTAAATCGTTTAAGAGTTGTATTAGGAGTAAGCATTCGATACTCGTCAACACATAAAAACATATTTCAATTCTAAGGTGTGGTGTCGTAACGTCAGACCGACTCATACTCTGTATTTTTTATCTTCATGCTAAAGATCAGTTAATTCAGATATTTATATTTATATATAAACCGTGGAACATATATTTGGAATTTAATGACAAATATGAAACATGGTCGGGTAAATGACTAATTTTAAAGAGTAAATTAAAGTTAGGGTTCATACCTTGCAAGTATGGAGCTTTGAGTGACGCCCTATCGGCCAGCAGCATTCATATCCTCTGTTTAAAATATTCTGTAACCCTGAAATGTTTGCCCGCAACTATTTTACCCAAGCATCTGTATGTAGGTGCTGTGACCAATTGAGCTTCAGAACAGATTCCATACCTGCACTGTACGAACCCTAAGTTTAATAACCATTAGAAAAACACAGGTACTGTACTTCCTGAAAACTACTTTTTCTTCTCAACGGTTTTGGTCTTCAAGGCATTCAACTTGTATCTAAAGAAATACCAAAACCCAGACACTGACACCTGAGGGTGGTTTTAAAAAGGCTTTTTTACCCAATAAAAGCTATTAAAAAGGGAACAATTGTTCCCTTTTTTTTTGTAAGACAGCAATGCAATTACCCTTTACAAAGGTAAAAGAGATGCACTGGTTTGTGCAAAACATGGAGGCCTCAGATCACTCGAGCGTGGTATGAAGATTATGGAGAAGATCCTCGATGCCAAGCTGTAGAGGATTTGTTAATATTACAAGTACCCAGTTTGGTTTCAGTCCGGAGAAATCGACAGAAGCAATCTTCATAGTGGTGAGACAGTTACAGGAGAGGTATCTTGAGAAGAAGAGGACGCTCTATCATGTTATCGTGGATTTGGAGAAGTCCTTTAACCGGATTCCTAGGAAGGCTATAGGATGGGCTCTGAGAAAGCAGCTGGTTCCTAAATGTCTGGTTCAGCTGGTAATGATGCTATACACAGACTCTACGTCGACAGTGAGAGTTGCTGGTGGGCTGTCAGACGAGTTTCCCACAAAGCTGAGTCCACTAGGGCTCGGCCCAGAGTCCCCTGCTGTTCATAACAAAAGAGTGCAAAGGTGATGATCTTCGGGAGCTGCTGTACGAAGACGACCTGGTTCTGTCTGCAGAGAGTAAGGAGGAGGTTGAGCACAAGTGTTTGGATTGGAGACAGGCGAAAATAAGAAGAGGAATTAAGGTCAAGATTGAAAAGACAAAGATTATGGTGACAGGAAAGAGAAATGAAGTTATCAGGTCAATCTGATTTCCATGTGGAGTATGTGGAAGGGGAGTTGGTCAAAACTCGATTCTGTGTATTTCTTGCCAGCACTAGTGCCACAAGCGATGCACAGAATTACAAAGAACACATGGCAATTTGAACGTCCCATGTCCTACCTGCAATGGTCAGAATCAGTGCCAGGAGGAGGAAGGCAATGACGACATCCGGATGGACGGAGAGGTGGTTGTCAAAGAGGTGAAGGAGTTTTGTTACCTTGGTGACCTACTGGACACTCGGGGAGGAGTTGAACAAGCTGTAAGGGTGAGTCTCTGCTACATGGCAGAAGTGGAAAGAGATGACCAGCCTTCTAGTGAATAGGAGACTCCCATTGGAAAACAGAGGACTAATTTATGATGAATGCATTAGATCGGTGTTATTGTATGGCTCGGCGGACTGGCCAATGACAGATAGATTGAACACAGCGCTGACAAGTTGTGACAGAAGAATGCTTCGGTACGTGGCAGGAGTAACTTGGCAAGACAGTATCAGTTAGTGAAAAGGTGGCAACCAGATGTGGAGTAAAACCATTGGAAACAACAATCCTGAGGAGAAGACTGCGATGGCATGGTCACGTCAGGAGGAGAGAACTGGAGGACCCCCGTGGAAGAATTTTGAACCTAAATGCAGAAGGAAGGCGACCAGGGAAAAGAAGACACTAAACGGAGAAAGTAAAGGTAAGTAAAGTAAGTCACTAGGTTTCAAAAGTTAACTTAATTCTTTTTGTACTTGGCCGCATTAAAATAGAGGTGTTTAACATAAATTAGAATGGGATATCAGCATTAATGCAATCATAACTTTAAGGAGTAAAACAATACAAACGTATACACAGAAATATTTATTAACAGAGGACACAGATGTGGCTTCTGAAACCGAATGCACGGGCTTTAGTAAATAACGTGTGGAGAGACGAAGCGTTTAATTTCGCTCCAATTTTTATATGATCCAATTCCTTCGTCTTTTTTACCCTGAGCACTGGATATCCACGAGTTCCAGAAAAATGGTAGAATTCAAGTAACCAACATTACTCTTCCAACGCTCCTACATACCATACTTATTGGAGCAGTTGTTCTAAAATCACCTTTTTATTACCCCATACAGTCAGCGCACAATTAACGTAAATTAGTGGTGTGACAATAAACTTACCAAATCCCCGTCCGAATGTATAAGGAATGATACCATTTTGCCACCGACCACGGGCAATAGCATCAAACGTGGACCAATCCGTTCCTGCAAGACTTTTAAACTCTTTCAAGTATTGATCAAGGCGTGCATTCTGTACTATGTCCATCTCGAATAGTTTCGTATCTATAATTTTTTGAAAATTACGATGTCTCAAATATGATATGCAGTAGGGTAAAACTTTAATGTTTGAAGGGTTTGAACAAAGCTACTCTGCGTCCCTCCCTACCCCAGCAGCACCCGGGATTTTCCTTAAATTTTCCACAAATATTTACCTTGCATCGATGATTTCAGGACGTTGTGTGCCTGGAAACTGAAATTCTTTCAACTGTGCACGTTCAATCTCAACACCTCGGCGTGAACCTAAGAAGAGCTCGGGAAGGGGGAGGGCTTAAATGCACAATAAAGTTCATTTCTTTACGACACAAGCTACTTTTACCACAAAGAAGCTTGAAAATAGCATAATAAACAGAACATATAGTCAATGTGTCATAATTGCACTGGTGCCTCCTCTTCTTTGTTCACTTTCCAAATCACCTAATAAACACAACGCTTCCAACTTTTCGCATTTTCAAAGTTTTTCAACTGAGCTGGGACTTCCGGCTCAGCTGGCTGAGGTCTCTCGAGTTATTTCAATTGTGAGAGACATTACGGATAAGGATTTTTTAAAATGATTTAACTGCTTAACATTTGGAGGATCAAGAAAAACAGAGTGTTCTGATTACGCTACAAAACGTTAATTTTGAGAGGTAAAAGGCTCACTAAAACTACACCTTTGTTTATAAATCAATAATGGCTGCCATCTCAACCTTTGCAATATTTCCAGCAAATAATTTTTGAAGTACATCAATGTTTGCATGTTTCAATCAATACTCCTGCCACTTCAAAGATTTTCATTTTACATTATGTTTCATACTTCCCATAACCAAAACGATGCACTCACCAAGACGTAGTCTGTGACCTCGAGTGCAGTTGCATCGTTCATCATAACTACTTTAACAGACACAATTCCCATTTCAGGTTCCAACAGTAAAAATGGGAAAATAAAATATCACCTATGTACCCCCAAAACTGTCTCCTAATTTAGTAGTTTCTATAATTCGTATGTATCCGACATGTGACAATGGTGGTGTACCGTGTTGCACTGTTCACTACAACCTACGCATAAATTTACAGTTCTTTATTCCCTTACAATAAGATTTTCGTTTGGCATATACTTTTCAATCCAGCAGAGAATCACTTTCTTGAACGTATTCTGACCTTTAATATCAAAAACATGCAAATTTCAGATGCTCAACAACTTTTGATAGCAAGATCGAGTCATCTGTCTTGGAACGATTGTGTAACACTGTGATTACGTTCCCGATTTTTGGAGTGTAGTAATGGACAGCTGGAGTACAAAGGGAGCATTGTATGGGCCGGGAGAAGTGGAAACGAGCAATCCACTGTGGCGACCTCTTAAAAGGAGTAGCAAAATGACAAAAGTACTGGCCACGTCTGAAACTTTTGTAAAAGACCGTTATCGCAAATTTTGCTTTATGGACTTCTATTATTTAAAGGGTTGTCATTCCAAGGATCTTATTTATATCTTGGTTCTGGCATCATCTTGCTAATAAAATGGTTACAACGTCAATAAGAGCCCCGGAAAGTACTTTCACAACAGTAACGTGAAGTACACTTGAAACATACATAAAAAATACTACTCTTACTGTTTTGTACTTGACTAAATAACACTTAACTAAATCACATACAATATAATATTACTACACAACACAAAAATACAATATACATCACATATGGCATCATACTCATAATACTCGTACTCGTAGGTCGTATACATGACCACAGTTACATTCACTAGACTTTTATTACACACCACGCTATACTACATCTTTGCTAGCTACTTGAAACGCCCATTCACCAGTTTTAAGAAAGTGCCAAACTAAACAGTTCTGAAATTAATACGAGGTCGATTCAACATGCCTGTTTATCAAGGTTTAAAGACCATTAATATTTCCCGACATTCTAAAATGATGTTCATTATTGACAAATGTTAGTTAAATGAACTATATGAACTAATGAAAAATCGTAATATGGTAATCAAGGTACTTACTCCGGCCCCCAAATGTTAATACATCACCTGAAAAAATATAAAAATTAATCCATTTCAATTTCAAATTCTTAAGACTAAAAAATGGTGCAATCTATCTTCTAATCTCTATCAAACTTTAGTTACGTTAAATATCAATCTTTCGAGATAAAACTACGACGATGAAATGTTATTTCAACGATTTTAAACACAGTCAAGAAAACTTTACAACGTTGTGAGAAATGACAGCAATACCTTAATGGAAAATGTAGCCTTGAAGTGGCTGAAAAAACGTGTCACTCAAATGCACTTTTGGTTAAGTATAATTCAGTAAGTGCAGTATCGTAAGGTATCCGGAAAAGGCCAGTTTCTCCCTCATTTCAGTAAGTCTTGTGGCAAATTTTGAAGCAGTTATATTCCACCTGCTAAAACAAAGTACTTCAGAACCGCCTGAATGTCTCTTGATAGCTTCAGTTTTCTGTTTCTTTCAAACGCATTTCTAAACAGAATGGGGCTTGGCTTGGCTTTCCAGAGAGAGTAGGTCGCATTCAAGAGCAAAATATGCATTTTGTACGGCAAACTGAACGCGTTCTGACGTATATGAATGATGAAGTAGTTGCAAGTGTGAAAAGCATACAAACAACATGACACCAGTTTGTAGGCATTTAGAGCAGCATCACGTCATCAATGTTACGCAAACAAAGAAAAATAGCAAATTTTTTTTTTATCTTGCAGGTTTTCAAAATAAAGTTTATCCAACAATTTATCAATAAAACATAACTCATAACTCAGGGGCAGGTCCAGATGTTACCATGGTTCATAAGTGAAACGTCAAAATTTTAAATATATTTGTTAGTAATGTAAAAGAAAATTATTTAAGTAATCAAGTAAAATAATTTTTGGGTAGAATTCGTACAAAAATCTGTCATATAAATATATATATTCTAATCCCCTTACAACTGCGTGTATCCCCAAAGGTCTCTAAAGACAGGGTCTGTCCACTGGTTACAGACATTTTTTTCTTTGATTAGTATTCCTGCTCCCCTGTGTATCTAGGGCATTTACCCATTTGTTCCGGGGGTGGTGCAGAAAATTTAGATTCAAATGCATAGCATTATGGACGGCTTCACCGTCAGCTTGGTATGAGAATATTGCTTATTGCTCTGGGTCTAACTCCTGAACCCACCAAAAACCACTAGCCAGAGCCAACGAACACTTTAAAATGGGGTTACAACAGTTGTTGCCTGTTCTGAATTTTAACAAAAATTGACATCGGAACAAATCCGAAATATTGCCATGGCTATACAAATCTTTATTTCTTTCTCACAGCGACCATCCCTTGAAACTGCGAGTCCTAAAAGCTTGAACCTGCTTACTTGCTCCAGTTCTCTTCCATTTAAGATGTTAGTGCCGATTGGCGATGGTACTTTGTGCACTGTTACAACTTTTCTCTTCTCCGAGTTTGTTTCCAGTCCAATGCTTCTGCTTTCTATATCCAAATCGAGCAAAATGTCCCGTAGATTTGCATCCGAGTTGGCAAGGAGGGTGTTGTCATCCGCATATTTTATGCAGTTGATGTTTCTTCCTCCTACTCTAATGCCTTCCATGTTTTCTGTACTTATTTTTTGCGAAAACAATTTATGTAGCATTGGTGAAAGGACACACCCTGGTGAACTCCTCTCTTGATAGCGACAAAATCATTGCAGCTGTTCCCTGTTCTTAAAGACGCCTCCTGGTTTCAATATAGGTTGATGATAATCCTTAAGTCCTTTCCGTCAACATCTTTACCTTGCAGATCTTGAATGAGCTGGTCATGTCAAACCCTATCAAATGCTTTTCCACAATTAAAGAAACACAGTGCACTGTATTTTGCATCTCGATTCCTCGTTCTACTTAATTTCTTACGCAGAACACAGCTTCCTTTGTTCCTTTGTCTTTACGAAAACCAAACTGATCTTCTGCAAGCTGAATTTCAACTTTTACCCTGATGCCGAACGATTTTCAATAGGACCTTTGTAACCCGACTCACGATACTGACTGTTCTGTAATCTGTTATCTCTGTTATCTTGTGGTCCCGGGCTTTTTTGGCAGTGTGATAAAAATGGACCGAGTCATATTCTTTGGAATATATCCTGAATTGTAAATTTGCTGACAGAGGAATGTCAATTCTGTAAGTTCTGCTTCTCCCATGTACGTCAAAAGTTTGGCGCATGTGTTGAAAACAAGCGTTTTCAACGCTGCTGTAACCTCAGCTTCGAGGATTTTGGGCCGACTGGTGCTGTCCAGAACTGTCGGCTTGTCCCTCCCTCTGTCACTGAACGAGTAAAGATCTGAAATATGTTCCTTCGAACGGTATGCTACATCTTCAGCAGTGAATAACATTTTCCCATCCTTGTCTTGGATGCAAAAAAACCGCCTTCAAGTTGTCTGACGACTCCCTCTGGCAAGCTTTTGTACCTTCTTGCTGTTGTGCTGACGATCCGCCCCCTCGATCTCCATGCATCTGTTCTCAATCCATTTTTCTTCAGCTTTTATGCATTCCATCTTCACACACTGATGTAGAACTTTGCATTCTCTTTTGCCTTTTACTTTTCGCCTCTCTTTCACGAGTTTCAGGAATTAATTATTCATTCAATTTTTTATTTTCATGCGCTTCTTCTCTGCGAGTACTTTTTCCAGAGCTCTGGTAATTAAATGTTTGAAGCAATCCCAGTGAGCTTCTATGTTCGCTTCTTCTTTCCCTGTCACTACTCTTTTGAGTATTTTGCGACTTTGATGTTGAGCTTCGACTGCATTTCATCTTTTTTTTCATTTCTGCGAAGTCTTGAAACAGTTGCGTAACGGTTCCCTTAGTGGGCCTCTTCAGCTTCACCTGCATCTTACAGATTATAGACACGTGGTCAGAATCTATATCTGCTCTGGGAAATGTAATACAGTCGATCATTCTGCTTCTGCGATCGTTCCTTAAATCTAAATCCCAATTTCCTACAACACCATCATGTTTGCCTGAACCTACTTTGACATTCATATCGCCAATAATCATAAGCACCTCACCTTACTTCGTCTCCTTCATCACTCTTTCTAAAATTTCGCAAA
Organism: Morbakka virulenta; assembly: GCA_003991215.1. Lineage (NCBI taxonomy): Eukaryota > Metazoa > Cnidaria > Cubozoa > Carybdeida > Carukiidae > Morbakka > Morbakka virulenta. Next base: position 468,838 of record RDPX01000377.1, on the reverse strand, counting down.
AAGCTTCCATTTCTTCATAGGAGTGATCTGCGGTTGGTGCATAGACTTGAAGAAAGCAAATGTTGAATGACTTTAAATTGAATTTTACTAATACGATTCTGTTCGCGACAAAAAAAACAAACAACAAAAACTAAAGTGGATTAAAGCAGAAGGATTTCAAGCTTCTAGTTTTCGAAATAAGAAAGACAAAAATTGAACTGGCGTTACATTGCGTAGTGCACCTAACCATTAGCAGTGGCAACACAAAGGTAATACTATAAATGTTGACTGTGACGGACTTGTGTACATCTGTCCATCAAACATCATCAAGCAGTTTAAGCTCAAGACCTTGGAAATCTTTGGGTTCGAAGTTTCTAAATCTACAATGCATCCTTTGAAACAAAAACATTAAAGCAACATCTCACTGCGTGTTGGACGCAAGAGTACAGGTGATTATACAACGTCAAGTTCAATGTTGCAATTCTACAAAAAATTCTCAATACCCAGCCCAATATGGCCAACGTGTTTTTCTATCCTTATCAGCCAGGGGAAAAAAATCTTTTCAAGATTTTGTACAGACGTTACACCTGCATTCTGATGCATCATAATAAATGGATCCACCAAACGTTTCTCTGGACAATCTCTTATTGCAACGTAAAATTGTGCAACAATTGCATGTCACAACAACTATCTGGACGCTCTCAGTTAAGGAAAACCCGGATCCTCTAACTTTTGTTGACATGCTGGATTTGTATAGTTCGGGAAGTGGGTTTCTTTTGCCAGCAGGTTTTTAATTGTCACCATTTTGAGCTACGTTTCGAAAGATATTTCTCCCATCGTCGGGCTACTGAAAAGACTAGGTACGGCTGTTTTTATACCTTGGTAGTGCGGACCTGGTATGACATAAAACTGTACCCTGGGGTTCCCTTAAACAAGGATAACACCCTGTTAGCTCCGCGTGCCAGGGTTACGTACGGTAAAGCTGTTGGCAGCAGGACAGCGGGTGTCATAAAAGGCTGGAATGATGCAATCAATCAAATGGCTTTTACGACTCTCTGTCTGGAACGAGTACAGTTCTTCTAGAAAACCGCCAAGTTAACACGCACTGGAAACAAAGAAAGAACGTAGGAGGCTTTATTTTCTTTTTACTCTCCCCCCGACTACCCTCCATGAAATAAAAGAACCGAGAAAGAGTTCATACCACATCCGTCGTCGCGTGGATTACCAAGGGCCGCGCTGCTCAGTGGATGACCAGGCTGGCAATGGTAAGTATACTACTAGAAAACAGCCGAGATCGGGTTTCAGAATTGGAACACGGAACGTATGGAAAATGAAGGAACTGGGTAAATTAAACACAATTTGTGATGAAATGAATAGAAATCAGGTGGTAATTCTTGGAATATCTGAAACAAATTGGTCAAATAGTGGTAGTTTTAAAACTCGCAAGGATAAAGCTGTCATTTTTCAGGAAAAAAGGAGGGAGGATACAGTCATGGAGTTGCAATTATTTTGTCTAGGGAAACAATAAAATCATTGCTTGGATACAGTTCCGTATCTGACAGAATTCTTGAAGTCAGAATTCTTGAAGTCAGAATTCTTGAAGTCAGAATTCAATGTAAGCCTCATAATATCTGTCTATTACAATGTTATGCTCCGACAAGTGCTGCTAGCAACAAAGAAATAGAAGAGTTTTACACCATATTACAAGAAAACATTGATAGTACACAAAGCAGATGTTAAAATGTTTTGGGTGACTTTAATGCGAAAGTGGGCAAACAATCCAACAACACTAAATGATGCGGCATGTTTGGTTTGGGCGAATAAAATGGGTGAGGTGCGGAGCTTTTAGAGTTTTGTAAAACCAACAACTTTATTATACCAAAGACTTTTTCAAAACCAATCTTAACGTCTCTACATGTGGGTCACACCTGACAGGAAAACGCGTAACCGAATTGATTATTTAATGATTAATAAGAAATGGAAAGGCAGTCTGCACAACGCAAAAACAAGACCAGGAGCTGACTGCAACAGCGACCACCAGCTGCTGGTACTTGACGTAAAGTTTAAACTCAAAAAAATAGTGAGACCTCCAACACCATTAAGACTTAAACTACACAGCAATAGGTGATGGCTGTAGAGTTGAGATTTCCAATCGTTTTGAATCCCTTTCACAATCCAATGAAGAGAAAACCCCTAATGAACTGCCGGAACACGGTGAAAAGACTGCTAAACGTTGTAAAAGAAAAAATCCCTATCGTAAGAAAAAAGAAAAACCCGTGGATTTCAAATGAAACCCTTTATTTAGAGGATAAACGGAGGCAACGTAAAGCCAAGGGTTTCAAAGATGACGTCGATCCAGTAAAATACAAAATCCAAAAGTCGTTAGTTCAGCGTATGATGAGAAAGGACAAAAATAAAGCAATAAACGAATGTGTCAACGTATCGAAGACAGCTCCGTTACGAATTCGAACAAAGATCTCTATCAAGATGTTGAAAGTCTAACAAAAAAGCTTAAACCTTCAATCGACTCAATAAAAGATGAAAATGGCGTGATACTTTGTGAAAGCGAAGACATAAAAAGAAAATGGATGCAGTATGGTACTAACTTCTGCAAGAATAACATCAATATTATCATACCTCATTAACACTTCAATCGTTAATGATACTGAAGAACCACCGCCTATGTATTCTGAGGTTGATAAGGCAATTAAAGAGCTTAAAACTAACAAAAGTCCAGGTTTTGATGAAATAAAAGTAGAATTGATTAATGGTGAAAATGAAAACAACGTAAATTACTTCCTCAAACTGTGTACGTTGATTTGGATAAAGAGAAAATGACCTGATTGTGGGGGAAATCGATTTTCGTGCCAATTTCGAGAAATGGCGATACCCTGCAATCCCACAACAACAAAACAATTACACTCATTATTCATTGTAGTAAAATTCTTCTGAAAATTATTGCTGCAAGAATACACAACAAGCTTAAAGAAATTAATGATGAACAGACCTGTTTCAGACCGGGCAAAGGAACAAGGGATCAGATCCTCAACCTTAAGATGGTAATCGAAAAGAACAGAGAATTTGGTAAAAATATTTATTTGTGCTTTGTTGATTATAAAAAGGCCTTCGATATAGTCTCTCATGAGATACTCTGGGAGGAAATGATAAGTACTTGTTATCAACCAAAAAGCTACTGTGAAAACTACACATGGATTGACCGACTTATTTAAATCAAACATGGTGTGCGTCAAGGATGTACTCTCTCCTCGCCTCTTTAATCTACAAGCTGAAAGAATTATGAGAATTGCTCTCGATGGTTTCAGTGGTGAAGTAAAGATTGGTGGCAAACCCATATCAAATCTAAGGTATGCTGATGACGTCGTGTTAATTGGTGCTAGTAGGAGTACATCTCAATCCTAGTTAAACAAAAGTAATGAAAATTGTTAGAGATCGAGTGGTAGATGGGAAAGAGCATATAACAGTTAATGGCCAACTTGTTGAAAATGTTAAAAAATTCGTCTATCTTGGGAGCAATGGTCACTGATAAATAACAAGATTCTGCAGAAACAAACAGACGTCTTTGTATTCGCAAGAAATGCTATGGTTTCGCTTACTAAAATTTGGGAAGACAGGGCAATGAACTTAGCGACAAAAAGAAAACGTCTGCAATCCCTAGTCTTCAGTATTGTCACGTATGCGTCGGAGTGTTAGGTGATTAAAAAGATCGACAAAAAGAAAATCACTCCGTTCGAATTGTGATGCTTTGAATTAATTGGACCGACAAAATGACCAACGAATATGTCCAGAGTAAAATCGGAAATGTTGAAAGGATTTGGTAACCATTGCTACAAGAAAAATGGCCTTCGTCGGACATGTACTTAGGGAATATGACATATGTAAATATTTGTTTATTGGGTCCGTTTATGGTAATTGGGGTAGAGGAAGACCTAAGACAAGGTTCAGCGACAATGTATGCGAATATAGTGGTGGAAGAAGTTTTACTCATCTACACCGCTTGGCACAGGACAGAAATGCATGGAGAACCACGGCTCTTTAGCTCAATGAACTGAAGTGCGGACCTGTGTGACAGGGATCGAGTTATTTCCAGGAACAGCGACATACCTATGCTGTGTTTGTTTTATTTGTTGGGTTTCTTTCTTTATTGCCGGAAGAAATATTTCTGGACGGGTGTAGGATAGGTTGCTGATGTGATTGTTGTGCTGCAGGTAATGGATTGTTTCTTTTTATTTTCCTTGTTGTTGTGTTGATTTCCTTGTTGTTGTGTTGATTTCCTTGTTGTTGTGTTGATTTCCTTGTTGTTGTGTTGATTTCCTTGTTGTTGTGTTGATTTCCTTGTCTAGAATCCTTTTATTTTCGCAGTCAAAAGTGTGATCTTGTGTCGAGCAGTGTTTGGCTATTTCTCGATTCTTGGTGTTACCTTTTTGAACAGCTCTATTGTATTCTTTTTCCCTTTGACCCAAAGAACGGTTTGGTTCGCTGATGTTTGTTCCTCTCTTCAAGTGGGACCTGGGTCCTTTGGACAGAATCTTCCTGATGGTGGATGTAGTGAAGATGAAGCATTTAATGTTGTGTTGTCGGAGACTTTTGCTCACTGGTGTTCTTCACGTAAGGCAAACGTATACGTTTCAGAGGTTCTTTATCTTCAGGATTAGGTCCAGTAGTTCTGTGCAAGGCTCTCTGGACATCCTTCGCATGGTATACACTGGATAAGAGAACCTTCTGAAGGTGTCTTTTTGCTAAGGTCATGCGGGTTGGAAAACAATTCTTCTTGCTCTTCCAAATAGAGTGGTGATGACACTGTTACGAGCCGAGACTGGATGGTGTGATGCATCGAGGTACTGGTCAAGAGTTCGTTTCCTGTAGATGGCAACGGAAATGCTCCCATCTTCCTTGCCTCTTAACTAGAATATCCAGGAAGGGAATTCCTCTTTCTTCTTCTTTCAACCCTCTCAAAAACCTAGTTTAGAAAAAAGATAAATCTCCTTTATCTATATCTTGTTATTTTTAATTATGATTGGTCAGATATGCAAGACAGTCTTTTTCAATTAACTAAATGTGTCAGAAAATGCAATGACTGTAAACAGAATATACGTAATTTTCATTATGGAACGGGTTTTTTACATAAGTATAAATTCCAAAATAAATAAGTAAATTAAAAAATAATTAAATTATATTAGACAGAATCTTACAGGATGTAAAGAGAAATTTTATTGGGCGTAAAATATATTGAGAAAGCCAAGTTCCGTTTCTGTGATTTTCCTATTCGGTGCCTTACCAGCAAATAAGTAGATTAAATTCCGTCACAAGTGAATAAACGTTCTGGTGGAAAATAAATTACAGCAAGAATGTCGGATGCAGGTGTTTGCATACAACAATACATCAGCAGATTACTTGATACTACTACAAATAAGTTGGTGTGGATAGGGACATGTGGAGGAAGTCTCCTAAACAAAAGCAAGGTCCTCACGTCGTCCTTTGGCTTAGTCTTTATTTCATAGACAGATACTCCAAAAATAAATAGCAGCCAAGTAACCTGGAGACCGGACATGCTCGCAGAAGAAAATTAGCAACAATAAACTTACCGGACTTTGTAAAGTCATTATTGATTTCCCAAATCTTGTCCATTGCATTTTTGTCATCAGGTGGCTTAACAGGAGTGCCACATACTAAAAAAAGCGAAACGAAAATAAAGCAGTGACTTTTACAACAAGTTCCCTTATTAGTTTCCCTTCCAATTTTTACAGCACCTGTTTAATTCAACAATTGGAGATATTTATGACCAATACCATACTTGGCAAAGAACTCGATTACCACTCATTTCTACCTCTGCGTGGGAAACGCGGGAAACACGACTTTTAAGTTCAAAATAAACATTGGGGAAAAAAATAAAACCAGATCCACCTGTCATTGTTCTGCGGCTCTGTGTTTTTAACAATTTATATCACGCCAGGTCACTTGGAATTACCATTTAATTAAGTATTAACAGCAGCATACTCGAGCGGAATCAACTTTCTCTTTAATTATGAATAAAAACTATAAAATAAAAGCGAGGCAAGGCCTACACTTAAAATGAATTTGGATAAAAACATAAACAGGATATTTCATAGGACTTGTTTATTACTCTGATCAAAATTTCCATGCTTTTACAAAGAAGAACCGGAAATACAGAACTTAAATGTTTAGCTGGTTTTTATCTCAACAGTTCTTTCTAAAAATGCATACAAACCACGTTTGGATTCACCAAGCTGATGATACCCATTTTCAGCCAATAAAGACTAGAATTGCCATTAAGTGAGTTATGAATAACCTGCAAAGGCAATTCTTCCCTTGTATGTTAAGACTCTTTCTTGTGACTGTGGAAGAGTAACAGCCTACATCATGAGCATACCAGCAACACCTGGAGACATCCCAGTGGCAGCGGATGCCTCCATACTTTTCTGTTTTGCAGGTGCAACAATAAAATCAATCTTCAATTTACAAGAGTGCTACCGAGACAGCATTCTTCGCCGAACATATCGACAAATTTATCTCATGAGCAAATGTTAATGTGCACTGCGACATAATCCAATTTACCAGCTTAACGCATATCTTAACTACATATTTCAAGTTATCATAAGAACTGATTAAAATCAAGTCCAATGTTTTTTTACATAAATAATACGAGTCAGAGGAAAAAGATTAGCTTGCTTCATTTACCCATACCCATATCGGGTGGTGGCGTAAGTCCTGCAATCCTTGTAAAAAGACAAATTTTGTAAAACAAAAGTTGACATTTACTGATGCCGACAGGAAATTAAATCATCAGTATACGACCGTCAGTTTCTTTCAATAAAGAAGCCCTACGACGCTTTTACCAGCTGGTGAATCACCTGATGATGACTGATATTAAAATACATAGTCCTTTGCAGGAAAAGTGGTATTAAACGTTTTAAATAAATGAAATCGAAACCAGGCAAGTTTAAAAAAGCTTGACCTGACAAATGTTTGCAGTTAAGTTCAATAAGTTACGGGCCACTACTAGTACTACTCGAGACTACTACTACTACTACTACTACTACTACTACTACTACTGGACACTACTACTACTACTACTACTACTACTACTACTACCACTACTACTACTACTATGTTCTGTCCACTTGGCGTGGGTTGGATGACACATCCTTCCACCTTATACTGAATTTGTATCAGATCGGAATAGTCGAGACCAGTCTGATTGATGATTTCATTTACGTGATATTCGTCGACTTCCTTTTTATCTCTTTCTATTAATCTTTCCCTCGATCAAAGCTCTGCATAGGTTATCCTATTTATTTCATTTTTTGTCTTCCTTATTTGCTTGTTGATAGTAGCTCTTTCCGGCACTTCTCTATTTGATATTCTTTCTGTCCATTATTCTTTAGCATCATGATATTTCTACATTCCCAAGTCTCCAGACGTTTGCATGTGGCAAACGTTGCTGTCCATATTCTACCACCAAAACAGTGAGGATCAGACCTCGCATCTTGTAACGTTTGTTTCATACGATACGTTCTCGTTCGTTCAAGTTTATCCTGTTTGGTTAAAAGTTGATCTCGCAACTGCAATTCTTAGTTATGATGTCAGCTTTTTTCTTTCCATCTGTCCTCAACAGCTCCCCAAGACATGTAAAAAACGTTACTTCTTAGGACTGCCGTCAATTTAAAGAAGTAGGTAGCAATATTGTCTCTTGCGACTGTCATAACCCACGTTTGCTTAAAATACAATTTTATGCCGTTCTGTTGGACTATGCTGTTGACGGTCTCTAAAAAATACCGTGTTATCTCTGGACTCCTTGTGAGCAGGGCCGTGCCGTAAGCATAACTTGCATATTTGTATTCTTTTCTCAAATTTTAATGCTATTTAGCTCTTAAATGCTGCTAAAGAGATGTTCAGTATCAAGGCCGAACTGGCTTAGCGAAAAAGCACACCCTTAGAGCACTCTCCCTTTTGATTTGTACGCCGTTACTTACTGTATTTTCCAAGTCTTTTGCGTCAAACAGAGGTTCCTTATGAATGAAATGTCACGGTCTGTCACGAGTGTTTGGTCAGGCATTCATTAAATATCAAGTGGGAATTCCAAGATACTACTTCTCTCAGAGTAACAAATTAAGAAGCGACAGGTACAAATTAAAAAGTTAGATGAAGTGATGTTTTACACAGGCTTGGAAACTGACGAAAATGTGAGGCGACCAAATAATTATGTCAGTATCAAGTCTTCAGCACCTCCATGTGGCTTTTATGGCTTCCACAATCTGGTATGACACAAGAAGAACACTTTATTTGTAGCTCGATATTCTCCCTGAAATACCCCTGATCTATCTATTCGAGATATGCATAATGCCATCTGCTTGTTGCTCAAAAAACATGCGTGACGAATCATTCTGTTTCCAATCTAAATAACTGGTTTTCCAAATGCCTTTTAGGCCCACGCAGTTTTGGTGCAGCAGGAAACCTTGTTATGGCAAGTGTCGTGTGCATCTTGTTGTTACAAGCAAAGGTTATTTTTTTTAATTGAACTGTAGCTTTTCGAACCGATGCTATTTTATGCAGACCAAAAGTTTGACATCATCACCCCTCCAAAAGCAGCGCTTTCAAAAGAAGCAACCAAAACACACACTAATAGAAACAGAAAAGGTTAGGTGTAACATTTTCTTTGTCTGGCAACACCAAGAAGGACCAATTACCATTTTGTCATCACTATCCTATCTTTTCACAAGTCCGTAAAATATCCATTTTTTTGTTACTAAATTTGTGTACGTTTCACTTGAACTTCCACAGTTACAAATGTTAGAATCGACTATGATTCATGTGTACCTGCAAAGTTTGCTACTGATCAACAAATCAATTGTAAATGAAATGACCGATATGGTGTTCCACAAAAAAATTTACCTTGAAAGTGCAACAGGCACAGAACAGAACCTGAAGTATCGAACTGAATCAAAGTACCAACACAAGCTGAGAGTCGGTTGATTTAACTTTTGCATCGAGCTTCAATTTGTTCAACGGAAATGTCAGTCAGGCTGATTCATCGTCGGAAACAAAAGAATACTGCTCCTCCTTGTTTTCACAGACGTCACAAAAACACATTGCTGCACATTTAATTCGTTTCTTCTGCACTTGCAGCCAGATGTTTTGAAACTTAATCAACAGAAGCTCAGTTCCACAATGGCCTGGTGAGAGTCTTGTTGTGACTGGTATGTAGAAAAACTCGCAAAATTTACAAACAAAATTGTCAGGCAGCAATACCATGGGAACTCGTACGTTCGAGTTACGTAAATTTTGGTAACAAGACGACTTCGATTTTTCCTTTCCAGTTAGAGAACTGCTGCCAGTTGGAGGAAGGAATTCAGATTTGATCCGAAATTTGATTAACAAAATGCTATCGTAATGCAGACAGATTGCTCACAGGTGCAAGGCCGTAACTTGAAATAGGACTCCATGACTGACATGCTCAAGCCATCTTCTATCTTTAGTCGGCAATGACAACTCATCGACATCTTCCTGACGACCTCAAGGCGGCGTGGGGGTTTAAGTACTCGTCCATGAAATTCTTTCAGCAACACAACTTTAATTACCATGCAATTTTTCCGTCTGGTCGCACCCTTTGAAGCTATGAAACACAAGCAACGCCTTGCAACTTTTCTCTCCAAGGGCTTCCTGAGCAGCATATGTGTGCACATCGGGCCGAAAGTTCTCAGCTACCAGTAAGGAAAATTGTGTAACTGCAGGGTTTCTTGTACATCTATACCAAGAGAACAAGCAATTTTGGAGGTCAAACAAGTTCCTGAAAAGGATCAAACTGCGCAATAGCAAAAAAACATAGAGTACACGAAGACTTTAAGCAAAAAACCATAGAGTACACGAAGACTTTAAGCTTTCTCGTGCTCATGGTAAAAGCTGGGGCAATAACGATGTTTGAGCCATAAAAAATCTTTGTAAACTACAAGGGATTTCCTTTCAATTTTCCCATATGCTGCTACAGCTTTCTTACTTAAGTAACAAGTCAACTGTGGGAAATCGGGAAAACGTTCTGTACAATATTTTTTTTACAAACTTTAAGCTGGTGGAACGCCACTCCACCAGCTCTCTTCTTACGTTTCGATTCTTTTAATAAACAACTAATACATGGCATATCTGACTAAAGCTATCCGACAGATGCATGACACGAAAACGTCATCAAAGTCCTTACATGTGTTCATGACGGCAGACCTCTTCGTCTGGTTCACACAAGGTACATCATAAAATACCATCAAACATAATTGCTCTAACATCCGAATGACAAAAAATTATGCGTTTGGTGCAAGAGAAACAGGAAACAGAAACGGCATCAAGCAAAGCTGAGTATGAATATTGAGCAAACCCACCGGTAAATTGAAATAACGGCGAACTGGTACCAAATTACCCCAAAATACGACGCCATTAAAATCTACTCAAACTCTACCCATTCCCAGTTTAAAAATTGGATAGGACTTCGGTCTGATCAATAAGTAAAACGTATTCTGAAAAAAATTATAGAAATGATTTTAACACGAAATGCACATATATCTGACATCTCGATTTCATCCACCATGCCGAAAGAACTTACATTCGAAGTGTGCATTGTGGTTTTTCGTTGTTGTTAAAGCAGATGACGAAAGAAAACACTCTTGACACAGTTGGCAAACAATTTGGAATAAATTTTCATCACGTGAGAATAAAAATAGCTTTTTGTTGCAAACGCAGCAGGCACTACTGGTTGTAGAGTTTGTAAACAGCCCGTGAAACGCGAGAACTTGCAATTTTCTCTTGAAACTTGCTGTTGACCTTGTGGGATCCAGGAGCTCCAATTTCTGGTGATGCCGGAAAGCTCATAGCGGTATCATTTTCAAGTCAAAATTTGTCACTTATTCTTAAAACTGTACTTAGCAAAAACTTCTTAACCTCTTCATCGTGTGCTGATATATCATTTAGTCACAAGCGTTTAATAGCATCACATAATTTTAGATAAATGACCGAAAGGCGACTTCCACATTATTGGCATGTAAAATCCTGAAGCTAGAGTATTGCAGTATTACAATTCAAAAAAAAGTGCTGTTGAAAATTTAGAAAAAATATGGTAGTGGTTGAATTGTGGGAGGTGAGTCAGATACTGCCATAACAGATTTTAGATTGAACTCAATATCGACAACCAATCTAGCCACACTCATAACTCAGCTGAAGGCCCACCTCACCATGTATACCTGTAAGTAAAATATTAAGAATAGACGCCCCTCATACTAATACATTTCCCTTAGTTTTCATAAGGTATTAGCAAGATGGTAGTTGTCCTGCTGCCTCGCTCGCAGGTGCTGCTACTGGGATGGATAGTACTTACAGATATACATGATGAGGTGGACCTTCGCTTCTTCACCTCCTCTATTTGGATGAACAGTGCAACTTTTGTCTGTTTTCTTTGTCAAGTTCCAGTTCTGTAACACACCTTGACACAAGGGCATTACAAAGTGGGCCAGAATTTGTCCAGTAATTCAATGGTTCCAAAGAATTCAAATTAATCATTTACATGGAAACATGTAAAGAACAACAAGTAAGAGGAATTTTCAACAGGCCGGGGACTTATGATCGTCAAACCGATGTGAACGACCATTTGAACACATTTGACGTTTTCTGAGAAATTGGCTTGGTAAAAGGGCAAGGAAAAGCGGAATGTGCTCCTCAGCCACCTGAAAGGCAAGTTAATTCGAGTTATTCGTCTGGAGTACAAAAGCCAAAGTGGATCTTATGCAGAATTATGTGTAAGCTACTCAAGAAGCGATTTAGCAACAATTAATTGAACAGAAATTGTTAGAAATCATCGATGTGAAGCCGAGGTACTCGCAAGATCCGAACGACTTCAAAACAAAGTTGACGGATGGAATTCGTGTATTCTTTATAATCAAGGCAGCAAGGTTTCGTGAGGAAATTTTTGAAATAATGTTTATTAACTTTACGAGAAACTGCACAGTCAAGACCTATTGAGAGAACATGAAGATTTCAATTAACTGGTGAGTTTACCATATTAACTGTTGTTGACACACTGTCCGTAGTAAAACCCTTATGGCGCAAGTAGTAATACGGGTCATGGTGTTTATAACATCGCTTTTAAGGCCAAGACTGGTGACGTGCTTTTCCCGTCTTGGGGGAGGACATCTTGCCAATACCTCCAATGTACACAATGCCATTTGCGATGTATGCAAGAGACTAGGGCATTTTGCCCAGAGTCATTTTTGCAAAGGCTTCAGTGCAGCCTGTATATCAAGTAGACTCGAGTAGGTAGCTAGCAATAGTAGTAGTGGGTCCTCCCTCGGTGATGCTATCCCTATTAGAACCAAAGCACAAGGAAGTCATCACATTACTTGCCCCTGCTAACGAACTACATTTCTAGTTTCTATTAAACACGGGTTCAAAAAAAAACCAATGGTAAAGAGCAGTTAAAAGCTGCCAGCCGCGTTCGACACAAAGATGAGCCACAGATTACAATTGCGGCAAAGATACTGTCGGTATTACCGACCTTTCTGTTGAAGTAATTTGTAATTTTGTAATCCATTCATCTGCTGTGTCCAATGGGACTAGTTTGATTGGAAGGGATACACATAGTAAATTAAAATATGCGGTGTCAATAGGCGGTGGAATGATTAGCGTTGTGAGGGGTGTTGATGCCCAGGTAAAGACATTCTTTGGATAGCACTGTTTCTTGTCGTGTTAACACTGATCCAGGAAGGAACCCCCCTTACTGGCCAGCAACAAACCAGCGTTCCAGACCCTAGACCGTACTACAGCATATCAGCATGCCATCAGGAATAAGGAAGGTGCTATCCCAGCATGTGGAAATTGCAACAGGCTATCTGAAGGCCTTATGGAGGAAGTTGAAATATCGCAGAAGTTGATATCCCAGAGAAGGTGCAAAAGCAGTGGCTGGAGCTCTCCCATTGTTGCCTGGAGGAGCAAGAATGGGAAAATTAGGATATTCCCAGGTGATGGTAGGATTAACAGCCAACTGTTTGGCTCAAAATATCCCTTGGAAGAACCCTCGTCCAGGGTGGGTGTTGCTAATATTTTCACAAGCCTTGAACATGAATCAAGCATTCAAACGGTTAGGTTGGCGCCTGGTAGTCGAAAATTTACCACAACATCGACACGACGTGACCAACAAGCAGCCAAGGGGCTGACTCATGCGTTTGTTAGTTCCCCAGCCAGTTCCCCAAACATGAAAGGTGATGCTTTTCGATACCTCGTTTGTCCCATGTATCACTAACCTCCTAGGACCCTCTTTTTGTGAGTAAGAATTTTCACCCCTTCAGCCCCTCTACAGCTTTTTTACATTTTCCCGCAGGTTCATTTATTTCAGAATCGTCCGTTTTGGGAACTATTATCGTAGGCTTCCCCCTTCGTATGCACGAAAGCAAGTCTAAACCTCAGGCTTGCATCACACCCGTGACATCCCCTTTCTTTGTTTTGCTCAGAGATGCGGGATTTTCTCATCACTGTTAGGCCGTCATGCATAGTTTAGTCATAGTTGTTTATTTTGTATCTTGTAACATTTACGTGATTAGTTTAACTTACGTGATTAGTCATTTAGCTTGTTTCAGCATACCTGTTCAGCCCTGCTCGTCCTTTCCCACGTTTTCACGTCGTGTCGTACTTTTACGTATTTTACGCTGTCATTTTATTCTATTTCTGTTATTATCTTGCCAAATAGTGTGTTGGGATGTGAAGATAGATTAAGGCGGGGGGGGGGGGAGATCAGTTGTTGAGGTGGCTCAAGGAATAGCGTGAACGTTTTGTGTTTGTGCTATCTGAAGTTATACCTTGGGTCTTCAAGGGCTACTCTTGGGAAAACCAAGGTCTCACACATGGTGTGCGGCACATGCCACTTGGTTGACCCATCAATAATACTTAATAGTGGGCAGGTCAACGGCTTAAAGCATCCTAAGGCCGCCAAATAACGCTGTAAACGGAAGGGTGCCGCCTTAAATGTGAAAAAAGTACATTGAGAGTTCGAGAACTCGACTAGTTTGGAAAAATGCTAGCAGGTTTCTTTCCGCTCACCCTAAGGCCAGCGGAAAGAAACCCGCAAACCTAAAATTTAAACATTGGAAGCTATTCCTTTAAAGTAAAAATAACCAGGAAAAATAACGAGGCGCAAAAAGCAAACAACTGTCTTGTTTCTGTTCGAAGTAATGCAACTCTCCACCCAATCCTGGTAAGCTTAACTGTTGTTACAAATATTTCTGCAAGTAAAGGACACCATCGCGGACAAAGAATTTATCAAAATCAATATCGCCGGTGGCTCAAATGGCAAGTGTGCGCAGAGTGGGATAATAAGAGATCAAAATTAGGCAAAAATTTAGATGCAAATTCTCATGGTGGATGGAGGATTGCCTGAAAATGTAGAAAACTCCATGGAGCAAGTTTATCAAATCTTTTGGAGACTCAATTATTAGTGGAGGAGTTAGTAACCAAAAAAATCAAAATATGATGGGTTTTAAAAGCAACTTAAGTGGCAAAAAAAAGTTTTCCTTTGAAAAGAAAATGGCTGATTGCTTTGTGTTCAAAAGTTTGTTGTACGTATAAATAAAATGGGCAAAACCCCCGGAGCCAGCAGACCTGGCAAGTTTCGAGTTGTGGAGACTTGGAAGATTATCACAGTTGAATTGCATCAAATTCTTTATCGATTGCATGTGAAAGACCACCAGGCCCGCACATGGCTTCGGAAACACAAATTGCAAAGTAGGAGCAACAACAGCAAAAAAATAACAACAACAATCACAGCAACAAGCAATCAACGAAGAAAATTTTACAGGAATAATCTGGGAGCAAAATCACTGCGGATTCAAGCAAGGGTGTGGCATTGTTTCCTTCCCAGTGGTCAAACATTTAAACTTTCCTTTGCCATGTTTTTCCATACTGCAGTTTTAATTTACTGACCTAATTAAACCGAAGAGAAACTTTTGGTAAAGCTTAAAAAAATCGGTTCATTCATAAAAAAAAAAATCGTACAGTATCATCATCTTTGTGCAGTTGGAACAACGAAAATACTTTTTTACTGCGTTCACGTCTGTCACACTCTATCAATAACGAAGATTGGAGGTGGGGTGGGTCAACCTCAAACAGTTCAACGCCAAACAGTTCAAAGTAAAATTGTTCAATGTAAAACAGTTCAACGTAAAGCAGTTCAACGTAAAACAGTTCAACGTAAAACAGTTCAACCTAAAACTGGTCAACCTTAAACAGATCAACCTGGAGCAGGTCAACCTGAAAAAGATAAACGTAAAACAGGTCAACCTGAAACTGGTAAACCTCAAACAGATCAACCAAGAACAGGTCAACATAATAAAGGTCAACATAATAAAGGTCAGCATAATACAGGTCAACATAATGATCAACATATTAAAGGTCAACATATAACGATCAACATAAAACAAGCGTGGACTTGGAAAATGTTGAAAACAGGGCAAGGAAAAATCCTTTAACGTCCCTTGCTAATTAATTATCTGGGCTAAGTCGAGCAGGCCCACTGCGCAGTTTTACTAACCAACCAAAGCAGAGGTAATCCAAACTGAAACGTTTTTAGCATATATGCGATTTTTAGAAAGATCATATTTATTTAAAAAGTACATTTTAAGATAAAAACTTGCCCTTACAGGAAAGATTGATGGAAAACGTAGCAGGGGTTGGCAAAAGATAACATTTGTTGCAAGTCTGAATTTCTGGTTGTCAAAGACAGGCAGCAAGTGCGACCTTCTAAGACAGACAGAAGAGGTCTGATTGGAGAGCCATGATCGCAAATGTCTGTTCCAGACAAGGCACATTAAGAAGAAGACATTTTAAGTAGTTGCAATTTAGGAACAAGGTTTTGTAGTTATGAAGGGCCTCCGCTTATTCAACTCAAAAAGGCACAACAATGTATTAATCACAGCACCAGGGAAATTTCAAAATGGAAGTTGCACGCATGAAAATGAAAATCACGTACGCCAAATTTTTTATGTAATTAATATGCTTTTATTTATTTATATATATATATATATATATATATATATATATATATATATATATATATATATAGTTTCGTAGCTGAGGTTAGTTCAGTGATAAAGCTCTGACTTTTGGACCATGTAAGGGGTAACGCCACTAACCTATTTCCTGCAAAACTTCGCTTCCAACTACGTTTGTTGTTCAAAAGGGTGAAAATTACAGTCTTGATTACATTAGAACAACATCTTACCTCCAAACCCAATGATGGTCCAAAGCAACAGGATTATTCTGCAGGTTCCATCCATAATCTCTTCTTAGCCAAAGCAGTACCTTCAAAAGTAAACCAAAATTGTGAACCAGGCACGTATTTATAGCAGGGAGCACTCAACACCACGAAGTCAAGCCAACAAGGTCTCTTCCGGTTTACGAAAACAGATGACAGGAAGAAATCTACCCACTCCATGGTGTCACGGACAACGCCATCATGCTTTTGGACCTTTCACATCATTCATTTGAACCAACATGCTATTCAAAAAGAAATAGAAATGGAGTCTAAAGTAAATATTACGGTTTCCTTGGCCTACCATGGCACACACTTTGAAAAAGGTATTTGTTCGGTGGAGGTCAAACATTAAAATAAATCACATTATCTAAATGAATTGACTTGAAAGAAATGTAGCAAAGCATCAGTATCAACAACCTCGACCAGATAATTTCGAATAAAATTTGAGGTACTCGAGAACGTGTTTTAGTAGTATTTCCAACGTAGCACCTTCACAGAATGTTTTGTTTTGCACAATGCGTTTGCAGTTTGGAAAGCTGAACGCCACATTATTCTGTCAATGAATTCACTTTTTCACAGATTGTGACAACAATACAACGTCCCATCTACTTTCTTTTCATCATTGGCATTGTTATTATACCGATGAAAGTTGAGACTGAAAGTTTGAGCTTTTTTACATTGTTCAGCTTCTTAACATGACTCCTTTCTAAGGCATTGACTGCCACATAAGCGGTCATTTTGACACAAACGCGCTCATCACTCACTCTTTAAGTTATATATATATATGAAATATATATAATATATATTAATATATATATATATAATTTTTGTTTTCAGCATCACGATGGGAGTTATCAGTAACTGGTGGTTATATGGCGGCAGGGGTCGCTCACTCTGGGATCCGCACCAGGAGACTCAGTGCTGCTGGACAGTACTTTACTAATGAGGGAAGGGGGAAGGAGCCCATATAATCTGACAGTTATTTTCAAAACTAGTATCTTTCTTTTTTGATATACACATTTTTCCTTTACATGATTAGAGCATTGTCAAAATAGAGTTAGTTATTCTTTATGTACGTTTCACTACCGGTGAATTTCACCAACATTTCAACAGTCATTATTCCGAAATACGAAATCACAATATGATATTTGAATTGGTCTTTCCTTATTGTTAAAATTTTTGTGGTTTGCCAAAGAATTAAATAATTTATGTTCGGAAAAAAGAAAATTTGCCAAGGGATATTTCTACTGGTCAAAATATTGAAAATAATTGGATTTTTTGTCTTCTGTCCTTTTTTCCCGATGGTATTAAATGTAGTTTTGGTGAATATGGTCGAACTTAATTTAGTTATTAAAAATAATAATAGGTTTCTACTTTTAACTTGCACATTATTACATACCACATTTTTGTCAATTCTTTTTTTACTAGCACCATTATTTTCATCATTTTATTGATCATAAGTATACTTATTATTACTTTGCTTGTTTCCATTTTGTTACTTTATGTCGTTTATTATCATTAGAAGAGCCGTAAACGAGTCCCAAAAATGAATACTGTTTAGTAGCGTATTACCGAACCGCCAACTGGTGTGTACCCATGAGCAAGAAAAAGTGGAAGTCTTCAATGTATATAGCTCCACCTACAAGTTTTGTACTTTTTTGGAATCCTGGTGTCAAGGCCGTTCTTGGAAAAATACTTTTGTGCCCAGGGGCGGCTACACACCCGACCCGTGGGTCATAATACATCTAAAACTGCCATTTTGCAGCACGTGTGGTAGCCATATTGTTCTGGAAGTAGCAAAAATTAATTCTACGCCCTAAAAAAACTGCGGTTTGCCGTGAATTTTGTCAAAATCCGACGTGTAGACCCTGATATATGGATTTCTAACTTCACACCAGATTTTTGTTTTGAATTTTGGCAACACGTACCACTGTCAAAATCAGACAGGAGAACTGGAAATAATCTCGTGATGATTGTGGCTAAATTTACCGCCTTTCACCGACAAACCATTTTCTCTCATCATGGAGATGAGGTTCTTCTTCTGCTTTTACGTCTTTCAACACTGCAGTATTAGTTAAACTTTGCAACGATACCCCGCCAAACAGCTCTGTCTTTAGTCAGTTTTTTTAGAGTATTGGGCTCGACTTCAACTTCTGCTTTCACAAGGTCTTTTTTCACTTCTTCAAGCCAGGTTGATATCGGATGGCCTTGTGGTCTTTTGACTTTTCTGTTGGCTTCTTCTAGCGCTAGTCTGCACGGTGCATCTTCTGGTAGTCTCAATGCGTGACCGAGTCATCGTGTGCGTTGCCTTTTTGTTATCTTGGACCGTGGTTCTTGCTTTGTTCTTTTCGTCGATTCTTCGTTGGATATCTTGTTCGGCCATCCGATGTTCGAGGCTTTTCTGAGCGGCTTTCTTGGTGTGGCATCAATTCTATTGATTCTTGACTTTGGCGAGTCCAGAGACAGGTGTTATACATGTAAACACATTGTATGAACGCATTGAAGACATCCATCTTTGATCCAACTGCAATGTGACTTTCCCAGACATATGACAGATTGTTCATAGCTTGGTTTGCGAGCGAGGTTCTGTGGATTCTTCGGTATCTAATTTTGATCCTAGTTACTTGCACTTCTTCCAGCTGTCATTTTTATTTGCTCTGCTGACGTGGTGTTCTTCTGTTTTACCTTCGTTGCACTTGAGATGTCTGTTTTTCAGCATTGAAGGAACTGTGTTTTTGATGTAGTTTGCAACACCTCTATCTTTTGATATGATTGCATATCCACACTCATCAGCATATTGTGTGTCTATGGTAAGGGACTGCTTCATTATGTTATGGATTTACTGTGACGGTAGGCAGTAGGTGTGATCTTGCAGTTGGCTTGGGACCTTTCTATGGATACTTGGTGGGATGCTGTAGTCATGATCTTTTAACTGGAAGGTGTATCCTATTGATTTTGCTAGATATAAAATGAAAAAGATGTAAACAAACAGTGTATTTGATATCCGTCAGCAACATTTTCATCATGTACAGCTCGTCTTTCTCTAGGATTTGGCTGAGGTCTGTTAGAAGTGTTTTCCGTTGAATAGTGTCGAAGGCTTTTGATAAGTCCATCAGCAGGATGTGTAGTTCGTATTCATTTAACGAGAGAGCCTTTTCTGTTAGTAATTTGTAGGTTGCTACGTGTTCAGTTGTTGATCGGTGTTTTTAAAATGCTGCTTCTCAGCGAGGGATGTGTTGTTCTATTTTGGTACCAGTTCGGTTTAGGAGGATGATTGCTAGTATTTTGCGCAGAAGTGATAGTAGTATGATTGGTCTGATGTTAGTACATGGCCCTTGTTTTTTTCCTGTTTTTTGGAGCGGTATCAGAATTCCTGTGATGAGTTCTTTTGGTGGCCATCCTGTCTTTGCTGTAATGTTGTAAATCTCAGCTATTCCTTCCGTAACTTCTGGTGGAGCGTGATGGAGGTGCTCTGCACATATTTGGTCTATTCCTGCACTTTTTCCTGGTTTCATTTTGCTTATCGCTTGTGTGACTTCCTCTTTGGTGTACGGTACTCTCATTTCGTATGGTTCTGCTTGGAAGACAGCTTTTCCGGATGATGTGTTGAAAAACTCTTCGAAAAACTTTGAGATGATTTTCACTTGTAATTCTTCGTTTGTAGTGACTCCGTTCTTTGTTTCGATTAACAGGGGCTCTTTTGGTTTCCTTTTTTGTATGGCTTTGGTAGCTTTATACATTTTTGTTGAGTCATTGTTGCTTGAATTGATTTCTTGCGCAAGCTTGGGTATTTTTGTTTGTTTCTCTTGCTGTAGTTTTTTATGTATGTCCTTGAGAATTTTGTTTCCTTTTCTTAGTTGTTGACATTTTCCTGCATCACTGTTGTTTATTTTGATTTGAAGCTGCTTTTGTTTTTCAGATAGCTGGATCACCTCTTGATTTTGACTTTTTCTTTCCTTTTCTTTGAACCCTAGTTTGCTCAGCAGTTTCATGAATTTTTGTTTGTGATATATTCCCATTTTTCTTGAGCTGTTTCAGCATTTGTGAAGTCGGCCATTTTGTCTGCTAGTTGTTCTTTAAATTCTGTTGCCTTGTTTGGGTCTCTTAACTATTCAGATCAATTTTCGGTTGGTTCTTTGTTCGTTTGAGGTGGTTAGGTTTTCCTTTTATGGTGGCAATGACTAGTTTGTGGTCTGTTTTTGTTGACATGCCGCTGTATGATCTTGAGTTTAATCTATTTGATTTCTGATGGGATTTTTTCTGGTTGTTCCGTCTCTGTGCTGGGCTGTAGGATTCTCGAGGCTTTGCCATGTTATGCGGTTGGCTTTTTTGTGGTTAAATCTTGTGTTTGAGGTTACAGAAAAATAACAATCATCAATCCTAACAATAACAGATTTTGGATTGAGAGAGATTACTCAGTGAAACCTGACCTTCGTTCGTATGTACGCGATTGTTGAAAAAACACTGGGTTGGGTCCATTCGTAAAATGCCCAACTCAGGTCTCAAAATCCCAGTGTGTAGATTACCGATGCGAAAGTGCTTTCACTACTGTCCGAGAACCCGTGTAACTGAATATCCTTGATATTCATGTTCTTAAAATAACACCTGGGTAATGAAATCTGAGTTAATTCATTAAGCTGTGAAATAAGATCAACATATTTTAAGCGAAATTCACCCTGAAGTTCCTCATCTCAAGATATACCCTCGATACACATGGCCTGAAATAAAGATTTGAGTTTGACAACAAAAGGACTCAGTGCACCCAAGGGGTCAAATACCTTAGCAGTTAGTTTTGATCGTTTCATAACAGGTAATGTTTGAGCGTATTTGTTTAATTCGATCACGTCACAGTGTATCTGGTCAGTTTCTGTGTTCCAGTTGACCCCCAAAATTTTGGTCTCGTCACTACGTTCAGTTGTTGTCATGATTTCTTGTCCTGAAAAGCTATTGGTGTTAGGATGCGAATGAAT
>RDPX01000377.1:421001-445448 GCA_003991215.1 Morbakka virulenta | reverse complement strand
TTCTCTAACGTCGAGAAGGTCCAAAATTTGGGCGTCCAGGTCTTTCAGTGTGATGAGTTTTTCGCCGAGAAAGTTTTGAATAGTTTTTATCCGAGTAATCTCATTTTTTGATTGTGTTTCTCTTTCAATGATTTCCAAAGCTTGATGTTGAATTCTGGTTACGACCGATCGATTCCCAGCCCGAGTTCCTTTTAAACGATCCAAATCTGCACTCATGTTGGATTAATTCTAACCCGATGTTCTAGCCCCACGTTGGGCGCCATTATGTTGAGAAGTGGTACGAGTCCAGATAAGAAACACTTATAAGAAAACTGTAACTTCATGAATCCAAAACGAAAGACTGTTTACAAGGTACAATTATCCTCCTTTTACATAAACGAAATTGAATAGTTTATCACATGATGTTCGATAATACTTGAGTGAAAAAACTGACTCCTGTCGTTACCACGAGTCATGCGTGTTTTAACTAGTAATTACATTGCTTGATTGACAACTTTGATTAATCACTTTAGAATTACTGGAAGAAGTTAGCTGGGACTAACACAGTCCAACACCCAGGTTACCCGGAAGCAGTTCGTGTTGCTCAATATGCCGACGATACAGTCATTCGTGTCACTGATAAAAGATATATTCATACTTCCTTATAAAAAGTCTGTCTTTATGAGAAAGTCAGTGGTTATAAACTAAACCTCAAGAAAACAAAAGGACCAGGTATATTTGATTCCTAGGCTTCTGAAATACTAATTTGGATTGCTCTGTTACATTTATGGGAGTGCCCTGTGGTGATTCCGCCGGAATTGTATCCTTCGTTTATTTTTTTCATATGAAAAGTGGGAACAAAATTTGATATGGGGGCCATCCATTTATGACGTTTGCACTGAACTGGAGTGTATCTTAAAAAGCGAACAAAAGCGAACAGGGGGAAGTGGGGTTCACAGGGTGAGAACGTTCACTTTATGTCATTGATTCTTCTTTTATAGAAACTCTCGTGCATAAATTCGAAAAGTAAGAAATTGACGCCAGGTTATTGTTGTGAGAAATGAAAGCAATTTTAATTAGATAGAAGCCGCATGCAAACGAAAGTAAGCACAAAAAAATTTTTAATAATTTTTAACTTATTTATCGAAATAGCAACTACCAAAGACGGTCAAAAAAAGTATAACGTACGTTCGTACGGGGGGTACTTGCCTGCGAACAGGTGCGAGCAAGGGGAAGGGGGGTTGAAAATGGCCAATTTCATGCGAACGTAATAAATGTACGGCCCCATGTGTTCAAGGTTACTTTTCCTGATGGATAAACTCTATGTCTAACCATCCAAATATAACTAAATTAAATCATTTCCTCTCAGTCATCCGCATTTCCCTACACAAGTTTAAAGCTATGTAGAAAAGGTAATCTTCTCTTTTCTGCAGAAGAAAGGGTTACAGTCTTTGGCTCGAACCACTCATTGTGTACTTGGAGTCCGGTATGGATGGGGTGCGGTGGGCGACAATGAGTAACGGTTCATGAAATCATATATCCTACCCTTACTGGCAAGAAATTGTTCGTTTCCCTTTCCTGGCATTCTTGCGATGCCTTGTTTCTGAATCCTTTTATTTACGATCTATTGATAAATCAGTTAACACAAGTCTTCTGAAAGTGGTCGACGACCTGATCTTTGTAGCTCTTTAGATTTTGATAAACTATTTTTCATAATTCGTTTGAAGAAATAACATTGAACCCTTCATCTTCTGATGTTGCTTTTCTATCGATATTGAGATGTCTTCAGCAAAACTGTTTGAACAACCGCTTTCATTGACGTAGTTCAAAATATCTACTTTACATTTACTTGGACACGTCTCTCACAAGAGCATACAAAATATTTCAAAATCACTATTTAAAGTTTATTTGAATGCCCAAACTGTTTTCAAAACACCCGCATCTTGCAAAACTCTGAAATACCTTCATGTTTTTTACGGTAAAAGAGGCTCTTGAAAGGTATTTTTAAGTCAGCCTCTTTTTTTTCTGCAAAATGAAAGAAAACCCTTGCTTATATTCAGCTTGGCCTGTTTTTAAGTTTCGGCCTATTATCAAGGAAATACGATGTATGTTTCTATTATAGTTTTCGCTTACTTTATACCACCACTAACATTTTGGAACAGACCAATTATCCCTGTTGTTTTCTTACAAATGTTTTCCTTTTCTTCTACAAACTGTGAGCGAAGGTTTCGACCCCTGATAACTCGTAGGTTTGCACACCCGAAGAATAAAACTGCCGTACCTTGTCACTTCAGTAGCCTGACAATGAGAGAGTGTGCAAGATTCAGAATTTTCAAGATTATCATAAAACTCGTAGTTGTTAAAGAAGTTTAATTAATATCTTGCTTGACTCATAAAATCTGCGGCGGCTGGTAGATGATGGTATTTGGGAGAGGAGCAATAACTGAAAAATGACGCACCCTTTTGAAAAGTAATGTTACTTTGACACCCATTTTTTACAGTATTAGTACTGTAATTTTGAGAATTTATAACATTCCTTTTTCCAATTGGAACTCCACGTAAAAGTATAGATAACATTACAGAATAAAATGTCTCTCTTTCACAAATACATACAATTGATACTGAGGACAATCTAAAGTCTTGTAATGGAAAAGCGTTATAAAATTATAACAAACAAATAATTGTACTTGGGAAATCTAATCTTCAGAGGAAACCAGATCACAATCTGAAACGAATTTCATCTATCTAATTAATTTCCCAAGGTAATTATAATAACTCCCTTATCTGTCCACAGTCGATGGCTGTGGCACGTGCTTCGTTCCAGTATCTCCATCTACCGAGCTGCCTTCCTTTCTCAACAGTTCTCCTCCAGGTGGTTTTTGGTCTCAAATACCAATTAGCGATTAAAAATTTGGTCCTTGCTTTTAGAAAGGGTGAAATCGGCCTTTGTGCTTCTTCGCGCATTTCACCCAAGAGCATCATGCCTCCTTTCCTTTCCAGGTTAGGAACCACTCCCTCTCCCAGGTGTTGCAGATTTCTTCGAGTGTCTAAGATTCCTGTAGTCGAAGGGGCTTTCGAAGATAGGGTGATAGGGCTAATCTCGAACCTTCAAGATCTGAAGGAAGTTGATTTTCTGGCGAGTTTTTCCCTTAGCCGACTGCAGTACCGAAAACGCTCAAGATCTTCATTTTTCAAAGTTTTCCTTTTCCTATGACATTTTACGGCTCCCCAGCCGGGCCAATCTAGCCTACGACTACTCTTTAGTGAGAATGCTGACGACTAGTTTTACTGTGGCAGTGGTCACTGGCTACTATGCCGCCTTTGTCACAACTAAGTCGCGTTCACATTGCCTCATGTCCCAAGAGGAACACCAAGATTAACGTGGCGTGGAGTTGCGACTACGGAATTCATCCCCGTCCTAGGTATTGCTAAGGTAATGCAAGTGTTGAAACAAAGGAATAAAACAACATATAAACTGTTGAAATTCTACTGTTATGTAAGCTGAGGTATTAAAAAAATGACGTTTGGTCTATTCAACTGGACTGGGATCAGGAATACAAACAGTTTCTTTGGGTTTTTTGAAGGCATGAGTTCAGCAGTTCAGCGGATTCTAGTACCTTGCATGAATTCAGAGAAATCGAGAGAATTTGACTCTTACATACCAAAGCCTAATTAAATGGTGTGAAAGGAGAATTGAGGAAAAAATTTGCGAAATAATTAGTATAAAATGACCTCTTTTTTTAAAAACAATGGGAAAAACGGGTTTATTTTGTTGGCCTGTGTTATCATGGTGCTTGATTATGCCCAAATTCACAGGAAAATTGAAGCTGTTGAAGTTTAGAAATAGTTTTCCTCGTGGCTTCTTCCAAAGAATGAACTTCCAGATTAGCCTGCTGTAATATTTTCAACAAATAAAGGAATTGCTCCTTCAAATATCTTTTTAGTTTTAAAATCCTATATGCTTGGGTTTTCATTCCTGCATTACTGTCAAAACACTTAACATGTTTGTTTTCTTATTCCGAATAAAAAAACGTTGTAAAAATTAAACACAATAAAAAGCAATACAAATGTTTATTAAAATATCGAATTTTTATCCAAATGAAAAGTAAAAACTCAGTTTTAACATTCCATCCTTTTAAAACTTCCTTTATGCAATCCTTGTTATGAACGTTAAAAGATAGCAGATCACTTCAATGTTGAAAAAATAGGTGGTCCAAACACCTTGAGGAATGAACGAAAACTAATCTTTCTACTAGAAACGCAAAGCAAGGTAGACAGCGAATTCCATACACTTACCTAAATTCTCCAAATTTGTTCCTGCTAGTGTCGATGGCCTAAGACATGAATTTTGTTTCCACGACATCAAATCCAAAAATAGAGTCGAAAAACAAAAGAAAGCTATCTAGCATCAAAGGTTTGCATCTAGTTAAGATACCACCTCAACGTTTCAGTCATTCGATGTTGGGAAAATTACAACTTTTTAGGCTTAATGGTAAAAACTTTCAGTAAAATACGTATTATTGCGGCGACGAGGGTAAGATAGCACATATCAACAGCCATGTTGAAGTTAAGACGGCAATAACCTGGTTGCAAGTAATATGGGGAGATATTACCAAAGGATACTTAGACCGCTGCCTTTGAAAATTGCAGATTCAAACCCTCGTGCTCAACTGGCTCCAACACTATTTAGAGTAACTGCGTTCAAAAGTTGGAAGACATTTTTAAAGACCTTTTTCCAAGACTGGAACAACAATACGTTACTCTAATTAATTTCATTAAGTTTTCAAATCGAATCTGGAAACATAAAAAAAAAATTGAAAAATGCAATGTGCCGGTGAAATTACTCCAGAAGCATCCGTCCAGAAGCATTTGTCATTTAAAGTGTATCCAATTAAGATATAGAGTATAAATTTTAAAAAAACTTATCAAAAAACATAAGTGATAATGACATAAACAAGCTTAACCAGATGCTTCTGTTTGGATACCAAAAATGGGGCACAAGGTCTTGCACAGTTAATTGAAGCGGTCACCACCAAAGGAAAAGACAATGCAGCTACAAGCAATGTAAAGTAGACGGTTTTGAAAAAAAACTCAACAAATTTCGTGGAAATCGATAGCACAGATCTTTCAAGTCTACCTTAAGAGAGGGAAAGAGAGAGAGTGAGAGAGAGAGAGAGAGAGAGAGAGAGAGAGAGAGAAAAGAGAAAGAAAGAGAGAGACACACACAGACACAGACACACACAGAGAGAGAGAGACAGACAGACAGACAGAGACAGAGACACAGAGAGAGAGACACACACACACACACACACACACAGAGAGAGAGAGTGTGTGTGTGTGTGTGTGTGTGTGTGTGTGTGTGTGTGTGTGTGTGTGTGTGTGTGTGTGTGTATGTAATGAGCATTAAATTTAATTATTATCTCATTTCAAAACGCTCCGTTTTGTGAAAATAATGAGCAAAAATGATTAATACTTTGGTTCTTACTTTAATAGTGTGGGGGCAATGAAACAAAGATATCTAACTCTGCCATATCTAAGGTTTGCGATAGTGCTTTACAGGGCGGATTTACAAGGTAAAGGATGAGTATCACATCAACTTTCATTGTTCAATTGACCTCCCTCTAATTGGTATCCTTTTATGTATTTATATTATGTTTTATTCCGTTAGGATCAACAACAGTTGTTCGATGGAATGATAATTACAAGGAGTCATCTGTCTCATATACCATTAATACGCCACCATCTATCCACTTATAAAATAGCGTGTTGCATGTGATCTCTTTAGTGGCAACGTTCACTTGTCTATTTTGTGCGTTATGTGTGTAACAATTTTTACAGCAAATGCTATAAGTCGTGAGGGGTCTACAAATTCTTACGATAAAGTAGACTCCACAGATCAGTAAATATTTAGCAAACTACACTGTAAACTAACAAGTTCCGTTTTAACGAGAATGACATCCAATAAATATAAAAACATAGCTTGGTGTATTAATAACCTATCTTTTAAGGTACACGCATCAAATTAAAATACTTTTTAGCAAGGTGTTGTCCAATGTGAATGACATAAATAACTAATTGTGACCAAAAGAACTGTAATTTCTTTTTTGGTTTTTCAGCTAATGTATAGGAGATATAATCAAATTGCAAATATACTGTATTCTATGTTAAGACAGCTAAAAAATAAATTTGTACAAAACTCACACAACAAAACTTTACTCAATATTCCCCATTATAATAGACAGGAAATGCTCAAAGAAGTCCTTCATTTCCAAGAAAATAAATTACACTGTTCAACAAGTGTTTTTCTCACTCGCATGTTCCTGGGCCTTATTTCGGTATACTCTATCTTCAGAGGATAAATATGTCCTTGTTAAGAGATACCATTAAAAAAGCATTTATGTTGTTACTAAAATAATTATTTCTTGTAGGGTTTTACTATAATTCATTTTGTCCTTTTTGTCTGTGAAATACTCAACTTTTATCAGTAAGCCTACAAAGGTCTTTTCCTATCTCAATGACTAAACACATACTCCCAACCAAATATATATTAAAAAATGAGTGGAAACTCCAGAATACTTCTTTTTCGAGCATTTACCGAATATTCTGTATCCCTGTGGTCAAGGT
Source organism: Morbakka virulenta (assembly GCA_003991215.1). Classification (NCBI taxonomy): domain Eukaryota; kingdom Metazoa; phylum Cnidaria; class Cubozoa; order Carybdeida; family Carukiidae; genus Morbakka; species Morbakka virulenta. Next base: position 438,845 of record RDPX01000377.1, on the reverse strand, counting down.
ACATATTTGAGTAGTAGTAGAAGTAGTAGGAGTAGTAGAAGTATAGAAGTAGTAGTAGTAGTAGTAGTAGTAGTAGTAGTAGTAGTAGTAGTAGTGATAGTAGTAGTAGTAGTAGTAGTAATGGTAGTATTAGTATTAGTAGTGGTAGTAGTAGTAGTAGTTGTTGTTTTTGTTGTAGTAGTAGTAGCAGTAGTAGTAGTGATAGTAGTAGTAGTAGTAGTTGTTGTTGTTGTTTTTGTTGTAGTAGTAGTAGCAGTAGTAGTGGTAGTAGTAGTAGTAAAAGTGGTAGTAGTAGCAGTAGTAGTAGTAGTAGTAGTGGTGATAGTAGTAGTAGTGATGGTAGTAGTAGTGATAGTAGTAGTAGTAGTAGTAGTAGTAGTAGTAGTAGTAGTAGTAGTGAAAGTAGTAGTAGTAGTAGCAGCAGTACTACTACTACTACTATTAATCAGCAGTAACATGCCGTTCTCTTCCCGTCAAAATGTATTTTTGATCAATCTTTTCCCCTGATAACTTCGATTTAAACATCACCTTGAAGCATCACACACACAATGTGCCTAGTATACACGTAAATTCATAATAAACCTAATTTACTGAACTTAAGGTTAAACTTGTTATTACTTAAAAACTTCTAATACCCAAAACTCACACAACAAATTCTTTAATCTCTGTCAGGGTTTGGTTTAGGGTTATGATAAGAAAATGGTGGGGCTGATCAATCCTAGCAAAAGCATACAAGATTTTTGTGGTTTTTAATATCACACTATTTATGGATAACAGCGAGGAGACAACTAAAAACATTAGTAAAAAGGCGAAAAAAATGGGAAACTTTGTGCCTGAATTCAAACACTGTGTTTCTTGTTAAAAAAACGTAGTCCCATGGAGCTATAAGTTAATTTCTTTAGTTTTTACTAAATTTTACTTAAATTACTGAAACAAAAATATGGTTGTATTACAGACACGTGCCTCTAATAAGACATAAATCAAGTAGCAAAGGATACGAGTCCTAAAAAAATCTTACAAGGACGTACTTACGTTTTCTTCTGCTATTTTCAATATTCGGTCAAACATCCACAAAAACTTATCTGGGCCACCATTATATGGTATGAACCAAAGAAGGGGGAGGATTTCAGTGCGTGGGTGTGCATTTTCAGTAGTTTCGCAATATGTAAACAATAAGCCACAATGACAAATATGAATACTGCCACATAAAAAAATCAGTTTATTGTTTGATCCAAGTAAAACACCCATCAAAACAGCACTAAATTTTCGTTTTTAGCCACTCTTTTCTTCAAGAAAAGGTTATATAAACAACCTTTATGAAGCAGGCAAACTAGTACGAAATAAACATAAAAGAAAGAAAGAAAGGGTTTCCACTTGGCTTGTTACTTCTCCGAGGTTTTCCTTACATTTGAAACAACTCCAAATATTTGCAGCAAACTGCCTGGATACTATGCCTTTTGAAATAAATCGAACACGTTAACATAACACAAATGGAGAATATAATTCCAAAATTCACGGAACTACAATGGAGGCTTCTCAAAAATACCTTCTAAAGATCTAAGCACTTTCAGGCTGGGTCTTAATATTGTCAGGTTGGGAAACTAAACCTTTGTAAGTTGAATAACTGAACACAACGACAAGAGATCATTGACCATTCCTGGATGAGTTAACCGGGCATTGTAGCTTGAACTATTGCACATACCAAGCTGGTAACAAGCAATTACTAATTGCAGGAACTGGCCATCCTTAAACTGAACTATTAAAAGTGTGATATTTAGGTTAACTTCATTATCTAGGAAAAGAAATGTAAAGATTCGTTTATTTAACTTAATTGGAATGGCTGTCTCGCTACTGCCCTGACGGCATCAGTTAATCTAGAACTTCCTTCTTTATCCACCTGCATTTCCTTCAAAAATAAAAACTTGAATTGTTTTAGTGTTTTACAACACTGGTAGTTACACATATTATGTTACTCATGTTACATACATGACAATTTTCCGAAGCAGATATGGGGAAATTAAAAAACAGATAGTATATACCACTGGAATGAGTTCTGTGCTGTGTGTTTAATGATCCCTGGAATCTTACGGAAGGCAAAGAGTAACAGCCTGTTTTTCAGCTATTTATCTATTTACTCATCATTTTTATTGGGTTGGTTTATTTTACAATGTCACAAAGAATCAAACAGGGGCCTTTACAACAAAATGTTTAAACACAGACCTGATTATTAACAATAATAATTCGCCAAGTGAAAACCAGCTAAAATAAGGTATTAATGAAACGGTATTAAATACAAAAGCTAAAGATTGCTGTTGTAATACAAGGCTAAGGGTGCTTGGGCTACTTTTGTAAAAGGAAACTATACAGCAAATGATTCATTCTTCTTCCGAAATAAAATGACAAGTTTTGATCTGTGAAATATAGGTCATCATTCATTAAATGGTTACATTGTACGTACTACAGGATTTCCAGATCAACATGACGAACCTCGGGTGATCTTTCCTGCATAACAAACGAAAAGAAAAGAAAAGGAAAAATTCAAGCAAAACCTCCAAGAGTGCTTTATAAAAAGCAAGGTCAAAATTCATAACTGTTAACTCATCTAAAGAAAAACATGATTCTCCATGAAACATTTAAAAAAAATTGTATACGGGGTAAACCTTGTCAATACAGTATTACTGTTATCAGTAAGGGCCTTGTTACTAGTCTACTGTGAACTGCATCGACCTGAGTTAAGACTAGCGTCTCCAACTATCTGGCCACATGCTTTACAAACTGAGCTATCGGGTCTACATTCCTAACCTGACCATTTTTGCAACAGTGACTGAGCATGGCCAATCATTGTTGCAACTGCGTCGAACGATGTACATGTATTTTAACTTCTCTAAAAAGTCAAATCCTCTCCTTCAGTATTGTTTTCACAATTCTGTTTACGTTTGTTGCTCCATTTCTTTCTTGTTCATTGGCTCAGTCATTCGGTAATGTAGCCTTCAGGTCCTTGACTGTAATATTATACCCACATTAGCAATTTCGGTATGTACTTTATAAAAATAAGGCTTGTCGAGAGGCCGTGATCTGTCAGTTGGTATTACAAAGGTTGAACTAATTTGGTATGATTTTTGCACACCTTTCCTACTTTAAGCTTGAATTTTCCCAGGAATAAACCNAATGGAAGAAATAAATTTACTTCTGTAACATTAAATACATCAATGCCACAAATAATAATAAACGCCTTTTCTATAAATCTTATCCAAGTAATTTAGGGTTTTCGAGCAATGTTAGCACCACATACAAATTTTCTTCATGGTTGTCTGTCATGAGCGGTTCTTTTAGCTTCAATTACTGTTAGACTTTGTCTTGAGGAGCCGTGGCTTAATGGTTAGTGCAACGGCACCGTAACCAGGAATTCCAGGTTCGATTCCCCAAGCGGGAGACTTTAGAAATTCACAAAAGAAAAAGTCATTGGTTGGCGTCATGAAGGGTATCCGGCCAAGAAATCCCTCACTACCAAATCCAAGTCCCCGAGAAAGGCACCGTCTGAGCCCCAGTTACTGGGGGGAAATGACGTTAAAACCAAGAATTAAAAAAAACAACAACCAAACAACTGTTTAACTTTGTCTTCTGCCTTACCTGTATTCAATATTTAAGTCCTGTGCCTCAGTAATAAATGTAATTTTTTTACTCTACAGGTAAGTATGAACTCAAAATAAATCTTTGACATATGAGGGGTTCCATTCCTCCTGGTCTACGTCCAGCAAATATACAGAAAATGGTTCAAAAAACCTCGTATTACAGAAGTTGCATGTAAAAACAAATAATAAAAAAACAATTGAATAACATTGTTTTTTGAAAAGTGGGTATTTTAGAAAGGAGACCTTGTCTTTATTTCGACAATTTTCAATAACACAATTTTATGAATCTAATCACATGCTGCCTCAATTAATAAATCAGTAGGATTACAAACTTGTGTTGTTAAATGTATTGCACTTAATGAAATCGTTATTTATTGTACATCTATTCTCACAAAAATCCAATTTAGCTCGCAAAATTTTATACCTCAAGTCTTCTGAACAGCGATTTTTCTTGTTTACTTGCTTACCATATTTGCTACGAAGCCATAGAGGCAACGACGGTCAAAATAACATTCAAAGAGAAACGGGATGGAGTCTTGATAGATTCTTAGTGTGAAGATGTTTAGTTGGACATCATCATCATAGGTGTCTTCGCCGATCCGGTGTTTGGCGAATTTCTGTTCACATTGCCCTCCAATTCGATCTATTTCTCGCCAGATCCCAAATTTGTCGTACAGGGTCCTTGTGAACAACGACCAGCTACTATGCGGTAATCACATCATGAAAGTTTTAGACCTACAATATTTTTGCGACATAAGTCGTAACTGTTATCTTTAGTAATTAGCTGGATTGCTTTAAGCTTCTGATTTTATAATAATTACCATAAAGGAAAAAATGAGGTTAATCTTTGGCGCCTTCTTCTTTTTCTTTTTCTTTCGGCTGCTCATATGACATATGACAACATGGTAGTGAAATAAAAGTTTTTACATCGGAGTGTTTCAAGGGTATTGTTGATGATGGAAAGCTTAAGGATAACACTTCCCGTTCTGTTTTGGTAAAGATATTACAAATTATTTCTTTGTGTTTCTGGAGGTATAGAAAGTTAGATACTTTCAGGTTAGATTCATTATTCTTTTGCTGGGATATACTTGTCTTAAGTTCGGTAAAGCAGTGGTAATAGCTTCATCAGCTGTACAGGGGGAGAGAATTTGTTCTTTAATTTACTCTCGGGTCTTTTGACGGGGCAAATAATAAAACTGATTAGAAATTAAATTATCAGAAAAATAACTTAAAATATTTAAAATTAATAAGATGCAAGGGTANGCTTAAGGATAACACTTCCCGTTCTGTTTTGGTAAAGATATTACAAATTATTTCTTTGTGTTTCTGGAGGTATAGAAAGTTAGATACTTTCAGGTTAGATTCATTATTCTTTTGCTGGGATATACTTGTCTTAAGTTCGGTAAAGCAGTGGTAATAGCTTCATCAGCTGTACAGGGGGAGAGAATTTGTTCTTTAATTTACTCTCGGGTCTTTTGACGGGGCAAATAATAAAACTGATTAGAAATTAAATTATCAGAAAAATAACTTAAAATATTTAAAATTAATAAGATGCAAGGGTAGCATAAATAAATCTATAAATATAATATATACATACATTTAACAGTATATAAACAGGTAAAGACCATAAAACAAAACTAATGTTTGGAAAAGGTTATTTGAACCTGCGCACGTATTTAAGCTTAAGGAAAAGGACAAGCCAATCGAAAGTACTCATGTCAGAGGGAGGTGTCGAATATTTGAAAATATGGTACTTATGCTAAATGTACCTTTCTTTATATTATACTGAGGAGTACCCATTGGTTGTGGGTTCAAGTAACTTACTTTAATATTCTTTTCAATTCGATCGACTTGTGAGCCGAGCACATCAATAATCTGTTCCCCATGCTCCAACAGAAAATTTTCTAATTGGTCAGTTGTCTTTATCTCTGTTACTTCCTGTGAATAATTGACAGATGGTTAAATAACAAAATACCCAACAACAAAAAAAGTCTTACAGAAGTTGTCTTCATAAATGTTGAGAGCATCCCACTTCAGGTTCTCCGCAGGAATTCTTTATTCATTCTTATGGGCTTGCCCCAGTGTTAAAAGTTGTATTGCGTTAAAAATGGATCTAAGAAATAATTTCGTTAATACACAAACAGGTTTTATGAGTGAACTAAGAGAAGTCAGCGTAGTCGGACATATTGGACTGATCTTTTATATTGTTCTATGATAGAGTTTTGTATAAAGAGTTGTTGACTTTCTGAGTCTGCCAGCCTAACACAAGGATTTTCAATAATAACAGAGATCTTCCTTTGTTGATAAGCAAAAATGAATAGATACGAAGCTCGCCAAACATGTACTACTAGGGAAATGGCAAAGCACTACCATACCAGGCAGTGTAAAACTATTTTATACTTATACTACATTAAACTATACTATACTATTTCACCACATACCATAATATACTAAATTATACTACGCTGATCCATACTGTGCAGTACTATACTTCACTACATTATGTTATCTACGGTCTGCTATATCATAGTTTGTTACACTACCCTTGCTTGTTTTTTCCTATGCAATATTATACTGGAATTTACTACTCAAATTACGACAAGGGATTTTTACAATTCTCTGTAATACAGAGGCTCCAAACGAAACGTGGCAATAAAATACCAAAGTATTCTGCCAATTTTTAGCTTACTTTAATAGGAAACAGAGTCGACGTTCATCATTAAACAAAAAGCTACGGATAGTGGGAATTTACATAACTTAATGTTGCATTGTTGGTTATTATAAAAATATGCATTTATCACTGTAATGGAGAAATAGATTTTGAAAATAGGTGTCACTAATTAGATAAAGCTGTCATTAAACTTTGTCCAACTCCATTCAACTTCCTCGATTACGTTTGGTTTGAGAATTAATCTGAGATAACAAAAAATAAACTGATGTTAGCTAAAATATGCTCGGTTTGGGGGCAGAAAGTACACGTCAATCAGCTTGTTCTTAAATGTTTTGTTCTTCGTCGACGTAAAGTTTAACAACAACAACAAAAACACAAAATTAGTTACATAGGTTGAAAAAAAAATCTAATTATACTTTACATACTTTCAGCAACGCATCCAGATCGAGTCTGTTGATATGAACACGTGAAACTTCTCGGCCATCAAAGTTGATTTCTGCTTTAAATCGAACGGTATCTGCACCTGCATAAAAAGCAATGGTCATTTCCACAGTGTTTCAGAAACAATCGGGGTTACAGGCAATGATCTGTCTGATGAGTTCATCTTCCTGAAATTTCTCGTGTATTATTCTAAACTTAAAGATTCGTCACTTTCTTCTTAGTAGCACTGTTTGTGTAGGTGAAATGATCTCAAATTGCAGGTCTAGGCTTTGGAAGATAATGATAAGAGTGGCTAGGAACTAAGTTTTGTTGGCTCGCCTGGTGGAGGTGACAAGCAGAATAACTATGGGCGCTGGCTTGGAGTGCAGTGCAGGAGGTGCCACACCCGATATTCTTTTATGTAATACGCAAGCTTGGCTCTCTGTTTATTGGAAATTAAAAATAATTGGTAAATGCTCTATTATGTCGTTGATAATTCATAATAATAATAATAATAATAATAATAATAATCAGCAGCATTATCAATATCGTAATATTCATAAGCAGTACAATCATTAAATTATAAGCACCATCCTCACCTTAATCATTATCACATTATTTTTTATAAGTTTAATGCTAAAATTTATGTTTAAGATGTATCCATTTTGCACAGGAAAGTCATTTTATATAATTTATGGTAAATCAATCTTTCTTACCCAATTCTGTTGCTTTGACATCATGAATTGATCTTTGAATAGAAAAAGTAAGCAAAGGTCAGCACGTCCTTTATTAATTTACGAATACAAGCGAGGAAGGGAAAATGAAAACACTGATATGGCCACCAATAGCTAGTTGTTTGAAGCAAAATAAATGCATGTTTTGTATTTTTAAAATAATAAAATGGTAAAATGTACCTAAAGGTGAACAAGTCTTTTAATTTGCAGAGAGGAAAAACAAGTGTAAAACTCTAATGTCTGTTATAAAAATTGGGCCCAGCATCCATGATTCTTATAGCTACATGCATCGAGCATTCGAATTATTTGCTGAAATGCATGATATTTGCTTCCAACGACAGATGTTATCTCATGGAAAGCTCAGTAGTTTATGTATAGGCCGTGGCGAAATGTCTAACAATAAGGATCTGGACAGATATTGCCCAGATCAGATACCTGACCTAACTTTAAAAAAAATGCCTGAGCGAAAAGTGCTACCCCAGTTGGAAGAACGAGAAAGCAACAGATGAATGGATTCAACGCAGTTTTGAAACTTTAATTTTCCCACTTGTTTTTCTTGAGCTCTCGCAAAAGTCTGCCTGTGGCCGTACCGTTAGTCTTATTAATATTAAACAAAAACAGAAGTTATTACAGAAAACACTACCAAAAAAATAATAAAATCACTTTGCTCAGTGACCACTTTTTCACTCTGAAAGTCATCACCTCATCCAAAATGTGTGAGTGTCCCTGTCCACCACACGGAGCATCAGCTTTTATTGCTTTTTGTGGCAATCACTGTATCGCTTTTCCCTTCTAATGTTCTCTTGATCATCATGATTTCTTTTCCTTCAAAGGAAAACCTTAAAAACAACTGAGATTTTATTTTGTTTCGGTGAATCCTTTTCGTGCTGTTGTTTGGAACGGGATTGCTGGTGTTTGGAAAACCCCGCGATTGTGGAATGCCTCATCACATCATTGTGTCATAAATGGGAAGCTCTTTCCAAGTATCAGCGCACCACATGTATGCAAGTTCTGATCTACTTGTAGGCATGTCATGCGTAACCAGCAGTTAATGTAAGAAAATATTGCAATGCAAGCTATGTCTACAAAGTAATAACGTAAATGAGTAATAATTCAAATAGTTTTATGTATGAGTGATTGGATGTTATATTTAGCTATTTCCTTTTTTGTAATATAGATAATAAAAGAACTTGATGAAAAAGTCAGTAAAAGAAGACGAGTAGGTGTGTAATTATTTGAATTTAAATGTAAAAGATAGAGTGAAATAAATATTCAATAAGGAATGCTGCTGTTTTGATTTAGAGTAACTCGTAATCTACCATGCGAACCAGCAATACAAGAAAGGAAACGATGCTCAAATTCAAATATGTATAAGTGTGTGTGTGTGTATGTACTAGTTGACGTACCCTGTCCTTCTCCGGTTGTTTTCGTTTTCTGACCTTGCCTGGGGCCTCATAATGTGCTTTAAATATTTCATAAACTTCCTTTCCTTCCTTTCTTCTTTCAACCTAAGCAAGGCCAAGAGCCACTTCAGTGCAAAGGGATATTAATTCTTTTTATGGCAAAAAAGATGGCCTCCTCCAAACAGATCAAGGAGTCATTGCGAACTTTTCTTGCTTTCAATTCACACTTACCCATTTTAAGAATGGTTATCTGTAACATCATTCCCTTGTTACAAAAAATTGTAAAAAACCCATTAGAAACATGTTAGCTACATTGGTAAACAACAGCCATGACGGCAAACTTTCAACACGCTGTAACAGAAATTTGATTCTAACATTAGAAACAAGAGAATTATCTCGTGGACCTGCGGCATTGAAGGTTTACTGATTTGCTTGAATTGTTTCCATGAAAAAAGACCAAGTGATGTTAATGATTTCTATTAATAACAATTTAAATTTGTGAACGGTTCTGAGTAAGTGACAAAGAATTGAATTTTCAGTGGCAATACAAAAAACAACAATAATATTTGAGTGAGTCGGAAAACGAACCTGAACCTTCTGCTTGAGAGGAATAAGTTCTGACCATTACACAAGAGGCGTAGACAAGGGTTGTTTCATCTAACCTGAATTATTGGTATGAGGCAATTGTTCGCAAGATAAATTATTATGATTATGATGATGGCGATGATACACATAGCTTTCCTTGACCTTTTGCTCACTGCAGGTATTAAAGAACTAGATGATATGTTGGCAAACATTTGATATAAAATATTTCCTCCTAGCTCCACTATCTTTCCTTTTTTCCTTTTGTTTATTTCATTAAATGGTTCATCTCAACACTCCAAGAGAATCAGTTTTCAAGATGCTTTGATTTTTATCAAATGTGATGAAATATCATAGAGTTCAGATAAGGATAATACAATCGTTCCTAACCACATAAAATATATTAATACGACAGTGGTCATGAAGATGACAAAGAAGTTGAGAACAACAATAATAAGCATGAAGATGTGATTGCAGGAACGGCACTGCATCTAAGACTCCTGCCAATCTGTCAAAAGGCCAGACCCTTCGCTTGAGGAAAATTATATCCTGGCAACTGCTGAACCTTTGCGCTGAGGGGAAGCGAGAATATGCCAAAATTGTATCCTGCTGAATATTTCCATCTTTTCTGAGAAGATGAAGTTAATGAGCCAAGAACAGGCCAAATAAATGTGTACAGCACACAAGAAAGGCTCTCCAATCACCACATACAAAGAAGAAATGACTTGAATGTACTTAAAAATTGCCGTTGTTCAGGTGCCTTCATACCAACTACATTGGTCTGAGAAACTAAGGTCCCTCCAGTGGCAAATATTGTCTATATAAAAAAATTAAAAAGTGAAGATTTGTTTACGTTGTAAATAATGCCACGCACGAGGAGAGAATTGTGGACAAGCTCTTCCAGGTTGCCCAGATGGGGTTTTCAAAATCTATTCCAGCAAAGAAACACTTGCCTTTGTTTGGGGGAAGTAAAAGATTGTTTAGTTGACTACCGCAACAAGTGAACGTGTGACAAACCTTTTCCCTTGCAAACATTATTTTAGCTAAGTTTTATGTTGATGTTAGATGGTTGAAGAACTCATAACGCTGAAAGATCCTTTTTCGTACAAATGTTATCATAATATTTCACGCTGAATGTTACACTAGTTATGAAGAATGACGAGTCATTTGTTAAAGAAAAATAGTTGTGTTTTCAAACCCTAGGCACCAATATAGCAAGTTTGCTATATTGGTATCGGCTGGGGTTTAAGGTGTAATAACAACAAAATACTGTAACAAGACATAAAATCGACTTCTGCTGTTGGTGGCTACATACCTTACCATGATGTCATTTTCTAAAACCTCAATAATCTGCCGTAGCCTGCCTGGGTCAATCGATCTAAAATGCAAGACAAAACATATTAATCAGTGTCACTTCCCCCTCCCCTCTTCCCTTTCCTACGTCTTGGAAAATATCAGCCTAAATTGTCAACGCATAAACTAACATAGAAAACAGTGCCTAATTTGAAAAACAAACCATCCAATAATTTACCTATTCATGCAAAGTGGCTTTTACCAGTTCGTCCAGTCATATCAAACATCCACCGGTTCAAAAGTCACCTGGCCTCTATTGAGTCTGGGATAGCTGAAGATACCAGAAGTTCCAAAGCTACGTGCTAGGGGTGGTATTATCTGCTTGGGATTATTTAAACAAAATAAATACATTCGTTGAAAAATTTAAAAATAAGAAAAAAAATGAACAAAGAAAGTAAAATATAAAAATTCCTTGTATTTACTCAAATTCTATAAAATAATATTAGTAATTTGTTTCCATTGTACGGTTGAACTGTAAAAACAAATTGAAAAAAAGGTACTATAAAAGGTACTATTGACCCAGAGAGGAAAAATAACTCGGGAATATAAATGACAGGTCATACTGTTAAGTCACGTTAAAATTTGTTAGGAGTTCATGTCATAAATTTTATTAGTTACATTGGAAAGAATCGAGAAAGCCCTATAAGTATTACTCCGTCACTTACATAGCAGACAACGCATATAACCAGCATATTTAAGCACCAAGGAACATATTTTTTAGTTGCTTTCACACAAGCCTATCAATGTGTCGAGATCAATAACCCACATCGCATTGTCGTTAAATAAATACGACAGATTGTGAGCTCTTTCTCAACACTTTCGTCCTGAATGGAATTAAAAAAACTCTGTTTGAGTTCCTCCTTGGAGCCAAAAAATCAACTGCTTTCGACTTCCTCTTCATATCCCTGAAAACCACCTTACTCTTGGAGGTTTTTGGCTCTGGGTCAAGTTGTGCTGATGGTGAACACTGAAATCCCCTCGCCACTATTGACATCGCATTTTTGGAAATGTGTGAAGGGTATTTATTACTCTTGACATTCTACGGCTTGATTCTGATCGATTCTGCGGAGTCTACTTTTCCGTCTTAGTTATTGTCATTAGAGTTGTTAAGTTGCAAGTTTATCCTCAGGTAAGAATATGGTGGTACGTTTAAGACCTATGTTAAGTGTCAACACGGCGGTGCTCGTTTTTGCGACAAAGTTTGGAAAACGAACACGTACATGTTCACAGCTCCTTGTGCATTACCTTAAAATCAAATTTCAACGAGCCATTGGGAAAAACGCTTCTCTCACACAAGGCCTTACAGGTTTAACCTATGGGAAATCTATTATTAGGATAATGCTTTAACGTTGTAGGAAATCAAAGAAATGTAGTCCAAACTGAAAGAACCAAAAGATTCCATTTATCATTATGATCAAACGATGCAATCACAAAATGGATCAATCATAAAACGTTGACAGAATAAAAACTCAGCATTAACTTTTCTATCCCTTTTTCCAATATTCCAAACAAGCTTCTTTTTTCCCCAAGAACCTCCAATCTGTGGAACACTTTGCCACAGATTGCTTCCCGGAGGACAACAACATGGACATCTTCAAATCAAATGTCAGTAAACACTTGTCAAAGCCATCCTTAAAGCCATCAAATTTTATTCATTCATTTACATTTTTCGTTCCTTTCACAATACTTATCACCATCCACCTGTCAGTCTATCCATCTCATTAATCCTCATCTGCGAGTGGCTTTTAGCCTTGATGTGTGGTGACTCACCAGTACATGAAAAAAAGCAATCTAACTGTGCAGTGAACATAAAAACGCCCTAATCCCGTGCCACGCTTTGAACGAGCAAGTAACCAAAAACAAACTGCCGGCAGAAATCAAAGATTTACAGGCAGAACGAAACCTTGCTTGCTCTACAATCAGGTATTTTCATTTGGAGGTTATAACCCCCCAAAAAACCTCTCCTCAAAACAACTGTCAGGATGTCCGAGCAGTCTGAGGCGCCAGTCTCAAGACTGCATGTCTTCCTCATTGAGAGCTTTCTGGTCCACGAATGTGGGCGTGGGTTCGAATCCCACTTCTGACAGACATTTGCTTTTACTTTTTATTTTGTAAACTAATAGAGGAAGCAGTTGCAAATTCCCTATGCTTTTGGAAAGTGGTGTAAATATCCAGGAAATATACAAAGACACCGTTACAGCCAACAAGTTCAAAAATATGAATGGAGGGTAAAAACTGGAATCTGAAATTCAAAATGCACTTTGAAAAATTTTAGGATTATGATTTTGACAAGTCATGAACACAAGTTAATTTTCACCCCCACCGAAAAGGAATTGCAAGGAGGACACGACTTTTCCGTCAATCTTGCATTGTCCACGTTTCCTTACGCAGCAGAGAAATCGAATTAAAAAATGGTTAAGACCGTAGGGCTGGATATACATATATATATATATATATATATATATAGAGAGAGAGAGAGAGAGAGAGAGAGAGTAGTAGTAGTAGGCCTAGTATTATATTTATAGTATAAGGCCTAGTATTATATTACAAAGGTAGTCAATGAAAAAGCGCATAGCTCTTCAAAGCTCAGAGTTCCACGCTCTCTCAAGAAGTCCTAGGTTGAAACTAAAAAACTAATTACCAACGGTACCCTGAAAGATAATCAACAGAATATCATGTCAAACGTTGGGGGGGGGGTCAGTCTTTCGTATTATGGGTCCATAGAGAATAGTTGTTTGTGTCTTCACTTAGAAACATGTTCACTTCTTTTGTTTACAATGTTTCACTCGTCGTGGGTTGCTATTTCACGTTTTCCTTGCAAACATGTCACAAATTTTTTGTGTAATTGTTGAAAGGTGGAAATCGTTTCCGTACTTTCTATTTTATTTTTGGTACTTGGTCAAGATCTTTTATCCTCCATGCTTCATTTGAAAGTTCAGTTTCGTTTATATATTTATAGTAGTTAAAAGATGTCTCATGATTTGCGAATCGCCGCCTTTTAAAAGCAGGCTCTGTTAAATGTCAGCGATGCTTCATAAATAATATTCTTGGCAAAGCAGTTTCCATTAAGAGGGCAATGATCTTTGCTACCACAATTGCAGGTTTTTTTATTTAGAGGTGTAGCTTTTTGTTTAAAATCTTCTGGTGATGTCTGTTGATGTTTTCTGCCCAGCTTTAGCTTTCTTTAACTGAGTTGCGATTATGGATCTTATGCAACTTAAGATTTGATGGGAAATGTTTGTTGATGAATTGCAGGAATTCTTTTCCAATTTTAGTTTTTAGATTTTTTACTGTAAAGTGGGTTGTACGAAATTATTTTTCTTTTACAATCACGTTTTTATAGGACCCTTCTTGGTGTCTTGAATATAATTTAGTTTAACATTACCCTCCCGCCCACTGCCAATGACCTTATGTATGATATTCTATTCACTATCTTTCAAGATCTCGTTTGTAACAAATTTTTTGGTTTCATCTGAGAGAGAGAATGTGGTGCCCACCATGAAGAGGTTTTTGAACAACGAAAGTTGATCTGATATTCATCCTTTACCTTGTAAATCCGCCCCGTAAAGCACTATCGAAAACCTTAGATATGGCAGTGACGTAGTTAGATATCTTTGTTTCATTGCACCCACACTATTAAAGTAAGAACCATATAAAGTAAGGACTCCTAATAATCATTTTTGCTCATTATTTTCACAAAACTCTAATTGCAACCTTTTTATGTATTAATATTATGCACTATTCCGTTTGGAGAGAGAGACACACACAAAGTTATATGAGGAGTATGAAAAATTTGGTTGAAATTGACCAGGTTTAATGTGAAATCTAACTTTGTGCTGCTCCATGTTTTCTTGTTGATTTGTGTTTTGTACGTCTGGCCATTATGATTTTTTTGCCAACTATGCAAAATTCAAGAAATCTGATTGGCTTCTTTTGTTTTTTTTGTTTTTTTAGTTTTAACGTCATTATTCCCCAGCAATTGGGGCTCAGACGGTGCCCTTCACAGGGACTTTGATTTGGCAGTGAGGAATTTCTTGGCCGGATGCCCTTCCTGACGCCAACCAATGGCTTTATTTTCTTTTCGCAAAGTTCCAAATTCTCCTCGACAGCTCATGGAATCGAACCCGGAACTCTTGGTTACTGTGCAGTGCACTAACCATTAAGCCACGGCTCCTCTCAATATAACCGAGTGCAGTGTTTTGCTTCAAATTTAAATCTCGCCTAGAATGTTGGTTCATTTAAAGATCCAACGTTCTTAAAATTATATGGTATCTATATTGGCTTCTTTTGTGAGCGAAAAAAATGCGCCAAAGAAAGTTGAAAATTTTCAACTTGCACGATGGTCTTTTCTTCGCTGGGCAACAGCTGGCTTGAGATATTTTTAGCTTTTAAATGACGTCAGAGCGTATCTTTTTCCGATCGCCTGCACATTGTTCACGAATGGAAACTGCGCTTTAATGCAGACTACTTTGGTCTCGAAGAATGAGTCGATTTTTCCTCAATTAAATAGTGGGCTCCAAGGTGCATTGATTGTCACGTATCTCAATATCAATATCAATATCGCATGCAGGTCAGAGACAGGCAGCGTGAAGTACGAAATAAGTGTGAAGTACGAAAATTAGGTGTGAAGTACGAAAATTAGGTGTGTCTGCTTGAAATCAGTGTTTGTCTGAAATTTGTGTTGGCAGAAATTAGTGTCTGTAGTTTTCACGAAGGTGAAGAACCTTGCGATGACGTGTGGTGTCAGACATCTCGCTAGTTTACCGCAAAACAAAGAACCCCGCCACTCTGGTACACAATAATTAACACATATCATATTTCCAGTAAAAGCACTCACCCTGCTTGGCCGAGGGCAATACTGTCTGCTTTGTTGACCAGTCTTATCACGTCATTAACGGGTCATGCAGAGGAGTTTGTTTGCATTTAAAAGTTGAAAAAATAAATTTTTACTTTGTTGGCCCCATGCAGAACACTGCATCATTATTTCAGTGAGATCGAAACAGAATTCTGGATTTACTGAGTTAGCAGCCCCGTTGGTCCTTACTTCCAGAACCAAGTGTTTTAAAACTTACAGGACGAATGCAAAGGGGCACCTGGATTGGGAGTTGGAATGACGAGCTTTTTATCAATTAAATGTTGGGGCATTTTAGAAAGAAAATTGGGCATCAAAGATTGTGAATATAATATTGTGGGTTAAAGCCTTAAAAACGACTAACTTGGAATCTTGCTTAAAAAATTCTTTTGCAGTAATTGGTCCAACGGATTGGAAATCCATACCCCACATTCAAAAACATCGCTTTCCTATTTCACTCTGAATGTCATAAAACCTTGCTATTCCTTCCCTTCGTAAAGTGGTCCTGCCATTACAACCTGCCAAGTTGGACGGCAGAAATCGGTGATTCTTGTTTTAAACGAGGAAAACCTTTGATTTTACTGGAACGCAGTTTGGGTCACCCTGAAACCACCCCAAAACTATAAAATACTATCGACGAAAATGATCACCCTTGCCCAAATCTTGTTGCCAGTTTTGAACCCTTGTTAACGATTTTTGTTAGGAAGTTTGACATAAAATCGTGCGTCGTGTGTTTTTATGTGCAAAAAAGCACAAGGTCACCACACCTTAAAGAACACAAAAAATAAAAGCTCTTCGGAATAAAAATACACATTCTCCCCACAATTTTCCATGTACGTTTAAATATCTGAGGGCTAAGAGGCTCAAGACCAAGGGGAAAAAATAGAGACAGGAACAGCCAAAAATTGGGGAAAGAGATGCCGGGAAAATTAAGAGCCGTTTACAGAGTTGTCGAATTTTCCCAAACCGCATGCTGACGTATTTGTAAATTCGTCAAGTTTGTGTGTGGTCTTCAATGGGAATTATTGCAAATATTGTTACTGGTCTGGGTCGAGACAATGTCAGAAATTGAATGTGCAAGTCTCAGGAAGCGACAGGCGCTCAAAGTGAAGTTGTTTTCAGTCATTGTGCATAACAGCCGTATTAAAGATATAACAGCCGTATTAACTGAACAAAACTAAACATAAAAATATTGTATGCGAGTTAATTGACAACAAGTATGACTTCCTGTTATTTCACATTTAAAACGACGACTTTTTAAAAAAATTGAACTAATGGTCTCAACAAGATTACAAAGATGGAAAAGTTACTTTGCGAATTTGATGAATACCGAGAACCCAAGGGAAATGAGGGAAGAGACTCAAGAGAAAAAGGTCCGTGGAGTGGAGAAGATAGACATTGGTGAAGTGAGAAAAGCACTGAAGAAAATGAAGAATGGGAAGGCAGTGGGCCCGGACGATATTCCCATTGAAGCGTGGAAGGCGCTAGGTAGACAAGGCCAGGAAATACTTACCAATGTTTTCAACCAGGTACTTGCAGGCAGTGAGACGCCAGCTGAATGGAGGAAAAGTGTGCTGGTCCCAGTATTTAAGAACAAGGGAGATGTGCAGGAATGTGGTAATTATCGCGGAATAAAGCTGACGTGTCATGCAATGAAGCTGTGGGAGAGGGTTTTGGATGCAAGGATGAGGGCTAAGGTGGATATCTGTGCACAGCAGTATGGGTTCATGCCGGGTAGGAGTACATCAGATGCGCAATTTGCATTGCGAATGCTAATGGAAAAGTTTCGGGAAGGACAGAAAGAGCTTCATTGTGTGTTCATAGACTTAGGGAAGGCATACGACAGGGTCCCGAAGGATGAATTATGGTATTGCATGAGGAAGTCTGGAGTAACAGAGAAGTATGTGGAAATGGTACAAGATACGTATAAGAATAGCATGACTGCAGTACGGAGTGCCGCTGGATTGACTGATTGGTTCGAGGTGAAGGTCGGCCTGCACCAAGGCTCAGACCTTAGCCCCTTTCTGTTTGCTATCATTATGGACCAATTGATGGAGGATGTGAGGATGGAGGAGCCCTGGAACATGCTGTTTGCAGATGATATTGTGCTATGTAACACGACGAGAGATGAAGCAGAGGAACAACTGGAAAGGTGGAGGAACGCCCTGGAGAAAAGAGGCATGAAAGTTAGCAGAGC
>RDPX01000377.1:408080-420688 GCA_003991215.1 Morbakka virulenta | reverse complement strand
ATATAAGAGTATATAAGAGGCACTGCGCATGTGAGGAGACTGGAAGAAAAGCAAAGGGAATAAAGACTGAGGTGGTTTGGCCATGTGCTCAGGAGAGAGGAAGAGTATATAGGAAGGAGAATGCTGGAAATGGATATACCTGGGGGAAGACGAAGAGGCAGACCGAAGATAAGATATATGAATGTGATTGAAGAGGACATGAGAGCCGCAGGAATGCAGCAACATGAGGCAGCAGACAGAGCGAAATGGAGGAGACAAATCCGCTGTGGCGACCCCTAAAGGGAAAAGCCGAAAGTCAAAGAAGAAGAAGAACTAATGGTCTCAACAATCGATATAATAATGCGTGTGATAGATTTGAAACTTAGTTATACATTATATTCAAGAGTGTTCAGATAAAGGCCGTACGAGTGACTTCGTGGTAGTAAAAGTTTAGAAGTGCCCTTTTCATCTGGCTGACACCCAAAGTTCAAATAACAGGAGAATCAGAGATTTGGTTCATTTTTTTTGCAAGCAGTTTGTTCATAAATGTAGCAAAAATCCTTGATAAGAAGTATAGAAGTACCATTTAAGAAGTAATGAAATTGAAGCAGAATGGGGTCAAGCGGTTGGTCGCACATAACCGTGGGCTTAACTGCAATTGAAAACCTTGATGATGATGATTACATTGCTGCTGCAGCAAAAATGATCATATTTCATAATACTAAGCAAATGGGTACATTTCGGTGGTTGTTCGAGGAAAGAATACGACTTTAGTCTAGATACTTGGCATGTAGTATAATAAATAAAAATATGTGCTGGGCCTTAAAGGGAAACATGTCTAAAAATGGAAAGCTTTGGATTGTGGTATGAAATTCTATTAAAATATTCAGAGTATGTTAGAGTATTATCACCGGCTTAAATTCTGCATAAAATCTCTGTCACATCACACCGTAATGCCGCCTTCCTTGCGTATGTAAACAGCTATTGCGTAAACATAATGTAGTAAAACTCTCATCTTAAATATTATAAACAATCTCCTCTTCAACATTTTTTTATAAATTACCTGCAGTAAAGGTTCTCGCTTCGGTCAGACAAAAAAGTGTTAACTTTTACTATGAAAAGCTAAAATTGTTTTGAATACAAAACACATGAGGTTCATTGCAAATGGCTCAAAAGTTTATACTGACGAAAAAAAGACCCTATTCTACAACCAACAACTCACACTTAAGATATTCAAAATTGAGAATGTCATCACATACCGACTTAGTAAGAAGTCAGCATTTCTTCGAATAAGGAAAACTGCTACAACACCTAAAAGAGCTGTTGTAAAATAAACAAAAATCGGTTTGACAGTAACACATAAACAAGTCATAAAGGCAATGCATAAGAAACTAAAAAAAAACACCAAATAAATTATCATTTCATGTTATTTTCACTTTTTTTACCCTCCTCGCTAGTGCGGTGAGGTATACTTGGCATAAAGGGAAGTCGGCATTCTGTAGGCACCCAAGTTAAAAATGTAGCAACGAAACCTCAGCTTTTGGAGCAGTGGGAATGAAACATACAGGCGAATTTGAATCCAGTATGGTTTATGTATTTTTTTTCTTTCTTCTTTACAATGAAATAATAAAAATCGGTCAAACACAAAAAGAGAAGTAGAAAAAGGGAAAGAAATGGGAAACAATGAATATCAAGCAACAAGGACAAAAACTGCAGATAAAAAAATAAAGCGAAAAAACAAAGGAATGAATAGTACAGTAAAATCTTTAAAATTGCACAAAAAATAAATGTTTACGGGAATCCTACGGTAGCTATTAAACAATAAACGAAAAAAAATAATTAATTTTTAAAAAAACATTACATAAGTAAGGGGAACAAAAAAATATACCTCCTATGCCAATGGATCCAATGGCATCAAATACCATATTGTTCGTGTAAGATGCTAAGCCCAAACTAGCAGAGGCAATAGCAACCCCTGCAACAGCAGCACTGTCTTCTAAAAGGACAGCAACTGCATTTGGATCACGTCCACGAATGACTTAGAGAGAAAGATAAAAAGACTAGTGAGCTTTATTAACAATGACCGATATTAACATAAGAAAGGTTTTAATTAGAAACCAATATAACATTTCGTCGCAATTTTCATCTGTATTTCGTCCGTCTATTCAGCTTTATTGACTCTTGGCCCCTATTTCTGTTCACTGGTGTTCAGTTACAACCAGATACAAATACAAAAAACAATCTTTTGTAATACTTTCTGTCATGTTTGCAAAACGATTTGTCATTTAGAGAAACAGTACTTGGAAAAGGAAGGAGTGAAAATAAAATGACGGACCAACGACGTCCTGTCTGCTTGGCTAACCAAGAAGACCAAACGTGCATCAAAACACAATAGAAAACAGTCTAGAACAAGCCAAATGACGATGAAGACAAAGGCTTTTCAACCAATGCTGGATATATATATATATATCCAGTATAGTATACAAAATAACTAGACAAATTTAGTAACTGCTAAATTTGTCTAGTTATTTTGTATACTATACTGGATTTATGAACGCTCTGGAAACATTGAGCACTCTTAGTGAACATTGGTATACTTTACTACTATTACTATATATATATATATATACACACACACATATATAGGTATATTTTTCAATATTGCTTTAGAAAGTACTCTAAGATCACCCAGGGAAAAGACAAATGAAAAAAAACAATCACAGAGCATTTAAACTGAAAAACCTCGTCACTTTCTAACGACCTTATTTATGCTGATAACAGTTATTTTCCTACTGAAAGCATTATGTCCAAGAAACTTTTATACTTAGTTATTTGCATACTAATTCACTGGGAATTATAAATCCAGCACTTGGTATAGTTTGTTTGACTTTCCCGGTAGTATTCAGAAACGGTAGTATTCAAAACTATTCAGACGTCAATTTTATGTCTTGATCGCACTGACCACTAGTTTAAACTGCTAAGAGTACTGTCCGGCAGCTATCTGTGCCTTTTGAAACAACTGCGAACCCTAGAAAGATAACATCTCATAGGAATAGCAGTCAAGTAATAAAATGACGATAGATAATAAAGGCTTACCATATTCACGAAATGTCAAACCGCTTTCTTTGGCACTCTTTAGCACTTGCTTGAATGCTGCTATGAGTGTTACTGGTGAAATAGTGAAAATTTAAAAATTAATGAACATATCAAGAAATGGAGGTACTTTGCCAATCACTTATGACAAATAACTTTCTTTAACTTTTAAGGACGTTATTCGGTATAAATTATTAAAATTACAAAACCTTGTAGAACAGGACCCCCAAATGTGCCCTTTATACCTCAAACTACCATGAATAGGGGTGGTTTCCACTAAATTAAAAATGAAATTACCAGGGCAGTTTCCGAATGTTGTAGTGCTGCTGCACCCAAAGTAATTTTCCCCTAACGGTAAATATTTCCTTTATCTACAAAGGATGTTTTGTCTGGAACAATTTAAGTATGGTTGTTTATGAGTTTAAGTCCCAGTGTGATGTCACGTGGGCCGACGTCTTTAAGATTAATCCATAGAACAAAACAACGCGTACCCAGAATTTATACAGAAAAGTCGCGTCAATCGAATTCAGTCAAAAAGACAACGCAAGAGTATACACAAAATTTTTATTTATAATTCAGCTATAGCACAACAACTATTCCTAAACCCTGAATGAAATGAAAATTTCGAGATAAAATTGTTTAAAGTAATTGGCCAAGCTAGCTCTGTCTTCCATTTAGGAACATTGATATTTCATATTCAGGTATTATCAACTCCTCTTAGTAGACAAAATGAATTTGTGCATAGTCTTTAATTGTTTCAGGCAGCCAGTCACAAAAAATGACACGCCTTTGAATCCTCTCTTTGTTTTTCAATATTGAAAAAAACAAACTTGTATTCAATTTTCTTATTCTGGCATCTTGTTCCAGTCGAGTGCTCATCATCATCATCATCATCATCATCAAACGGAAAGATCATCTCAAGATCTGCCGTGGGCCTCCACAAAAATTTCGCCAACCAGACCGACTTTGCGCCATTCGATATAGTTCTGGAATAGATTTTCCGTCATATAGCTGAGAGATGGTATCACTATAGTGTGTCTTAGGCCTACCTCGTGCTTACCAAATACAGAGCCTTATAACAGATCCCTGTCAACATTGTCATGACGGCAAAAATGATCAAAGAAAGAAAGTCGAGTGCTATCAACCAAAATAAGGTGATTTTAAATGGAATATTCAAATTTTGTACCACCAATCGTTTGTATGCATTTTTTCAATGAATCGCCGACCACAGTGACAATCTTAAGGGTTAGTCATGAAATTGATACGGAAATTTGGAATGGTGGGCATTTAATCAAAGTGAGATTGATAGTAAAACCAAAATAGGTCAAGTGAATGAAATCAGCAGACACTTAAAAAGATACGTACAACGACTCCCAATCCACTGTAATAACAATTTGGCAGGCTGTGAAATTTATACGATAACAAATTCTAAGGCAACACTGGTGTTTAAACTCTATAATGGGAAGGTAGATCCTTAATTCTGAAAATGCCATTAGCTTGACGGCGGATAAGTATGTTGGTACTCAAAATATTGCCAAAAATCTTAAAAGATTATTTAAAAATCTAGCACTTACCATTGCACGTTGTTTCACCTCAATAATTCAAAAAAGGAAATATAAAGCTTGATAATTTAAGCCCATTGCACAATAATTAATTTTAAAATCTGGAGTTTTTTGTTTCTCTTTTTATCTCTTTCTTATTTTTTCCTCGTTCTACTTTATTTAGCTTGGAAAAAAGGCAGTATCATAGGCACTGGTATTTAAATAATACTGTCAATGTGTTAAGTCTGCAAATTACTGAAAGAATTAACGGCTGACTATCCAAATATCACGTATTTGTCAGAATTGCGAACAGTTGGAGCCATTTCCCAATACCAAATTTAACGTTGCAGTTACCATTACCTAGTTTCACAATAATTAGAATTTTAACGTCCATGATGAATACTTGAGAATTCAATACGTAGAATTGACAGAAAAGTTTCTTTCCAAGTCAAAATACAGTCAAAAGATCCATAAAATGAATACTTACAGCTTTCTACCAATGCTGATCCGCCAAGAACAGCAAATGCCTTGAGACAAAGGCAATAAAAACACAGCAATTTCAAAAATTATTTACTCCGGGCAACACGTTCGAAAGAAAAATTATAAGAAAAATGAAATATTTATGTATAAAATTGCGCTTCCCTAACATGTAGTCCAACAGTTCAAATTCTACTGGAGTCATTTTAATGGTAATAAATCTACACTACTTAGCTACAATCCAGTCAGGACTGATGACAAGGAAGCCTCCGCAAAGATAAGTATTCTTATTCTTATTCTTCTGAGTTCCTTATCCTTTCAGGGCATTGGAGATCATGGTCTTCCATCTCTTTCTCTCTTTTGACAGTGCTAAAATTTCAGTCACTCCACTTGAATTGGAGAATTGGAGAATTGGAGATCCTTGTTCAAGCTGGTAATGAATTTCAGTCTCTGTCTTCCTTCACTTTTCTTTCCTTCAATCTTCCCTGTTAACACCAATTTTTACATTCCTTCACATTTCATTACATGACCCAGAAACTGTAGTTGTCTTTTTTAAATTACTTTCATCAACTTTCTTGCCATTCCTGCTCTCTCTAATCCCACTTTTGCTCACTTATCATAGCATGATAAAGTCGAGAAACGAGGGCAAAAATTGGCTGTGACATTTTCTCATGACGACTTTCAGTACTGAAGCTGTTGGTTGGCACTGGTTACATTTCTTTCTCGAATCATTAATAAGTATAAATTTTGACAAATTACGTTAACATATCATCTTTTTCATATATATATATATGAAAGATGAATGTTAACTTAATTTGTCAAAAGTTTAACGTAATATATTTTTCGTGTATTTCCTGGTAATTAAGTAAAACCCCGAACGCTAATTGAGCAGAATGCCAAATTTGATTGGAGCTACAAAAGCAATATTCCATAAGGTAACTACATGCTATCTTATGGTCTCAAATATGCTCTTGATCTACACAATCTCACACATGTAAGCACTTCTGCAATATTCCGTTTTAGGGTTGAATAAGGTAAGCAAATTATCGACCATAAAATTAGGTCATATAGTTATTACACTGATTTGCGTCGTCCGCATCAAGCTTAACAAAACATACTCTATCCATAAATAAAGATGTGCGGTCTGGTAAGTGGGGTTTAAAGGAGCGGGAAAAGAGTGTTCTCCATTTTCAAAAATCAACAAGTGGTTTTGCTTGAATACACTAAAAGCAAAATGAAACAATTTAATCGAATTTTTATGGCGCTATTATGTCTCAATGTCATTAGAAGTTGAAGACCTTCCATAATGACAGCAAAAAAAACCAACTTTGCTGCTGAAGGGGCGTTTTAAGTTGTTAGACTGAGCATCTGATTGAGACATATTGGCAAGTTATGGGTGACTGATGGGTCAATTAAAGTGACATACGAGGAAACAAAAAGAGACAAAAGGACTTGTACAATTAAACTTAAGTTGGAAACTCGGTACTGATAAAAGCCTAATGGATTCCCTTTGATGTACGGGTAATAAAGGCAGGGTCTCGGTTTCACATCTCGTACGAGAAGTAGGAAGCCAGCATACTTTTTTTTCTTTAGAGAAGGGGGAAAGACTGCAGCAGTGACAATCACTATCAAATCAGTAATTTCAGTACACAAATTACTGGCAGTAACTTGCTACTTTGCTGATGACGGTGGAAAATAAAAAAGTAAAGTTAATCTGAAAATCAGTCAAATAAGACACGACGATCATACTGAGGGGATTTTCTTAAAATCCCATGGCTGCGTATTACTTCTTTGCAGTTCGAATTCAGGAATTGAGGGCAAGGGGAGGTATATATGGAAGAAATTGGTACTGGTCAGTTACGCAAAATGTGTAAGAAGCAAAAAAAATAGCATTAAATAAAATACAAAGTCGCGAAAAAAATCCTCAACACTGTAACACTGAAATGTAATTTTAAAATGTTAACCATAAACCTTAAGAATAAGAAAGAGGAATGTACAGTATATTGGAGAGATGTCAGGGAAACCTGACAAATAACAATTTATCAAAGTGGTTGAAAAATTTTGTTTTAAAAATGTACGAATGCAATAATTTGCAGTCTACTGCAGGTGGCAATATGGACCAAATACACAAAATTCAATGTTTAAAAGTCTGCCGATTTTGTGTAGGCCGTGTGATGAAATAAAAGGAAGCCTATCGGAAATTTCATTAGTGAATGTAGTTACCTGGTGCTGAAGGAGTATACAAGTGGTATGAGCATATATCTCCTTTGGTGTAAAATGCCTCTTGATTTATGTTGAAAGAACGAAGGTCCAATGGGTGGTATAACTAAGCCAAGGCACACGAGTTGAATAGACAGGAGATCAGAAATTTGAGAAATATCAAACATTTAAAGCATAAAATGGCAACAACGTGGAATTAATAATAATAACAAAAACAATAAGATCAATAATAATAATAATAATAATAATAATAATAAAAAGAATACCCATAATAATAATAATAATTATAGTAGTAACAAACAGAAAAAAAAACCACTTACAACTCCAAGGGATTCAAGAGGAGTTGGGTTCATCAATTCTGTTATTCCATGATAGACTGTAAAACCGCATCCCAAGAAAAAGATGCCAACGCCACTAATCAGCGAATAGACATATCTTGCTATGGACCATCCATATCTGAAAGGGAATTTAATATTCAGAAACTGATGATAAGAACAAATAAGCTATGATTCCATCACTATTAACAAATTATTCTTGAACGAGCCAAAGTTTTAATAGCTGAGTTTAGAGTGAGCTGGATCTGTAAATGGGCTAAGGACTAAACAAACACTGCATAACCATGGGAAGGCAATATAAATCATAGGACAGAAGTTAATTCGTTGGGTATCTTTTCATCCGGAAAACAATAAAGCAAAAAGGTATATTTTGTAATTTACTGTTTCGGGTATCAAAAAGACACTCGGTGAGACTATCCTTGCCCTGTATTTTTATGCTCCCAGAAGTTAAACAAGGCAGAGCTTTGATGAGAGTAAAGGGCTTCTCTTTTGACGAAAGATTTCTATTATTCAAATTGACCTCTACTGTTATGCAAATTTGCATCGCTTTTGTGAATAGCTATCAACCCTTTCAGGTCACACAAACGTGATCCTTGGAATGAGTTTGGGCAAGGTTTTCCAATTAACTTTCAGACGTCCTAAATTTTTAAGTTTCACGTAAAGACATTACACAAACAACTGCACTGACTCTCGTCCAAACGATGCAATTTTACTTCAACCCCAAATATTTGATACCTCTTTATCTCCCTCAAGTTTCGGTAAAATTTTCTGGTGCTGCTGTTTAGGGTGGAGAGGGCTTTATAAATTTCAGTACTTTTGAATGGGAAAGGGTTCATAACTTATTAGTGTTTTGGGATAAGAAAGGTTTTATAACTGTTCAGTGTTTTTGGATGGGGTAGGCTTTACAACTTATTAGTGTTTTGGGATAAGAAAGGTTTTATAACTGTTCAGTGTTTTTGGATGGGGTAGGCTTTACAACTTATTAGTGTTTTGGGATAAGAAAGGTTTTATAACTGTTCAGTGTTTTTGGATGGGGTAGGCTTTACAACTTATTAGTGTTTTGGGATAAGAAAGGTTTTATAACTGTTCAGTGTTTTTGGATGGGGTAGGCTTTACAACTTATTAGTGTTTTGGGATAAGAAAGGTTTTATAACTGTTCAGTGTTTTTGGATGGGGTAGGCTTTACAACTTATTAGTGTTTTGGGATAAGAAAGGTTTTATAACTGTTCAGTGTTTTTGGATGGGGTAGGCTTTACAACTTATTAGTGTTTTGGGATAAGAAAGGTTTTATAACTGTTCAGTGTTTTTGGATGGGGTAGGCTTTACAACTTATTAGTGTTTTGGGATAAGAAAGGTTTTATAACTGTTCAGTGTTTTTGGATGGGGTAGGCTTTACAACTTATTAGTGTTTTGGGATAAGAAAGGTTTTATAACTGTTCAGTGTTTTTGGATGGGGTAGGCTTTACAACTTATTAGTGTTTTGGGATAAGAAAGGTTTTATAACTGTTCAGTGTTTTTGGATGGGGTAGGCTTTACAACTTATTAGTGTTTTGGGATAAGAAAGGTTTTATAACTGTTCAGTGTTTTTGGATGGGGTAGGCTTTACAACTTATTAGTGTTTTGGGATAAGAAAGGTTTTATAACTGTTCAGTGTTTTTGGATGGGGTAGGCTTTACAACTTATTAGTGTTTTGGGATAAGAAAGGTTTTATAACTGTTCAGTGTTTTTGGATGGGGTAGGCTTTACAACTTATTAGTGTTTTGGGATAAGAAAGGTTTTATAACTGTTCAGTGTTTTTGGATGGGGTAGGCTTTACAACTTATTAGTGTTTTGGGATAAGAAAGGTTTTATAACTGTTCAGTGTTTTTGGATGGGGTAGGCTTTACAACTTATTAGTGTTTTGGGATAAGAAAGGTTTTATAACTGTTCAGTGTTTTTGGATGGGGTAGGCTTTACAACTTATTAGTGTTTTGGGATAAGAAAGGTTTTATAACTGTTCAGTGTTTTTGGATGGGGTAGGCTTTACAACTTATTAGTGTTTTGGGATAAGAAAGGTTTTATAACTGTTCAGTGTTTTTGGATGGGGTAGGCTTTACAACTTATTAGTGTTTTGGGATAAGAAAGGTTTTATAACTGTTCAGTGTTTTTGGATGGGGTAGGCTTTACAACTTATTAGTGTTTTGGGATAAGAAAGGTTTTATAACTGTTCAGTGTTTTTGGATGGGGTAGGCTTTACAACTTATTAGTGTTTTGGGATAAGAAAGGCTTTATAGCTTTTTAGTATTTTTGGGCAGTAAAGACTTTACATTTAAACAGTGTTTTGAGTTATTGAAAGGCTTTATAGCTTTTTAGTATTTTTGGGCAGTAAAGACTTTACATTTAAACAGTGTTTTGAGTTATTGAAAGGCTTTATAGCTTTTTAGTATTTTTGGGCAGTAAAGACTTTACATTTAAACAGTGTTTTGAGTTATTGAAAGGCTTTAAACCTTTTTAGTATTTTTGGGCAGTAAAGACTTCACATTTAAACAGTGTTTTGAGTGATTGAAAGGGTTTATATCTTTTCAGTGTTGTGGGGTGGGGAAGACTTCACATACTGTTAGTGTTTTGGCATATGAAAGGCTCTATAACTTATTAGTGTTTGGGGGGGAGGCTTTATAACTTTTCAGTGATTTTTGATGGGGCAGACATTACAACTTATGAGTGTTCCAGGGTGGGGAAGGCTTTGCAACCCTTTTTAACTGTCATTGGGCAAGCTAATTGTTACATTGCGTGCAGCTAGCTCTCAGTAGTTATTGCCGTAAATAAAAGTTTTATTCATAAGTGAAAACAAAGTTTTAAGGAAGGCTTGCAATTAAATCACTCTTTTCTAGGAAGGGAACTAACTTACTACAGAAATGGGGATTAAAATGGTGATAGCCTGAGATTTAGATTTTCTTGTACTCTGAAAATCTTGAGCTATCGCACCAACTCGTCGTCAGTGCTGAATTATACTAATGAATCTGTAAAGGTCCTAAGTTGGTCTTGTGGGTTTAGTCATAATCTAACAACTACGACTGAACCCACAAGGTCAAATTTGGCTTGATTAACCCCGTATTATTGTATTCCGAAATTTCTCATTTTTTAAAAATATTGACGATTTACTAGATTATATTTTTATATGCTTTAAATATTTCACAGTCTCCCTTACCTTCGCAATATGTTTGTCAATGGTGGTAACAGGTACTAAAACAAATATCAGCTTCTGATGCGAAAATTTTAAGAGTGGAATTGAACACTGTTAGCCAGTTGCAGGTTATTTCTGTTTCACTAAGATCTCATTAGCATCCATAAAAAAACCTAATTTGAAACCAAATACTCACGGATGGTCAGGTGATGGTTCCTTAATAGATTTCAATATCCCAAGGGCAAGAAGACACTAGAATAAGAACAAATTCAATGTTAACTTTATCATATTGCATTAACACTTGTCTGCAGCAAATTTTCTTAGTCATAGCACTAAAAGGTAAAACAAAATCACTTGCCAACCATTTGTGCATGAAGAAAACTATATTCACAGTTGCAGCCTTCTTTACATGGAATTCAGATGACCGGCATTGTAAATCGTCACAATAATCGCCAACCATGAACATTCGATTTAATTTAATACTGCTGGTTATATTATCCAACGTCCAAATGGACCAGTATTTGAAGAGATTTATTTGGGGCTTGTTAGACGAAATCCGAATTGCAATACCAGATTTAGGAGGGTGAAATTTCAAGGTCGCCATTTTACTTGTTAAGCAAAGGTCTGCAAGAGACAATTCTTTGTAAGTACTAGTTTATAACAGTGTTATGAAGAAAGGAGAAAGGAGGAAAACGACAGAGAGAAATACTTTTACGGTTATACAAAAAAAGGGCAATGACCCCTACCTGATTAGCTGCATCAGCAAATGAGTGAACTGCTTCTGATAACATACTGGCAGAGCCAGTGTACAAATATGCCGAGAATTTAAACCCAGTTACCAACAGATTTCTGAAAAAATTGAAACAATGCAAAATCCAATTATGGTGATTTGACACATAAAAGACACTCTACTCGTCGTCTTCTGTATATCAATGGTAAAACTCAAGTAAATGGGGCGACATTCCTAAAAGATCACAGTAACACTTTTAATAAAATAACCTCAAAAAATGTGAAATGGAAAAGAAAGTGATTAATTCATTCTACTAATACGTTTTCAGGTACCGCATTGCCAATTTTTAATTAATTAAAGTACAATCTACTATTAGTTATTGATAATGGTTGCTGCTGCTGCTACTACTACCTCTACTACTACTACTACTACTACTACTACTACTACTACTACTAATAATAATAATAATAATAATAATAACAATAATAATAACAGTACTAATAGTTCTGGGTGTAGTGACCTTGGCTTGTCGATCTGGGTGGACACAACGGGAAGCTGGCCTTAATTGACAGGGAATGGTATACAACTGTCGCAGGAGATGGCGTCCTTGTCCTATCCAGCTGATAGCTTTATCATATCAGGCATTGACTCTAGTGACCTCTTACCATCACGTGCTGGCAGTGCCATCATGCAAGTGTTTTGCCTCGGTGCAAAATCTGGCTACAGCAATACCTCGCCTTACACCACAGAACAGGGATGGTAGTTACTGGGTTGACCTCAACAAGTCGAGCATATACCATAATCTTCTTCTTCTAAGTGCCATGTCTGTAGACGTTGGCTATCAT
This sequence comes from Morbakka virulenta, assembly GCA_003991215.1. Taxonomy (NCBI): domain Eukaryota; kingdom Metazoa; phylum Cnidaria; class Cubozoa; order Carybdeida; family Carukiidae; genus Morbakka; species Morbakka virulenta. Next base: position 408,305 of record RDPX01000377.1, on the reverse strand, counting down.
GATGTTCCAATTAACCCTGTTCCTTGTCAGATGTAATATTTCACTTGTTTGTATTCCATTCCTCCAGTTTTTTGCCACATAGTCCCTCAAATTTCCCAAAAATGTTCTTCGCTGCCACCCTCTGTCTCTGGTTCCTTCTATACGTCCAGTCAGTACCAAGTTTTCCAGACCCTCCTTCCTCATGACGTGTCCCAAGAATTCCATCTGCCTTCTTCGGACTGTCCT
>RDPX01000377.1:394049-406301 GCA_003991215.1 Morbakka virulenta | reverse complement strand
CGCCTTCTGTCGCGCAGTACCATGTTGTAATGGTATATGACACCTAGTCGTTGTCTGTGTCGTGACAGATCATCCACCTAGCCGCTGCGTTACTCCAAGCCGTTGACTCGGACTAGAGAGTTCTTCCGCCCTGAAGAAACATCCGACGCCTTGCTGCCGACGTATTCATCGTAACCCTGATAGGGGAGGCTAAGGAGTTGCTGATACTTGCCCAAGGTATCAGCCCAAGACTAAGCAAGTCGGGAGAGGACGCCTTATTTCCTCTTAGTGGACTACGGTTACCCGGTTCCACCTGCTTTTCCCTAACTCCGGAGGGAAGGGTTGTCACCCCTTTCTATAGCAAGATTCTGCCATAGCCGTAGCCGTATGTACCATAATAGCATAATAATAATAATAATAATATGAAGAGGAGGAGGAGGAAAATTAAGAAATTCTACTTTCCATTACAATTTGGTATCGGTGGAGTAGTTAATATGCTTTTGAGGTCAAAAGAGCTAAATTAGCAGGAGCTTATGCTCCCATTTAGCCCACCTATATCAGGCTGGTCTGAGGACAGAAATCAGATAAAGATGTTCAAACCAACATTTACACCTTACAGGTGGTTGAATGGCTGGCGGCGCTAATAAATAAGGGGTTTGAAAATATAGCGATGTTTCCATTGAGGTGTTGCCTGTTCTGGAATTAATCACTTTTAAAAATATTTTATTTCTTGACACAGCTCCTGCAATCTAACGAAATGCCAGTTTGAATTTCGATTAGGAAAACCTGGGACGCTGCATATAATGAAAAGCATTGTAAAATGCGCATTATTTCATTTTGATTATACAAAATCAATATTGAGACATACGCTGCAACAGCATAGACCACAACTTTGGCAGATCCTCTTAATAACGTCAGTCTCTCTTGAGGTCCTCCAAATAACTAAAAAAGGAATGAAAAGTGTAGTTTGTTATGAGAAGCAAACCAGCTGTAAAGCTCTAAAACAGCATTGCATAAAAAAGCTTATTTGGTATCCTAAACTGCGTGTAGCCATGTTATCCTTTGCTATTTTACCTGATCATCAAATTAGATATCCCAACCCATTTTCTGACGATTCCAGATACTACCATTGAAATAGAGTATGATTTGCGTTTGCTTATTTTTCTCCTCGACAGACAATATCAAGCTGTGGTTAAAAGGGATGAAAGAGCAAGTATTACCAAAACTGTTGCATTGTTACGTTTACGCTTTTTATCTTTCCATATGGCAACTCCACTGCAAAAAGCGTCTCACTTGCTAATAGCCATCCTAAATTAAACTATTATGTCATCATTTTATGTTCATAACACTTACGTCTGGGTCAATATTAGCTATTGTTCTAAAAGTTAAATGCGATATTTCTACGGTGGAGACGGACTCCAAACCAAAACCACTTGAGCTGATTATCTACCACTGTCGTCTTTTCGCATTTATTTAAGTAACCTAATATTTTTTTCTAAGAAATACGTAGAAATACTTAACTTTGTAAAAATCCTTGTAATAACTCAAAATGAAATAAAGTATGGTTACGGTTAATTTAAATTGTCTCCTGTATCAATACTTTGCGAGTCACTGAAAATAAAACAACAACAAATTCGTTGTTTGAAAATTTGATATGGTTCGCAATTAAGTCAGCTAATCTCCAATAATGGCAATTAAGGTAGTATTTAATTTATGAAATTAGCACAATAATAATACCACCACCAATATTACTACTGGTAATACAACAACAACAGCCTATTCGAAGTCCGGATAAACACAGTGCTTTGGCATACCCCGTAAGCAACACCCAGCGGAACAACCCTCCCCCGACACTACGAGAAATGGACGAGAGGTGCGGAATAAAATATGCAATATAATCAGCGTTTACGCTAGGCTGTAATCAATATTGGTACATTAACTACAAAGACTCGAGAGATAGCCGACGCCAAGACATCAGCAAAATTGACATTCCTTCTCTACAAGAGACCCGGTGGGCAGGAGGAAAATGTAAGGGAAAAACAAAAAGCATATGAGATGACTGCAAGATCTAATACAGGGGAGTAGATCGACCTAAAACTGTGCTGGGATATGGCTCAATGAATACTGGCTTGATATGGTCGTCGCTGGGTAATGTTTATTATTAAATAAAATTACTAAATTATTTAACAGATAATACCTGGCAAAAATTACATTGTTATCAGTGCTTATGCCGCACAACAAGGGTACACATCCAACGAGAATTTCAGGAAGGAACGTAAGGATGCTATCGTCATATAACAAGAACTGAGAGATTATTTATTAGCGGAGATCTAAATGGGAAAGGGTGGGGAAGGAAAGTGCAGGGTAGAATAGATGGCACGGTGAAGAGTCTATAAGAAATAGATATGTAGAAAGAGAGAACATTCTGGAGATGTACAGATACAACACCTAGCAATACCCAACACTTCCTTAAGTGGAAGGAGCATGTGTTGACATTCAAGAGTGAAGGTACAAATCTGCGATCGACTACATACTATAGTCTGGAAAACGTCAAGGACTGCAAGGCCATATCTGGAGAGTCCAATGCAAATCAACATACTCATGGTTACAGACACCAAGGCTAAATTGAAGGAATAAAAGGGAGGACCGAGCAAGATGGTGGAAGTCAAAGGAGAAGGAAGCTAAGAAATAAAAAGCCAAACTAAAAGGTATGGTAGAGAAAAAGAACCCAGATGGAAACGGCAGACGGGACGGCATCCACAATGAAGTTTTAGAACTCACAAAGGCAAAGTTGGGAGCCTCGAGAGGTAAAAATTTCTAGAAAAGGAGTCCTGGTGGTGGAAGCCTGACGTGGAATGAGTTACAAAAGAGAAAGTCTTCAAGAGCCTTCATGAGATGAACCATGGCAAGAAAAAACGAGGTAATAGATGAAAGCCATATAAGGCTGGAAGAAGGAGTACAGAAAAGCTAATATGAGACCAAAGGTGGAGGTTGCGAAAGTAAAAGAACTCAATGAAGAACTTCATAGAGGCTTGAGGATAATGGAGCAAGAAGACCTCTACAAGTTAGCAAAGAAATGAAATGTAAGTTACTGGACGCAGACAAAATCAAATTTGTAAAAGACAAACAAGAAAAAATACTCAAAAAATGTCATCAAGGAAAAGGGCAGGAGTACTTTGACACCCCTCTGAATAATGGAACAGAAGAAAAAAACTGGAGGGCGCTGGCAGAATGTGAGGTGGGGGGGGTAATAACTACAGCGACAGAAGGAGAGGTCAAGGAACAATTTGCAAGGTTAAAAAATGGGAAAACCGCAGGATCAGACATGCTAAATATAGAGGTTATTAAAATGATCCTGGTCACAGGTGTACCGTGAATGACACCCATGTTAAACGCCTTTCTCAGGAGCGGGATTCTTGCATCGTGAAGAATGAACAAATTGGCCTATTGTACACAAAAAAATGGAGATCCACTAAATTGTCCTGACTACAGTGGTATCAAGTTACTTAGCTACTGTCTGACGCCGTGGGAAAGGATTATTAAGGCAAGACTATGAGGATTGGTGAAGATTTGAGAGCGACAACATGGTCTTCAACTGGAAAAGTCGATCGTGCAACCGATGTTCTGCCTCAGAATCCTATAGGAAAAGATGAGGGAACACCTAGTCAACCTCCATCTGGTATTCTTTGACCGAGAAATGGTCTACGATACGGTTTCTGGTTTGGTATTCTCTGCGGAAACGGGGACTACCCGAGAGCTATATAAGGCTTGTCCAATACATGTACGAGAACTGGACAAGATCAGTTAACACGGACACGGCTGTTTGAGCAACAAACGATATCGAGATGGAGGTTGGCTTACAACAAAGATAGCCTCTCCCTTCTGTTCATTGTCAATTCTGACACGATTAGAGAAGATACAAAGAGTACACCCTAAGAAATGCTATTTGCTGACAACCTTGTGCTATGTAATACTGAAAATGGCAAAATAGAGAACAGACTAGATATGCTGAGAGAGCAAATGGAGAATGCAGGCTTGATGCTGAGCAGAATAAAGGCAGAACACCTAGCTCCTAAAGGCGACGCTTAGAGAGTACGACTAAAGGAGTAGGGAAGGGAAGATTCCACACTTGCCAACAACAGCATCTTTTAAGTACATGGGCATGATAGACCAACAGTTCAGGTTAGCGAAGGTGTGAAACAGATGGAGAGATTTGTCAGGAGTACTCTGCGGTAAGAAGGTACCTACTAAGTTAAAGGTTCTTCTCTACCAGACGTTGATAAAACCCCTTCCATTGAAGCGAAAAGTGGCAGATCACTCGTAGACCAGGTGAGGACGTATGATATAGAAATACGGATGCTTCAGTATAGCTATGGAATCAAGTACGAGAACGACGTGAGGAAAGCAGAGCATCCGTGAAAGAGCTTGTGCAAAGGAAGTCTCAGTTGGCACAAGAAAAAGACCACCGCAGTGGTCTGGCCACGTCTGTAAAAGAGGCGGAGATGAAGATATAAAGAAAGTAAGTGGGATGAATGTAGATGGTTAGAGAAAGAAAGGAAGCCCAACCACAAAAACCTAAAAAAGAACAATGCAATGGATAGAGTGAGATGGGGTTTATTGATTGCCTGCGAAATGCCTGCGAAATGCCTGCGAAATGGTCACTTGTCCAGGACTGCAGCCGTCTAGGTAATCAAAGTGAATCAAGGTAATAAAAGTGAGAAAGGCGAGAAAGTAACAATAATATAATAGTAAAACTACTTATAATTTCAATTACTGTGATTTAGGTTTTATATGTTAATAACTGGAATAACAATAACAAACAATATTATGACACAAAAAAAATGCTAACAACTCACGCTAGTTTCTTGTTCCAGCTTGGTCTGATCTTTAACTGTCTTTTTCAGATGTCCTATCAAAGCACTAAGCCCTAAAATTAATTAATGAGCAAAGAATAGGTGCAGGAAGAAGTTGAAAACATAATTTTTAACCCACACAATATTCACTGTCAAGAGTGAAATATTCGGGATAACAGAAAACTAGTATTTTAGTTAAATAACTGTTATAAAAATAACATTGCCAAAAGTTACTGGGCAATGTTGACATTAAATTAATGAAACAAAAATGAAATTACATACAATAACACCCAAAATGTTCTTCCTGATTTTACATAGACACATATGAAAAACAAAATTATTTGCAATAAATAAAATCAAAGACGTACAACGGCACATAAAAACTTGCTCTGTATGCAGACACGTATAAGTACCCTAGTATCATCCTTAACTTCTGCAAATCGCATTTCAGCATTAATTATTCCTAGTCACATAGATCACTGATGCCTATGAGAATTGACATTAATGTAGGCATACTATCACGATATCCTACCAGTATCTGTATGCATTTCGTAGAAGAAGAAACAAAATAACGCCTTTTTTAATCAGTACCGATGATCTTCGATTTTAAGATGCGCTTGTTGCCTCCGCTAAGGAGGGTATGTTTTCACCTGCATTTGTTCCTTGGTTTGCTAGTCTCTTTATCTGTTTGTGTGAGAAATTACTACAACAGTAAATAAATTATGAACGGGTTTGGAATAACCTTACAGGCTATATAAATGATGTAAGCCTTATGGTTAGTGTATAAAGCATGTGATATTATGTATTAAAATGAATCTAGGACTAAAATATTTGGTAGAAATCCTAATATGGGAGGAAATAAGGTACTTAGGAGGGTGGCTTGCACTCTCTGAGTGCTTTTCTGGTCTTGGGTCTGCATTCTATTGGAAAGAGTTGCAGATGTCACATTCCATTTGAGTTTTGTTAGGCAAGATGCATTCTACTAAAGACTGACACACCGTTTTCTGCTGTGGGATAGCAGTTGATTGTAATGAAAAATTGTCTCTGTCACATTAAAATTATATTAAATACTTCCAACTTAATTGACGACAATAATAACAGTAGCTCTGCGTAGGATTTTACTATGCTTTTGCTAACCGAACAAACAAAATTAACATGATAAGCACAATACATTAAATACCTTTCCTGTAACGCTCGTCCTCCAGCATAGCCTCTCGTCTTCTTTCTCGTTCTCTTTCCAGTGCTTCCATGCTGCCCCACCTTTCAAGTGCTCTAAAATGAAACCGGGTCATTGAAAAACATTAAAACCGTTGCATTGCAAATAGCTTACGACAACGAATACGTCTTTCATCAACAAAGTCAAGCAAATTCCCTGAAAAGATAAAAATAATGCATTATCTATAACTAACTAACTAACTAACTAACTATCTATCAATCGATCGATCGATCAATCTATCTATCCATCTATCTATCTACCTATTCATCCATCGATCGATCTATATATATATATATATATATATATATATATATAATATAATAACAATAATAATAATACTTTCTACTTAGATGCCGTAAACTTAAAAACAGCAAGAGAACATACCTTCGTTTTACAGTCTGTCCATGTATCACTGTCACGATCAAATAGAAATGCACCTAATGTGTAACACCTGTTCAACATTAGATCTTACTTTCTATTTCCAAGTCCTTCACCAGACAATATTATGTGGGGTACAGCATGTCGACATGAGCACCATACCTACTATTTTGAACCCAGTTTGCTAAAGTTATGACTAAATTTTCAAAAATCATTCCAAGCCCCTTTTTCGATATTATTTTAACAATACACCTTGGAGTTCTGAAAGAAGATCAAAGTTTTCATCCCATTTAATCCTATCCCTTTAAAATACATTTTAAGGTAAGAAATCATACATAGCATAACAAAAAAATCAATTGTGTGGCACTATGACTTCAAAATTTGAAAAATCCAATCATTTAATGGAGAAAAGCACTCAAAAGCCAAATAATTTCACAATCTAGCCGTTTAAGGAAAAATCTCCTCCTTTTTCTCAGGTGCCATGTCCTGGTAAAACTTTGGTGATAATGACTTTCCACAGATCCCTGTCCTTTGCAGCCCTCAGTAGCTGAAGCTCGCTTTTTGTAGTTCATGCTGCTAAGGTTCCCGCGAATGCGATTCTTGGCCTTCCTTTGCCTTGTTTCCCCTCAATCTTTCCTGTCAACGTCAACCCTTCTAGCGCTTCTTTCCTCATTAAGTGCCCAGTAATGGTAACTGTCTTGTTCGAATGGTGGACAGCAACTTTTTCTTGCATTTTGCTCTCCTTAAAATAGCTTCGTTGGTAATGTGCCCTGTCCTAGAAATACTTAGAATTCAACCTAGAAACCACATCTCTGTTGCTTCTAGTTTCTCTTCTAGGGTTGATGTGATAGTCCAGCTTTCACTTCCATGGATATAGATAAGGACTGGAATGAAGTAGCAATTGAGAACTCTTGGGCCTGGTATACAAGCATAGGGATCGGTTCCTCAATATGTTGGAGATTCACAGGAATACCTCTTTTTCTGCAGTAATTCGTCTCCGTATTTCTACCAAGCATCTTCCATCTAATGTAATCATACTACCACGATATTAAATTTATTCATCTGCTGTATATCTTCGCCATCTAGTGTTATTTTACAGCTGAAACCAACATTCGTTTTGGTCACATCCATTCAGAAAGTCTCCCGTCGGTTGATACTAAGACCTGTTACCTCACTTTCTTTTACGACTGTATACAATAGTTGTTGCAGCTTTTCTGGAGCATCAGCAATGAGCGCCGTGTCGTCACCGTATCGTATAATATTCATGTTATATCCTCCAATGACAAAGTCATCTTTTTCTTCGACATTTCTCATATTTTCACTACATAATCAAATAGATCTGGTGAGAAGACACAGCCTTGGCTAACTCCTTTTCGAATACTGGAGTATTTTCCAGCCTCGTTATGTACTGTCACACCTGCAGTTTCCTCCCAGTATAAATTCCTTATGAGTCTTGTATCTTTATACCGTCTATGTTTAGATATTGCAGCATCTCTATCAGGCACTCGTATTTCACTTTGACGAACGCCTTTGAGTAGTCAATGAAATACATGTATATATCTGCATTTCTATGGCTCGTTCTGAAAGCAAGCTTATTATAAACAAAACATTGCTTGTACCTAAATACTGGACGAAACCAAACGATTGCTTCCCTATCTCTAGCCTTATTGCCTTCCTTGTTCTTGCCATTATGACTCGGGTAAGTACTTTAGTTATACGATTCGCTAAACTGATGGTTCTATGATGCTCGTATTCGGTAGCACCAGGTTTCTTGGGGCGAGCGATGAAGACAGACTTGGTCAAATTTGAGGGGGTTATACGCTGTCATATATATATATATATATATCTGTAACTTGGCATAACTCTTCTAGTGCCTTTATCACTTCGATGCATATTCAAAGCTACATTACAAAAAAAGATTTATTACAATTACGATAGAAAGATATTGACTTGCAAAAATCAAGATATGACTCCTCATAAAACGTACTTTTTTGCCACACCTTGTGTAAATTGTCTCCCTAGTCTACTCCACTTAGCNTTTTTTTTATATGATGCTCTAAAGACAGACTGTGTTAAAAATGAGGGGGGGGATATGCGGTCATATATATATATATATATATATATATATATATATATATATATATATATATATATATATATATATATATATATATATATCTGTAACTTGGCATAACTCTTCTAGTGCCTTTATCACTTCGATGCATATTCAAAGCTACATTACAAAAAAAGATTTATTACAATTACGATAGAAAGATATTGACTTGCAAAAATCAAGATATGACTCCTCATAAAACGTACTTTTTTGCCACACCTTGTGTAAATTGTCTCCCTAGTCTACTCCACTTAGCCCATTTATTATTTTCAAAAATTATCAGTCCTCCCAAAGGTATCGTTAATGGGTTTGTTCAAATTAATATCCATTAACTGCAAGAATGGATATTAATTAAAACTACTCATCCCATCACTAAAATTAAAATTTGTTCCGCTTGACAATGGCTGATTTCATTTTAGCAACGGCATGAGAATTTAGAATTCTGAAGCAGCAGTGAAAGGCTTGTTCCAACACAAAAATTTCCTTTCGTGACTGTGTACACGTGTACACAAGCAGCAAAAACAACACGACAACCAAGTTTTTTTCATTCCAAGCCTCCTAGTGTTTAATGTTTCTAATTCTTACGTAAGGTACGGGTGTTCGATCTCTGGAGATCACACCAACACCCAGTTTTGTCCAGATTCTAAATCATGGGGCTCTCCTCCGAAACAAGTTGCAGTTCTGATATCCATTCTTTCAGGTCTTCCAGGAATATCAATAAGTACCTTTAGTCTGACGCTTGAAACATGGCGGAATGTAATAATACTTCAGTGAATCAGTCGGCCAAACCAACCATTTGAAGCAACAGAGAATACTCCAGATGCTGAAAAAATCTTAAAAGGAGATTAAATCTCTTTCCACTATATCATTGTTTTGGTAGCAGTTTGTCTTTTACTTCCTTCGTCCATGATATAACTGACGACTGGTTGATAAAGGAAAGCAAAATGCAGTTTCTGTTTTTATCTTTCTCGTCATTGGAGGAATAACTTATGTACCTGATTCCTTTTCTGATAGCAATACCTGTTGATTTCCACCTAAGCATTTTTCTTTTGATTCACTTTACAAGCTTATGAATTCAATGAAGTGTTGATGTAATTTTTGCTATTTTAAACAATTGTAAATGCTATTGTATCGTTCTCTTCTCCATCTCCAAAAAATAAATCAAGCATAATTCATAACAACAGAGCTTGTACAGTTTACCGATACAGTGGTTCTACCGATACATATGTAACAGGAAGCCTGGAAACTCGCGATGGAATGTATAGGTTTCTTTCCAAGCTCCATGGATACAAACAAAATTCCCTGACCGCTTAATGGCCTACAGGAGTATTGCAAAAGGTAATCCATTGGAAGTTAACTAGGGCCTACCTGTGGGTAGAGAAGGTATATATGTGTATTTATGTATGCTTATTTTGTGTGTATGTGTGTGTATTTGCAGGACGGATGAACAACAATAATATCCAATCAATGGAGCGCTATACCTTTCTTCCACATCCGACTTTAAGTAGCAGTAATCTGGCGGGTCTTCGCTCTCGCTGTATGCAGTTCGAACTGCTGTCTTTCTTAAGTCTTCTAAATCACTGTAAAGAGAAAGTGAAAGCAGAAATACAAATCTCATCAAATGGAAAGCCACCGTGCTATTTCGCAGTCAAATACATATAATGTAATACTATGTTCTCCAATCTTTTAAAGCGATCTAATGTTCCTATTAACACAAATTATTACATAAAAGCAAAATAAATGCAAAGGTTTTGAAAATAGAATGGCTAGAGGATATTCTAAGTTTCCCTTTACTGATTTAAATCTTTAACTGTATGATTTCCTTGGTGCTCCTTGATAGTGCAGGAAAAACCTTCAAGTAACTGTTGGTAAGTTGTTGAACTGGGCAGGGATCAGCCTTACTAAATCTATATATCTGGATGATATGTTCAAGGATGTTCTGATTCAAAATGTTTCTCCGTTACATCAGTTGGTATATTAGTTGGTCATGAAAGCCATAGATGCTGTTTCGAATTCTGTTCACTACAACCCATATTTTCTCACACCTTCTATTTTACAAAAATACTTTGTCCACATAAGAGTTTAGAAACGTAACACGTTGAACGTAGTACAAAATACTATCTTAGTTAACATACTACTTGAATTCCTTTAGGTTGACCACTACTGCTCACTACACTATAGTCAGAACGCAATTTATTCCTTCACTTACCATCCGTCCCAGTCGATATTTTATTTCATTATTTTCAGACAATTCCAAATAAACAATGCAACTTGCCCTCGCAACACATAAAATATGACCCTACGTAGGAGGGTATTCCTTTTCACAATTAATCAGATGCCCTCTTATGGCGCTGCGCCCTGATAAATCACATGACTTTACAGTTAAACTGTACGTTCCAGCACCCGTGATTTATATTTATTCACTCAAAGATAACGTTTCAGTTTCTGAAAGACTATTTCAATAACAGTATTAATCTTTTTGTGGAGCTTATTATTTACTCCTCATGAGTCTGATTAAAAGTAAGGACGGCGTCGTCTGCTGTAGTACTTATGTTCTAAAATCATGTTATGATACCTAACTCTCAATTCAGTGTAAAAGGTTATTCCTTTGTGTTTTCTAGGGAATCAGAGTGGAGTTTTGGTGTGATGTACGTATTTAGTCTCTAATTCGCTATTAATTTTAGTCATACCCTATTCCCCCGCATATAAGCCCATGGGCTTATAAGCAAATTTTTTAAGATTTTGAATTTCGCTACCTGGAAAACGCTCTCGTATATAAGCCCATGGGCTTATAAATTTTTGACCCAAAATCAGCAAGGGTGGATTAAAAAAATGGCATATTTCAATAATTTTTTTTCTTTAATCATTCTAATGCACTACTGGTGCTTTTAAAGCACTCTCGTAATCACTTTCGTCGAATTCGAATTCACTTTAGTAATCTTGTTGTTCTTCATCGATTGTTTGTTTTTCTGCATCGATTGTTGATTGTTCTAGTAACTCCTCTTCTCTTGCCAACATCATTTCTTCCACTTCAAGAATAAGGCTCAATGGAACAGCTCGATTCGTTATCGTTTCTTTTAAATAAAAGTGTAAAACATCTAAATTACCATTCCACTCAATATAACCACATTGTTTGAAGCCACTAACAATCATTTTATTCGGAACCTCCTTCCATGCTTCTTGAGTCCACTTTGCCACCGTTTCATTAGACGCTCTTCTCCTCTTTCCCGTCCTTGTATACTCCACTTCACCGCAATTCATCCAGTCGGCCAACGTATCTTTTAACCGGTCTTTGAAAGACTTGTTAACGTGGGTATCTAAGAATTGAAGCAGTGGGGTCATTCCACCGTCGATATACTTCACATCTGTCTCAAGATTTTGAAACGCTGAACCAACTTCATCACCCATGTATGATTTCGCAGTATCCATGATTAACAAGCTTTTCGTTTGCTTAAAAAAACATCCTGGTCTTTTCTTGAACAAACCATTGTATTTATCAAACATCATGTCCCTTGTCATTGTTCCTCCCTTTGATCCCTCTATTACCATTCCTGGTGGATATGTCCCTTTTGGAGCTTTCTTTAGATTCTTAAAAATAATCATTGGTGGAAGTTTGAAAGCCTTAGATTCATCACCTTGTTTCTGAATTCCTGCGGTTAACACAGCAGTAAATCTTAATTTCTCATGTCCTGTTGTTGCAACTTTTACAGTTT
>RDPX01000377.1:354078-393833 GCA_003991215.1 Morbakka virulenta | reverse complement strand
CTAACTGTTCTCACTGTTGCAAGCGTTACACTTTAATATCATGGCAAGAACATCAGGACACAAACTTTACAGTATTACTTTTAAAAGTTTTATTACTGGCCATCATGTGTACAAAGAAGTTTGGTCGCCTGTTTTAGGTGAAGATTTGACATGTTTACCTGAACCAGAAAATTCTCATGATAAATATGCTATCAAAGTTTTAAAAAACAAAACTGTTGTTGGTCATGTTCCAAAGGAAATTTCGCGATACTGCTGTTACGCATTAAACTCAGGAGGAAAAATGAAAGCTACAGTATGTGGTCGAAGAGAAAATAAGCGAGGGAATGGTTTGGAGGTCCCCTGCAATTACTTACTGAAAGGACCAGATAAATATATTGGAAAAGCAGAGTGTATTATAAAAGATATTGTTGGAAGAGAAAATATCGTCTAATGAAAAGTATCCTTCTTAATGAAAAATGTCATTCTTGAAAATGTCTCTCGCTTATAAGCCCAGTGGGCCTATACCCGGGTATAAGCCCATGGGCTTTTATGCAGGGTGAGCTTATATGCGGGGGAATAGGGTAGTAAGTACACACTGTGAACGGAAATACCGAGGTTTGTTGATGGTGAATAGGTGACAATAAAAGCAAGTATTAATAAATATATATTCTGCTTTTAAAATCTTCAAACCTTTAACGTATTGCTAACATCTTTTGAATAAGCGTAGCTTTGCAATTTAATTATGGACCTCACGTGAATATAGTGGATATCGTCTGCCTAAAAATACATCTAGTTATTTAACCACACTACAAACTGGAGCAAATAGTATTTTCTTTCATTTCAAAAACTGTGAAGGCAAGAAAATGTGAAAAATTCTTAAAGGTATATAACTAGGAAACAGCCATGTACTTTTAAAAGAGCTGTATTTCTAATACCTCGTTCATCATCAGTTTCTAAAGTCTTAAATGCCTTTTCGTATTTTAGTATGTGTTTGTAGAGTAGCGACTGTGAATTATGGTTTGATTGATTTCGGGTGTTAAACCGGTCACATCAACGAAGGAAAATCCTGGGACTTCCATCTATCCTTATTACCTACCATAAAAAGGTTAAGCAATGAAATTTGCTCACAGCTGCATTAAGGTTACAGGCCTTGATTTCTAGGTCAACACTTTGGTCATTTGCAAAGAGCTGTCGTGATGATAGCTGCCAGTTGCAATACTTAATGTTCACGCTTCGTCCTTGCCTTGCAGTAACGATGTCCGTATGAGTATGCATCAAATTGATATATACTGACACAATAGTTGGGTGATACGTACTCTTGTATCAAATATACCAATTCTAACAAAGAGTGCCTTCAGTGACTGATTACGAGTGTGCAATTACATCCCTTCAATAAGCTGTTTTCATAAAGAAGTTCTTTGACTTTGGAAAGTATAGTAAAATCCCTTTATAAATTAATATGTACTTGGACAATGAAGTCGATTGTGATAAACCTGAATGGGCAAAAAACTTTATTACAAATTAGAAGACTTAACATCTAAACTAAACGACTAAACGACTAAACAAACCATTATTTTAACTCTTTGTAAAACAACATAACAGTACATTTTTCTGTTTAAAAAATAAAGTACTTACCTAAATTTTAACAAATAATCACTAATTGCCCGAGAAGCAGTAATAAATGTGTTGCTGCTGTATTTAATATTATAATCCACAGGAACCTTTACCGGTCTAAAGTAAAATGGCTTTTGTCCTGTAAATTAAAAAACGTAAAATAAAAAAATCAAATGTGCCAAATGGGCTTTGATACAATGAGCGAGTACAAGTATATACTGTCAGTGCATTTTGGTCAGGTTTGTGTTTAATTCTCTGTCTGAACATCTTGAAATTTTGTGGAGACTCACACTGGTTCATACTACTACTTTCTGACTTACATATTTACACTCACTGGACATGTCAGATGTGTGTATAACTTCCAGTTTACAGTATGGTCCATCACTTTTCACTAGACGTCAATCTCGCAATATTATAGGAGAGAGGAATGGAAGTTGGGAGCAAGGATTTTCATTCTTTAGTACTTATTGTATTTGTGTGAAGAAAAAGAATTCATAGCATTTAATGAGATAACATCTAAAAAAGGCCAAAGAAAGCAAGAACTGTCACACAAAAGTGACTAAAAAAATGCAGTTCTTCTCTTGACGTATGATTCACCCGTTTCTGATCACACTCAAAGTCATTAAGACAGCAAATAAGTGTACCATCCTAAAGATGATAACAATAGTCTAGGCAAAATACGATCATAAACGTAAAAGCTAAAACACAAACAATTTCCCAAAAAATCCTATGCAATACAAACTAGTTCTAGCTCTGAAAAAATAGCTCTGCATTCCGGTAAGTCAGTCAAATGTGGCCAAAATGTATCCATTAACATTGAGAGCTAAACCTGAAAGACCAGGTCATCTCAATTTCATACTCCTACAATTAGAGGTCATATGGCCATTTCTCAGCTACACTCCACCATTGTCAGTCGCTTGTTCATCTGAAGCCATTCTCTTATGGCAAGGTAAAGAGTTAACAAGTGTCATCAGCAAAAAATACCAAGGGTACATAATACTGAGTTAGGAAGGCCACTGATGGTAAGAGGAAAACATTTTTTTATCAGTATAGGAATATTCGTCGCAAAGCATAACCTGGGTTCATGCCAATACTGATTTCAAAAGACGACGAGACTTACCATCCAAGACAGCCTTTTAACTGCGATAAATTACGAATTATGGCATAATATCAAAGATTTTCTTACAGGTATCATATGACTGCCAGGCCATAGCCCTGGCGCACAAGGTGATTGGTAAATTACTCTATGGCACCATAGAAAGACTGCAAATGTTTTCGTTTCTTGTCATGTATTACGTTAATTTATGAAATGTTCTGCACAAAATGACACATTGTTTTAATGCTATTGAAGTGACGGGTAAAAGGAAGAATTAAATCATTCCACCTGAAAACATAATCATATATTAGTTTATTGTGGTTTTATCAGGTAAAAATTGTTGGCAATTATGTTGTAATTGGCACTATAATGTGAGTCAACAACCATCAATGGTAACTTATCCTAAGTAATTTTAATGGGCATATTAATCAACACCTTATGACGGTACTTGCTCTTTTTCTTATTGCCACACACTGACCAATACTTACAGCATTCCTTCCTCCCCATTCCTCTTTCTGGATATTCAACTATCTGAACTGTACTTTACTACAAGTAACAGCATTTACGTCACTAAAAACGATCACCAGGAAAAAGAGCACTCAACTGGAAGCGCAAAATCAATGGCAAGCAAGATTCAAGTAATACAGGAAAAAAGTAATATAAAACCCCTTTTTTCAGAGAATTCAAAAAAATTGAAAAAGACATAAGATGGAAGAGTGCATTGAGATGCCAGGGTGCTGTCTACCTGAGTGTAGTTTTGCCCCACAGACTGATGAAAACGTCTTAATACACATTGTATCTAAACAGCAGTCATTGGTGAGCCTTACAAGATGGATTAAGCATACGCATTAATATATCTAGGCTACTGATATATTGGTAAGAAAAAAAATAAAAGCAAAATTAAAATTGTTCCTCTTACTAGTTCCAAATGCAAAATCTGGAATTGTAGTATCCATTGCTGGAGGTGGTTTCTCATTTTCATTGCTTTTCTGTTCACTTTTTTCAATGTTTGTTGTGCTAACACTTCTGACATATTTAGGGGTGCAATTTTCAAATACTAAAGGCAGATAATAGTTACAATAAATTCTTCTTTTTCCTCCATGCATGGTGTGATGCGATCTACGTACAACTTCAGGCATGCTTGATCTTCGCTGTCTACATCCTGCAAAAAAAACAAAATGGAAACTGAATAAAGAAAAAGATACTAATTTTTTGACTATTCACAACCATCACCGTAAACAACCACCAATATCATCATCACTATTACCGTTATTCTATAATGGAGTATGGGCAGTTGTTCACATGTTGCTGCTATTTCAAATGAGAACAAAGAAAAAAATCAAACAAGAAAAGTAACTAAGTGGCTTACAGAAGTGCCTTGGGTTACTATTACAATGACCTCAAGACATCGAACAAAAAATTGTTTGCGTGTAACATACTAGCTGTCTTTGTATCTAGATGTTAGAAAAACTTTAACAATTCAGGGCTCACAGGGCTGTGAGCACTGTAAACAGATCATAGTTCCTACCAATTTCTAAAAATACTTGTTACTGTCAAGTTTTTCAAGCGTGAAAAGGATATTTGTTTACAGGTATTTCTGGGCAAACCAATACGCTCTCCATTATACGAATTATGAGACTGAGAGGACTAATAATAAAGCGTATCACTTTTTCTGTATGGAATGAAGGAAGGGAATTTGACAAATTTCTTGTGATACTGATGATCAACTACGACGAGTAAAATGCGTAAGAAGCTAGTACAAAATACTCTATTTGGATAGATATTTTCTTTTTAGTGGGGAAGCTTTAGTGGGGAAGATTTAGTGGAGAAGATTTTTTTTCACAAATATTCTCTTCTGTGACGGCTGTGCTCCACGGTGTGCATGACCATTGTAGGAATTCCTTAACTTGATACAGTTTTAGGTAAATACTCAGGGAAACAAAAACAAAAAAAACAATAATAATAATAATAATAATAATAATGTCAATAAACACCTCTGGCACATAAAGAATATGAGACATTACGACAACGTGGCAAGCATTGTGCACTGGGCTTCCTGTGGAAAGTATAACCTTCAGAGAGATGACAGTTGTTAAGACCATAAGCCTGAAAGTGTTGTAGAGAATGAAAACGAAAATTCTGTGGAATTTTATGATTCAGTGTGATCATGAAATAGAGCATAGAAAACCTGACATCGTTTTAACAGAGAAAGAAAGAAAACAATGCTGGATCATAGGTACTGTCTGCCCAGCGGACAATAGGTCAGCACTTGAGACGAAGCAGTTGTGACCAAGAAAGAAGGCGGTTGTCATACCAACAATAGTTGGTCTTTTTGGATCTGTGAGCAAAGACCTCGACAACTATATTAAACAACTAGAAATTACAACACGCTTGGAAAACTTAAAGTAAGCAGCATTAGTTGGGGCAACTCGTATACTTTAGAAGGCGCTTAAAAAATAAAGGAGTTACCTTAGTTTACAGGCAGTAAACAGGTGACACCTTAATGCTACATCTCCAGCAAAGTAATAACTAAGCTGTGAAAAAAATAATAACAATATTAGGATCATCATCATCATCATCATCATCATCATATTCGGTTTAACGTCCGTTTTACATGCTAGCATGTAAANAAATTACAACACGCTTGGAAAACTTAAAGTAAGCAGCGTTAGTTGGGGCAACTCGTATACTTTAGAAGGCGCTTAAAAAATAAAGGAGTTACCTTAGTTTACAGGCAGTAAACAGGTGACACCTTAATGCTACATCTCCAGCAAAGTAATAACTAAGCTGTGAAAAAAATAATAACAATATTAGGATCATCATCATCATCATCATCATCATCATATTCGGTTTAACGTCCGTTTTACATGCTAGCATGTAAAACATAGCATGTTAGGATCTCAAACTCAAATGGAATGTAGACGTTAAATGACATCAGATTCTTAAAACCTGCTGTTTTTGGCTTTTGCAGACAAAAAGGAAAAGGATGTTAAGGTTGTAGAAGTGGCTATCCCAACTGATACCAGACTTACGCGTAAAAAGTGGAAAAGAAAGATGGATGGGTGTACTGTATCAGTATTTGAGTGAGGAGGTTTGCAGCCTTTGAGGTATGGAGGTGACGGTAATCACAATGGTGATTGAAGCATTAGAGTAGTTAGGAAGTGGTTTGCGAATCACAATTAAAATATCAGGATTGGCATCAGGCAGGATGTCACCTAAAAGACCGCTTTGAGTACTCCATGTACCCTTAGAAAGATGTCCTTCATTAAGGACTTGACAGGAGGGCGTTCTTTGCACCTTCAATTACATGTTGTTCCCTACCTATAAGATAGCTTACCAGAGAATCTTTGAGAGTAAAAAATTGTTTAAAAACTTCACTTGAGTTACCTATTCTGCAAATTAGGAATCAAAATGTATAAGTATTTATACTTCATCTTCTTTTACATAGTAATACTCTCCAAGAAGAGCATATCAACAAGAGGCGTTTGTGTCAGTTCTTACTATCTCAACAGTTCTGGATTTTCTCATTGATAGTAACACAGGCAGAATATGCAGTACACTGTTCTTATACATAAGTTTATAGTTCTTCTTATGATGACGTTTATAGTTTCGTTGCTCAAATAAATGGTTTTTATTTTAGATTCAATTAAACTATCATTACCTATCATGCCAATTGTGCCAAGGCTCAAGTAATGTAATAGACTTTGTACCTTCTGGATACGTCAACAAGTAATTGCTGGTAACGTTCTCCTCTGCGATCAAAATTATTCTTTATATTAGTTTCGAAACTAACAGTAAGTTCTAGTAATAACAACCTTTTACGATTGCAAATAATTGATGGATTTGGGTAGCCCTCAATATCTACAGATACTTGTAACCCTTGTCATTTGATCGTTTTGTAAAGATTCAGTAGTATTGAATCATGACATCAGTTGATTCAAGTAGTGCAGTTTTACATCTACCAATGAGGTGACCAAGATTATTATGCTCGTCGCAAAATCTACAAAAGGCATAACTATTTGTTCCCCCATTTGATCGCATTAGTACATTTACTAGCGTGCTTTTGAGATAGCGAATGGTAAACTGTAGATATATGAGGGATGACTGATATTTACCAAAAAGTAATGAAGTTATTATCGACCTATTTCCATGTGGATCTGATTACCAGGCTTCGCGTAGTTAAATTCTTATTTAAGTGAGTTTTATCAGATAAACGAATCTGCTTTAATGCTTACGCGTTGAATTGAACTGATCATATTGAACGTTTGCTGCTGCCATTGATTTGTAAGCCTCACGAATATTATCATTAGTGGATTTGAGAATTCTATTTTTGAATGTCACTTAACACGCATAGGCTCAATTCAAAAACATCTTTCAAAGCATCTGAAAAAGCTTGAAATTAAACCCCATGTACCAACAATACAGAAACCTGCATTGGTAGGTACGGGAAACATTGTGCGAAAAGTACTTGCTGTCTGAGGTCGAATCTGACTTGATTGCAAGGATATAATTTAACATCTCCAGTTATAATACTGTGTCAGAAAAAAAATGAATAATAATAAGTTTCAAAATTTGACATGGCTTTAATTGGTTAAACAAAACATTTATATACTTTATCTTCTCTTACAGTGATACCCTCGGATTTGGGCATATTACTCACGACGTTTGTAACAGGTTCGGCAGCTTAAAAGTTCTGAGCTTTCCCATGCTTTATTACCAATACAAAATATTTATTCGGTTGTTCTTCTGCATACGTTTATTATTCTGTTAATTAAAATCGTGGACTCATTAGTTAGATTAAAGGTTTTCATTTTAGTTAGGTCTAAGCTAAACTATCATTACCCATTACACCAACAGCACCAAGGCTTACATAAGCATAATTAACCTTGTACTTTCCTGATAGACTAACAAGTAACTGTTTATAACGTTTCGCTGTAACGTCAAATTTTTACTTAATGTTTGTTTCGAAACCAAAAGTAAGTTCCAACAATAACAATTTGTTATCTTTACCATGACAAAGCCAGGTTGTTGTTCCTTGCCACAAAACCTCCAGGCAAAGTAATGATAAAAAACTAATACTTATAATAGTAATAATACTGAAAAAATCAATAATAATATTAATATTAATAAAGAATAATAATGAAGCATTACAATAGTTCCATTGGTGGTACGTGCTTTTGGTACTACGACAAAATTTATAGACACAAACCAAATATAGAACCAAATGGAAAAAAGAGGTAAGGGCTCTATTGCTGCTGAGCGGTACCGGAAGTAGAGTGTATATTACAAAAAGTTACAAAATCAAGGTGGGAAAATTACAAGACGAAAGCTACAAATACCTAGGTGTCCAAGAGTTAGATGACATAAAGACATCGGATATGAAAAGAAGAGTCAGCAAAGAGTATAAGCGAAGAGTGAAGAAAGTGCTAGAGACAAAGTTAAATCGAAATAACATCGTTAAAGCAATTAATACAATAAGTGCTTCAGTGGGAAGGTACTCTGCTCCCTTTACAGGAAGGAGGAAAGAAGAGATTAAAGAAATAGATGGACGTACTACAAAGCTAATGACAATGCACAAAGCACTCGATTTAAAACGCAATATAGACGAGTAGTATATCTCGCCAAACAAGGGTGGTAGATGACTTTTCAGCATTGAAGATACGATAGAAACATAAAAAATTGGGCAAGAGAGACACGTATTGAAGACCAAGGAACAACTGTTGAGTGCAGCTAACAGATTGGACATGGAAATAAAGAAAACGGTGAAGGAATATAAAGATCGAAGGGAAAAAGGGCGGAAGGAAAGGTAGAAGGATAAAGTCCTGCATGACCAAATTAATCAACAAACTATGGAGAGTTCTGGACAGTAAAGGTGGAAATGGTTAAAAAATGGTGGCATTAAGAGGAAAACTGAAGCCCTCATCCTACGAGCTCAAGAGTAAGCCATTAGGGCGAACCTCATCAAAGCCAAAGTTGACGGAAGCCAGGACTCTAAACGTAGAGTGTGCGGTAAGGTTGACGAAACTATCAACCACCTTATTAGTGACTGCAGCAAAATGACACAGAAAGAATACAAAAACAGAAATGACTGGGTCGGGAGAAGAAGCCATTGGGTCGTATACATAAAGTTTGGGGTACATGTACTCGATAAGTGGCACATCCATGAGTCAGAAAATGTGGTTGAAAGTAATTCTTGCAAAGTACTGTAGGACTTTCCTGTCCAAGCCGATCAGGTAATTGAAGCCATAAGGCCAGATGAAATTTTAATCAAGAAGAAGGAAAACAATTGCATCATCGTTGAATTTGCCATCCCATATGATACCCGGATAGTACAGATGGAGTAATAAGCACTTCAGAGACAAACTGTAACAAATATAATAAATGGTGAATCATATGAAGAAGATCCAACTAAACATCATTTATCAAATTACACTGATGATGAGAAGAAGTGTTTAATCAAGACTGACAAGGAGGAAAGAAGGGGAGGTAAAGGATTTATGAAACGGATTAAAAGACAACGAGATAAGCAATTTTCAGAAAAAGCAAGAATATCAAAACAAAACTTACGAGATAACGCAGCAAGATTCAAAAAGGAGAAAGAGAAAGATCTTGTGACTGGTATAAACATTGAGAACAGAGGTGAGAGTAACCCCGGAAATAGGATTAATGAATTTAATTGAATATTGGAAATGAAAGTGAACTTGATTAATATTGATGGAAATGAAAGAAAGAAAGAAACAAGACTTAAAAACCTTCAGTCTGTAAGCGCGAGCCTAGTATTTTATTTACTTCATTTTATTACTAAGCAAAGAAGTGTCCACAAAAAAAATCTGAACTTCACTTAATACATGGATGGGTGCCTTTTAGGTCTACATTTAACTCAGTTTCAGAATCTACCAACTTATTATTCTATTACACAATGGAGCACGTGTACAGGGCACATATTAAAGACTAATCTAATATTACGTAAATTGTCTATAATGAGAAGATAAACCGTCCAAGAACAAGAACAAGGAAAATACAAAAATGTAGAAGCCAGGCAATACTTGCTCGCGCTTAATAAGCAAATAGGCTTTATGCAACGTATCGAGGAACCATGGGATGAAAGATACAATAATAAACGAATTACACCACAGTGCTTGAAGGATAATGTTGCAACATTTAAGAAAGACAAAGTGATAATGAACCTCATAGAAGTGAGGGGAGGGTTAGCAAAACTGAGAAAAAATATTGTAAAGGTACTTGGAAGCAAATGACTTATAAGGTGATTGAAGCAGTATAAGCAATGGCAAGAACAATTGCGGAAAACCTAGGAATGAAACCAGACGGGAAAAAGTGTAAGAAAGAATTAAAGCTGAAAGATAGAAGGATAAGGGTTAATAGCATGTTAAGGGAGGATCAAAGACGATTTTACAGAGGTATTAAATCAGAACAAGAAAGAAAAGGTAAAGTTCCAGAAATAGCGAAGTTTGTGCCGTTTTCAGCAGGTATATGCGAAGATGGAAATGCGACACCACAGAAGAAGTGGATGAGCAGAGTGGCACAGGTGATTAGGGAAAAGTTTATGCAGATGAATGACTTAGAAATCACTGAGAAAGGAATATATGCAATAGTAAGGAAGTGAAAGAACTGGTCGGAGCTGGGCACATGCTCGTAAGTGTTTGGAACTGCGGATCAATTGTTGGTAGAAAACGCCATAATGAAGTGAGGAAGAAGAAAAGAAACTTGGCAGTGGCATTTTATGACTACAAAAATCGTATAATATGGTAAGACATGATTGGATGGAGAGACTTTACAGATGGATGGAAATACCCGATAAAGTTTTAGAACTCTTGAAAGTAATAACAAAAAGATGGAGCACACGATCAGAAATTAATGACGGCGGAAAGATAAAATTGAGCAGTTGGGTAAACATCAAAAAGTGGTTTCTACAACGAGAGAGTAACTCATCGGCGGCGTTTTGTCTAACAGAAGTGCAAATCGCGATGTTATTAGAGGAGACAAATGGTTATCGGATGGAAGTACCAGGGGAAGAAACTATCAGAAGGACTCGTAGCCTATTTATTGGTGACCTACAGGTATACGAGGAAAGTCATGAAAAGCTGTAAGTAGTACACAAGTCAATAGTGAAGGCTAGTATGGATACAGGAGAATGTCATGGAGTAAAGAAATGTGCAGAACTGATTTTCAGCGACGATAAGATGGTGAAAGGAGGATTGACAATACTGCAAGAAAGGATAACAAGACTTGATCCAGATAAAAAAGAACCCTAAGATTTCTTAGGATGTGAACAGGGTGATAAAATAGCTGTGAAAATGGTTATGGAAAGGGTAAAGAAAGAGGTACGAAAGAGGGCAAAACGACTGGTCAAACGGAACTTGAATGACACGCATTTCATGCAAGCTGTTAATGCAAAAGTGGTCCCAGTGGCACTTTGTATCATGAATTCTTGTAGGCTTCGGAAAGGAGATGTAGAATGTTTGGATAAAATAGTGAAAGATGAGCTAACGGATGCCAACAGACTCGGGAAGCAAGCAAGAGATGGAAGATTATACACGGATAGTAAAGAAGGAGGATGAGGTTTGAGATGCTTCAAAGGCGTGTACAATGAGTCAAGAGGTAAGACTTAGGAAAAGCATGGGAAAATGTGAGAAAGAACAGACATCATTGAAAACGGATGTGAAAGGTATTTTGCTGACGTACAGTGAAGAGGTGAAATTTAGTAAAGGATTTGTTGAGTGTGATGAAGAGCGATATGCCAACTGGAAATTAATATGGAGAAAACTAAAGAAAGAACTCAAGGAAAAAACAAAATATTGCATTTAAAGAAATTTAGGTAAAGAAAATGAAAAAATATTGGGGTGAAATAATATTCGGGTATACAAAAGAGGGCTATGGATGGTTGAAGTACAAAAATTACCCTAGAAGAACAGGAGCTATATTCGAGATGCTGGAACAGATGGTGGAAACAAGAGCCTAGAAGAAAGTGAAGATCGTGTGTAGAAGCTGGTGAAATAAGATGGCAGTACATCACTTGTTATCAGGATACAAAAAGCTAACAGCGTCAGAGAATATGAGGAGATATAATGCACTAAAGATATTGGCAGTCGAATGGGGAAAGAAAGGTTTATTTAAAGAAAAGACGGTGTGGAAGAAAAAATGGGGAAAAGGACACGGGTTCGAGAACAATTGCAAGTAGATCTTGTAGGGTTGGAAACATCAAATGAGGGCGTACTGTACAGCAAGAAGACCAGACATTGCGGTCATGGTATGCCCCGGAGAACAAAACAAACAGCCAAAGAGAGCGGAAAAGATTGTGAAATATCAACAACTGTGTTTCAAACTACGAGAGAGAAGGCAACGGTTCAAGATGAAAGTTATATAAGTAGTGATTGGATGTTGTGGTTATGAAACGAAGGAATTGAAAAATGCGATGAAAGAACTATTTGATGAAAAGGTTGTGGATAAATTTGCAAAAGAAATGGAAAAGATAATGTTATGCGAAAACGAAAGAAAACTATTGTCTGGATTAATTGTATGAATAATGTTAAAATTAGCTACGAAAATTTGTTAGCTAAAAAGTCTGGGTATGGAAAAAATATATCCACTATTTATTGTAAAATGTGTGTGTTGTATATATGTGGCTATAAAGTTACATAATAGTAATAGTAACAATAATGATACTAATAAACTCGATAGAAAGCTAATAAAACTTTTAACAATCCACAATATCCCTCACTCCAGAGCAGATAGAGATCGCTTATACCTTCCAAGAAACCATGGAGGATAGGGTATGACTCAGTTGGAACATTC
This sequence comes from Morbakka virulenta, assembly GCA_003991215.1. Taxonomy (NCBI): domain Eukaryota; kingdom Metazoa; phylum Cnidaria; class Cubozoa; order Carybdeida; family Carukiidae; genus Morbakka; species Morbakka virulenta. Next base: position 381,331 of record RDPX01000377.1, on the reverse strand, counting down.
GTATAAAAAAACAACTGTTGGATTTTTCGGATTTAAAATTAAAAATGGATATGGATCATGGTTTTGATGACGATATTTCCGTGCCTGATAACGCACGCAAACTGAAAACCATTGCTAAAGCAAACGGGATAAAAGGCTTTGATAAAAATGTAACTCGAAAGCTCTTTATGCCCACTATGCAAACCGATGGCTAATTCCTGATTAAACCAGACTTACCCATCACTGGCTAAGAAGCGGAGGGCTATGGGCTGAAAAAAAAATGAATAAAAACTGAAGGTTATATCACGGCTGCCAAGACCAGTCTATCTTTATAAGCATTTATCAGAGAAACGTCATTCACAATAGGATGTTCTATGCTTGCTGCTAGTATACTAGCAAACAGAGTCGGACACTACATCTATTGTAACTTGCGTAACCACTTTGACATTTAGACCGAAGAAAATTGGTATGACCACAGGTAAGAACCAATTTCAGATACTCAAAATATGACAATCCTCTGGGAATTTGATATCAGAACAGACAGAACCATTCAGGACAATAGACTAGATATTTTCATGAAAGATAAAGAGAAAAGGAATTGTGTGTCAACTGATATGAGCATCTCCACTGACGGAAACATACCAGAAAAGGAATTTGAAAAACTTGCCAAGTATAAAGATCTGGACATAAAATTTACAAAAATTTGGAATTTGAAGATATTTACAGTCCCGGTTCTATTCAGAGCATTGGGGATGATAAAAATGGAAACTGAGAAACATCTGGAAAAGATCCCAGAAAATATGCCACTTACTGAGATCCAAAAAAATGTACTAAACAGCATGACCCATATCTTACGACGTTTTCCTTCAATTTAAGTCAGTTATAATCACCTATAAAATGGATAAAAGAATGACATTGTACCTCAGGTTACTGGCAATAACCTGGTCCCATAAAGTTTGAAAACTAATGTACGAAGTCATAAAAAAAATTAAAATAAATATAATTGTAATAGTGATAGTAATTCAAACTCTCTATTTCATTTTGAATTGTTAGATACAACGTCAAACCTCTTAACTGTTTAACGGTCAAATGGCCTCAGACAAACATGTTCCAAAAATTTATTGTTATTCACCCTACGCTACTATTTTTTTTAAAGGATACTTTGTTTTCATTTTCTGAGTCCCTTACAGATATCCAGGTGACTTTGACACTGAGCAAATTTGTCTGACAAAAGAGTTAGACCTAGGTCAAACTGACTTTTAGATCAGACAATACAACTGAGGAAGCATAAGATAAAGCCATCTGCAGGCATATTTAGAGATGAGGTTATCAAGGTACTGTCTGACCTATCTTTTTGCCAGAATAGCTACAGTCTGATGGTAAAAAAGTTTAGTGAATTAAAATTGGTGATACAGAAACAACTTATTTTTTGGCATTACTTTGTAGAGCAACAACTGTAGAAAGTACTGGAAAAATTAGTTACCACTTTATACTAAAGTCAGAAGAACAACAAGATCATTATTTATTTTTTTTTTACTTTTAGAACACAATTGCTGTTGATAAATATCTTGGAGTAAAGAATCATCATCATTTGCCGTCTCAGCCTTCTGCAGCTTGTGCATCAACAGGTGATAATTGTCTCCATAAATTTCAGTCTTTGACAGCAGTACTCTGTGACATAGGATTTCATTTAGTCCAATACCTGATGTTGTCTTATCAGCGTTTTGGTTGCTTTCTTCTGCTATTTCTCCCTTCTATTATTCCTGACAGACATATTTTGCTTACACCTTGAGTGGAGCATTTGGTGTGACCGTGGAGCTGCAAGTCTTTGGAATTAATTGTGGATGTGATAGGGTAAAGTAGTAAAGAAGTTGAAAATTTCTTTACTGAAAAGTAATACATTTTTCAATTCTATTGTTTATCACTGTCCACTGCTACCAACTGGAAAGACAAATTCAAAAGGAACTGGTTCTCTCATTCTCCACCAGTAATAAAGTGTATTGAAACGTATTAAATCACAAAGTATATAGTAGGGGGCTGAGCCAATTTCCTTCACATTAAATAACATTGCAGGGATGATAAAATTGTTTGTCACAGTAAAAGGCTTAAAGTCTGTGTAAAGGCTAACAATTGCGTTTGCTGCATGGCTGAGTGGTGGTAAGCTAGGATTTCATATTATTACAACTCATAAATTATTTCAAGTTTTGGTTATGATAGGTTTATCATACTGATGTCTTAACAAACAGCTGGAGTTTTAGACGTAAAACCCTTTTATTGCAACTGTTTAAATAAAAAAAATCAGATGATGTGAATTATAAGATGTGACTATTTGAAAAGGAATATTTTTTATGGGGGGATGGGGGGGAATTCATTAAAAACCAGTTGCCTGCACCTCCTACTTTGGGTCACGATTAAATTAAAACAGAATCCTTTTGGGAAAGCCAAATTAAGTTTTCACAAGATTAGATTTCCTATGGTCACATTGCATGTGCTGTCTGTGACCACTAATGTAGCTTTGCAACTAACGTAAAAGCTGTACTTGTGCAAAATTTTAATTTGTGTCATCTGAAATTGTTTTAAATGCTTTTGAGGAATAGGCGAGCATAATTATTGACAATTCACTTGCATTCATTGCTACTTTCTGTCAGCATTAATCATATTCTTACAGAATTGAAAGGGCAGGTAAGATAGCTATGTGGCAAAAATAGAATTTTTCAGCTGTTGGCTCTTGATTGGAACAATCCTTTAGACCTTGCAGAGTAGGAAATTTCTTTTCCTGAATAAAGACATTATGTATATATGTATATATGTATATATTAGGGAAGAATGGATAATTTTATCGATCATCTTTACCAATCAGATTGGGATCTCATCAGGGTCATTCAAAATATCATTTTGGTAGTTGGTACAAAGAAGGTAAAAACAATTGGAACCATTACTTTCCCCAATTTTTAGCAAATTAATAGATTGGCTATTGTGGCTAACTGAAGTAACTTTCTTGTTGGGTATGACACTGGTAAGATTTGATAAGTATTTATTACGCATGCTTGGCTTAAAAGTTCACTTTGCTCGAAGAAAAGGAACACAAAGAATTATTTTTCACCCCTCTTTTGTGCTGTTTTTAGAAAATACCTTATATAAGAATGATAAGATAGCTCTCCCTATGCCATTCTTAACTGTGGATCTGGCTGCTTTAATTATGTCCCAATCAATAGGTTTCAAAATATAAGCCTTGAAGGAATAACCAGTCTTAAGAAACTTCAAACCTTTTTAACACAGCATCACTAATCCATGGTGGAGGGGGTCTTGCTGCTCCAATTTTCCTGACTAACACATGTTTGTTCATTACTAGATGGGAGGAATTTTATATCATTAACAAATGATTCTTGATTGAAAAATTTCTCATTTAGAATAAGTTGGGGGTTAGGGGTTGTCCTGGATAAAAACCATACAAGTTATTTCTTCACAGTTTTGTACACAAAGTGTACAAAACTGTGAAGAAATAGGGGAAAAGTGAAAAAAAAAAGTTTATGTCAAGAGATGACTTAATCTTATACTTAAAAGCATTAATGTCATGTGATGGAGGAAATAATACAGGAACTAAAAAGTTCCACAATCTAGCTGTCTGAGGAAAGAAAATACTGTCACAGAAAGATGTATTACAAGGTACTATTACATGGATGAAGATTTTGAACAAGTCACAGCTGGTACAACAAACTGGACTGGTACCAGTTTGGAAACCTTATTCTAACATTTTGTGTGGTAATACCAATAGAAAAGACTAAGACAAGCCACATTTTGTTGATAAACCAAAGCTTGAAGAGAATTATCAAGAATAAGTTACAAAAATGTATCTAAACTTGATCAAGAACATTAAGGTCAGATGAGGGGGTATCTATCCAGAGGTGACAACAGTACTCCATGCAAGGTTAGATGGTAGATTTATAGAGATATAAAGTAACCAAAGGAAAAAGGTACTTTAGTATGAAACAAAAAACACAACCTTTTTAGAATTAGACTAAACAATAGACTAAATATATAAACTTAGGCAGTTGTCCATAAAGAAATGCATAGGGGCCATCTTGATTAATGCAATGAGAAGATAAGGTACTGGTGTATTTCATAAGTGCCAAGTTGCTTTTAAATATATGATGGGTCAACATAGCTTGAACAACATAGTTTTGCTTAATGGGTTTCTCTGTTATTTGAGTGAGATTGAACTGTCTTAATAAACCTTGATAATTGTGTCAATCTGGGTCTTGGGACAGTAAATCAATGTTTTATGACCCCTGTTATCATTATGGGGCTTTCCTAACAAATGCTATACATCCAATTTCATACTTAAATTTCTCTTTTATGTGACATTTAATCTGACATAGAAAATATTTTCCATGCAGAAAGCCAAACCTTACTTATAAAGGTAAATTTTTATAACATTGCATCAATTACAAAACAACTACCCACTACCCTATGAAGTGAACAGAAGACTACAGGGGCCTAGCTTGTGTAACAAGCACAAAAAGATGTATATGTTGTAGAATTAAAAAGTCTTTATCATCAATCATTGTAGTATGAAAGAATAAACCAGCCACCAAAAAGTTAAGAAAAAAAACCCTCTGGTTCAACCCAGCCCTCTACTTCAACAAAAGTCCCACAACCATTGCAATGAGTTTCCTGAGTTTCCAAAGTTGAACTTTCCAAAGAACCAAAAACTCTACAAAACCTTCAATTTAAACATTATCAAAATCAATTACTATTGCACTAATGAAATGAAAGATCAGATAAAAACATACAAGATGATACTAAATGGTCAGCCAATGAGCTGAAGTGTAACTCTATAAAAAACCACCAACCACCTTAGAAACTAGGACTGGTTAGCAACATATCTCATTTATAAAGTAGTTGTGTCAACAGCAAGCAATCAACTAGCACATACTGTGCAAAAGAGAATGTATGCCCCAATACCACAACCATACAAAATATACAAGAAATCAACAGTATAAAAAAGAGAACTATTCAAATATTTTTGGCTTTAGAAAGATAGCAGCATCGAATACAACATGGATTGAAGTATGGCAGTACAACCACCATATTACTCATCATCATCATCATCATATTCGGTTTAACGTCCGGTTTACATGCTAGCATGGGTTGGACATGTGTTGGAATTACTGATATCAAAATGCACAAAAAAATTCTATTATCAAAGCTAAAAAAACACCATTCCATTTATCTGTCCATCAAATACTTTTCAATCCCCCTGTTGTCCTTGGTAAAGTTATTTCTAAATTTATTATGTACGTAGCCTGGCTAATCAGGTCAGGGTCACACCTGCTACAGGTAACAATCCAGTGCCACCTGTTTAATGGCCAAGCTGTTGGGGAATAAACTGACATGCATGTCATCTATCTTAGAACAGATAAGGACTAAAGCAGAGCTAGAAACAAGAAAAAAATTTTTAAATCATTAAACAAAGTAGTTGAGAAAATGCAAGAATAAAGAACTAAGCACCAATTGCAAAAAGTGAAAAACTAAGATTATGAGTAGAACAGTCAATTTAAAGTGCAAATTATAAACTGTTGACATTAAAACCAAACAGGCAAATAAATTTGGCTATCTGTGTATCATTTCAAATGGTGATGGTGAAAGTGTGATGCAGAAACCATGAGATGGATAGGTATAGTGAATGCTGCTTTTCAGAATTTAGGTAAGATACTAAAAGATCAAAAGTTGACAACCGAAACAAACAAATAAGTGTTGGATAATTTTGTAATATCCAATCTTCTTGATGCTAGTGAACACTGTACAGTTTCACCACATAAGGCAACAGAAAGCAACTCAAATGTGGTTTTACCAGTGTGTTGCCAGGAATTACATGGACAAAGCACATCACAAATAAGATATTTCCAAGGAAGATAAGAACTCAAAGAAAGCTAACCTCAGCAGTTTGAAAGCAAGAGAAAATCGTGGGTAATGTAATGGGGTAAAAAGGTTTACAGAAATTAATGCTCATAGAACACACTTAGGGAAAGGAAGTTGCAACCATATTTTTAATTTGTTGTCATTTCTGCCACACAGACAAGCACAGACACATACACACAGGTAGATACAGAATCTCTCTGCATAGTTTTGTCAGGGTCTGTGTCAAACTTTTTAATGTATTGTACAATTAATTGCTATGGGTGGGTACATATTAGCATGATATGAATAAAAAAAAGTGAAGTCACAAGGAGATGGAAAAAGGGGATAATGAAACAGATAAAAGTTTATTTCACCACTCCACAGTTACACTGGTTGCAGTGGAATGGTCTTCTATTTAACTGTTCTTTTATATTATTAAAATGATATTATATTTAAATTTTTTTATTCACAATTGTAAAATAGTCATGAAGAAATAAGAAACATTTGTAAGTATTAGTTCTCTTATTATTAGTAAAACACAATTTTAAAAGCTCTTTAATAACTGTCTGGATATGGTGGAGTCAAAAGCTATAATAATTTAGCACAAAAATCACAGGTGGTAAAAAGCTTTCTTCTAAAGAGTCAGTACTGAAATTCTTTTTGAATAAATGGTCTTTTGCCTCTTAGTTACAGTGTTTTAAATACAAAATGTGAATTAATCTAAGTGAAGGTAAAAAACATATTTTTTGAAAATGGCAAGACAAAGAAAACCATGGCCAAGCTTTGAATGTTTTATCAAGAGAGAAGTTTCAAACCAGTGTGGGTGAATTAAGAGGAAACTGATCAAAAATGATTCAAGACAGGGCTCTTACCATGTAAGATATGAACAAGACAGCAAAAGTAGCAAAGTAGTATAAACACTGGGTACATGGAAAAGACTGTACCAATTGGCTAAACTAATTTAAGCACTGGAGAAAACTGTAAAAAGAACATTGAAACAAAATACTTACAGAATGATTTTAAGTGGTTCATTAACTCTTATAAAATTTAAAAGGTAAAGCTAAACTATAAGGAAAATACTTTGGTGGCTTACCTTCACAAAAGTCTTTTGACCTCAGAAAGTGAAAATCTTTGGTGATATTTGATCTTAAAAAGTCACCCTTTAAGACTAGTTTCCGTGCACTCTTCAGTGGCAGCTGCATTTTTCCTGAAATCATCAATTACTTTAATTTCCTTGCATTCCTTTAATTTGAAATCTTCACAGTACTTTTCTCAAACTTCTGCCTGTCTTTAGAGATAGCAGTTTACTACATCCTGGTAATGGCCATATTGGTATAACTTGACTCACAATTATGGAAACAAGATTATGTACTTCCAATGTTCCTCCCAACAAAAATTTTATGTTAACTGCATCAGGATTATTCACTTAGTATTAACACACCTTTCTAATGTTTACACCTGTGGATGGAATACAAAAACAAAGTTACATATTGGATATTACCAATTCAATCCACAATAAACTCTAGTTATGAAAATAAGCTATATCTAGAATGTTAACACATCTTGGTATGTGGCAACCAACAGTTAAAATCTAGAAGACTTACTTAATCAATTCCCAAATTATCTGGAAAAGCTCCAAAATCTTAAAATTTTATCTCTTTCACCTTTATCTCCTTTCTATTTCATTTTCTATCAAACCTTGTCCATTTCTATTGTAGGCCTCAACAGCATTACTTCAAAACAAAAACAACATCATTTCCCTAAAATATACTATTACTGCTTACACTACAAATTCAACAAAAAGGAAGAGCTATTGTTCTATACATACCCTACATGTATCAATTATAAAAATTCAGGAAACACATAATCAATGTAGAAAAATATTCAGGCCTTTCTTTGCTAAAAAATGTGTAACAATAAATTTATGTACGGTACCTAGTTTTTTTATTATTTTAATCCTATTTTGGCTTCTTCTACTTTAGTAGACACTCTGTCTTCAATTTCCTTTGACAACTGGTCATCCAGACAGATTCATGCCTCTCATTTATAACAGGTAAGTGTGGGGCATAAATCAAACCATTCAGGCAAATTAAAAGTTATATTTTTGTAAATATATATATGTGTATGAGTGTTGCCTGTCAAGAAAAACCAGTTATAATATGTAGCCATATTAAAATCTTAAGTTTGTTTTTAAAGGGCAAAAAAGACAACAGATGCAATCTTCACCTCTAAGCCTTACAGTAATGGCAGAGTTGTAAAAAATCTATAAAATCCCATCCATGGAAGAGACAATTGTCTGGTTCCCTGGGAATGTATGACTTTTTTCTTCTCTTTACAAAAGTAGCAAGTAAAATGGATTTGGTCAATACTACATTTCTCGTTTCATACACATAGATTTATCATAAAAGAAACAACAAAATACAGTTTCATATTTCAAATTCCTTTTTTTCCTGATAAAAACATTCTACTTGAAAGAAAATTGAGCATCTGGTTGTATGTACAATGGATATAAATAATGTGTGTGTGTGTGTGTGTGTGTGTGTGTGGTGATATGCAACCAGAAACAATCACACGTAAACAAAACAATGGGTAAATGGCTAACAAACTGTATACATACACTTGGAACTAGAAGGCTGGAAGCATGAATTGTGAACCAACAGGAAAATAAAGCTCAAGATCCTCAGCACAATAGACCAATGTACCTTTGGCGGGTTAAGAAATTGTTATCTACAATTGTGCTAATGTGAAAAATATCCTTAAGCAGAGTTTCATTTGCTTAAAAGTGTTGATACAAAAACAAATATCTAATAGCCTTCTGGATAATAATCTGTTACAACTATCTAATCAGCAACTAGTAGTAATTAATAAAACATATACCCAGTGCCATAACATTATTTAATCTGGCTTCTACCACATGTCATATTTCACTGGCCAACACATTAATAACTTTCAACTAAAGTTTCACCAATAGATGGAGAATTCAACTTTTACAGATTTACAATAGCCACTTTTCTATACCTCATAGGTTTTCCAAGTCAATTGAGAATCATGTAAGAGATGTACATGCACAAGAAGTGAAAGGACAGCCTAAAATGATGAAGAAAAGAAGCCAATAAAATTATTGAAAATAATCCAACATCAACCTCAAGGCAACAATTGCTGGGTTTCTTAAAGAAAACCTGTCACATGTATGTAACTGATACATATATGACCATGGCTTATTTGTGTTAATAAAGTTAATAAACTCTACAAACATTTAAATATGGTTTTAGTATTTTGATATTTGAGCAAGGTAAAATTTGTACACCTGAATTTTTTTAATTCTGTGCATTTTAGTTATTATTACAAATCAGTCCTTCAGTAGGTGCTAAGATCACTATTTTTCTGTAAGAAAGTTATTGATTAAAAAGTTCTTCTTTCAAAACAGCCGCCAGATTTACACATTTTCTCTCCTCCCCACGTGTATTTTAATATCTGGTGCATGAACAATATAATGTATGTAATATCCAAGTTGCTTTGTTTTCTGAGTACTAAAATTTTACTAAATATAATTAAAACTCCCTTACCAAAATTTGGAAATCAAAGGAAAAACCAGATTTATTACAAGAATATACAGTTGGTCTCCTTTTCTGTGTCATAATACTACAAGTATTGGTTTACAAATATACGGGTAACTGTCAGCATACTAACTCGGTATGACCAGTTCCATAATCTGTGCCTCTGCCCTGGTCACGCGTTTTACAAGTGAATAGGGAAGAAATTGGTCTATCCTGAATTAATGGAAGACCATTTTTTGTTCATACGAGGTAATTTTTGCAGCTAAAATGTTAAAGGTACAGTACCGGTACCTGAAATACCACATCTTCCGTAACTGTCACTGAATTAAATTATGCAATCAAATGGTGTACGGTACAAGGACGAAATTTAAATGATAAAAATTTCATATAAATTTAAGGTTATCATTTCCCTTTCAGTTCTTCAAATACCAAATTCTGGAAGATCTATTATTGTGGCACAAAAAAGTCTTTATTTTACACTGAAATTCAAAGTAATATGAATGCAATATGGTGGGTATTGATGTCCATGAGTACCACTACAAAACCTGATTCAGTTGTGTGCTCTGCAAACTAGGGTCGAGCTTCTAATCACTGAATTGCTGGTAAAAAAATGTTAGATCCTATTCGTTTTGTTTTGTACGAGGTTGTTGTAGGTGATACACTAACGCTATCCGGAGTCGACTTGAACTTTTACCTCGAAAAAAACAATATCCGAATTTAAATCCAGCTAGCTGGCTGACCGACATTCAGTCCCAAAATTAGAGGTTTAAAACTTAAAGCTGTGGTTTGAAGAACCTGGGAGCAGTTATCCTCCTCTTTCCTTCTATTAAGACTGACATTTTGAACATGACAATGCACTTATAAGAATTCAACTAGACTCCTACAAAACAATAACGTCTTCCTTGACCTGGCTTCATTCGAAGTGTCATTCAACAAACCTTTAAAAAATGCTCAGTACTTAGTGAAAACAAACACCCTAACAACAGTTAATATATACATCTATATAATACTTTATTTACCAGATATATCAATTCAAGCGTTATATCTATTAAAAACAGCTGTTCAGTGTCCCTCAAAGCTACAAATGTGATGGCGATATTTTTGCACAGGTCCGTTGTCCTTTGCCTGGTGTCCTTGTAAACAGAGCTGTTGAAGTTGTTGAGAAGCGATTCCGTTTACTCGACACAGACCTCGATAAAGCGGACAAATGTCAGAAAACAATAGTTGGCCCCAAATGTTGAGAAAAAAGGAAATTTTCAAAAGTTAATTCCAGTCCTTGACTAGTTCGTTAGCTACCAAACAGAGGGAAACATTTATTCGTATTTTCTTTCATTTATTTGGCTGTTGCCAATAGCAAAACTGAGGATGATATATGAGGGTTTTATCTGATTAGAATTACCCTTTTATTTTTGTTTCAAGAAACTATTCAGCAGAGTTTGCAAAATCACGAAAAAGTACACGAATAACCAGATTGATTGTTTCATTGCCGTGGTTAATTAGATGGCTGTGCACCATTCAAAATTGCTGCCCAAGTCATGCATGTAATTCTCTCGCAATTCTCCTCCAAAGATACAGCATTGTGGCTTACCTCTGGCAAAAGAACCACGTATTTGAAGTCTGCGTTTTATCGAGCTGAGTGTGATCTGGGGGAAACAAAAAAAAACGAGATTTTTCCCCAACATGACATAAAAATGGCATAAAATTTTCCAATAACGATATGAGTTTAACCAAAAACGGATTTATTTATTATGAGAAATATTGAGGACTTTTTTAAATTGGAAGTTTAAGTCACACAGTAACCCCATATCTTTACGGTTTCTCAAGCATCACCAGCTGAAGGCTCTTTGTGAAACTCAAAACCACAATGAAAATCTCTTTGTGTGTCAGAGGTTTTCGTTGCCTGTTCAAAGCTTTGGGGGGGGGGAAGGGGTAAAACCCCGGGCCTTATGAATTATACCACTGCATGTGTTTTCACTTGTCTGCATGTGTTAATCACTTTAGTGTAAAAGTGCTGATTAGTACCTGCATCGTAGTTAAATTAATAACGTTTTCAAATCCTGTTCAAATTTGGCACACTTCTCCTGTCTTCTGAGATTCATAATTTCGCTCCAAGAAAAGTTGTAAAAATAGATGTATCCCCTGGCTGCATGAAAAATCAATTTTTGGCTAAATACACCCCTGTCTCAAACAAAGAAAAGGGAAAAAAAGAGGAACAATCAACAAACGCTGATACGTCAAACAGTCAAAGAAGTTAACCTCAAAAGTAAGATCGCAGTAATTCTACGTTACTGTCGTTTCTAAAAGAGCCTATGATTTTTCAATAAGAATCTGCATAAACAGACTGAAAAGAGCTCCACGACTTCCAGGAAAGGGTGTGTTAAGAACATAAACATCCTTGGTACAGGCATATCAGCTTCTTTCAAAAATATTCAACGATGAAGTTGCCTGTCGTCTCTGTGTCCAATTCCATGTTATGATTCTTTTCTTTCATACAAACCAACGTCTCCGGCTTGGGTACATCATCGGAGATTGCATATTCAAGTATGGCTTTGACAAGCTCTCTTTTTGTAATCTGTTTAATTTCCCCTTTAGACTTTTGCTGCTCCTTCCTACGGCATACAGCCTCCAGGTGACCAGTTTTTTTGCGGAGGTTGCAGACTGTGTTTTTGTAGCAACAATCTGGACCTTCATGATCGATTTTACCACACCAAAACAAATGAAACACAAATGGAGAATTGTTTTTAAGGTCCCCGTTTAGTAGCTGAAAGTTTTCCCTTAGATGTTTGTGTCTAGTTTTCTACAGCAGGGTTATAACTCTGGTCTTGGGTCCATAGACTGTCTCTTTGGCAATTTTTGCAACATCTTCATTGTACTTTATGTTAAAAAGTCCATTTGGGACACCTGCATTTTTAATTGAGCAAATGAAACGTCAGCACAAAGCTTCATCCTTTAGACCCCTGATCGATGAAAAGTCAAGATGATAGCATCCTGACGTATTCGAGCTGGCAAACCCTGAATAGCTTCTGCAGATTTTCTCTGCATATCACTACAAAATTTGAACTTTTTCGTACGATGAAAGGCTTTGGGCTGAATTTGTCCTTATTAAAGTTAACAATTTAATCCAGAGTAAGTTTTTTATATCACTACGTGCTGTCTGTTGAGGAGTCAGGGTAGCTAATAGCTTGTATGTATACATATTTTGAGTACCCATCTACGACATGCAGTAGATGAATACTCAAAATATTCTTGTATTCATCAGGCACCTCGTGTGTCAACCAGAGCAACTATTGATTTATTAGAAGATGATTGTGTACATTTTTGGTACCCTCATACCCTAGTGACTGACAATGCCACAGGATTTATGTCAGAAGAATTTCAGTTCTGATGTAGGGAAAGAGGAATCACGCATTTGACCGAATCACTCCACCTTCCTGCTACAAACAGTGATCCCGACCGTATGGTGAAGACATTAAACCAAGCATTGCGAAAATCATCTTTGCAGCCAAAACGAACATTACAGGAGTTCTTATTGTTGCAGATTACAACAAGAAATACTAACTAATGACTCAGAGTTAATCGTAAGTATATGCGTGGGTTGACATATCTTTCCTATTCAGTTAAATGTTCCTATTTCGGTTACTGTGATCTTGACGTGTAAGAATTAATTCCGTTTATGTGTATTATATAATCCCTGTAAATACTTGGAAAGTCAGTTGGTTCGTTGGTTGGCCAGTAGTAGCAAGAGACGGTGATTTAAATATACAAGTTTCCTTTATTCTTTGTCACTGGAATTTCGAAGCACTGTGTTTCGTCCAGGCAAGGGTATAACAATTGGCGATGACGTTTTACGATCCTACCTGCCTTGTGGCAGCATTTGGTAACGTTGGTCCTTTCGACGAGGGAACCGAAAGCTTCATCGACTACGCCGACTGTATGGATGCAGTTTTGAAAGCCAACTATATCTCCGATGATTTAAAGGTGAGCATGTTTTTTACTACAGCAGATACTAATGCCTCTCGTTCCACTATTTCCTCTAAAGAGTATGGTAAATATTTTCGTTCGTTTGCTCTGCAGAAAAGTAAGGTATCCTTACGCAGTTACACATTGTCGAAGTATCCTAAGGTGCTTAATGATTTGTTACTGCGCCATTCTCAATTGTTTATGCCTCAGGGCAGCGGTATTCATAATTTTACTGCATGTATTAAGCTTAAGCCTAATGCTGCAACTGTGATTTAGAAGGCATGTCCTGTCTTTTATGCTCATAGGCCCAAGGAAGAACAAGAGTATGATAGCCTCGTTAAGAATAAGGTAGTTGAACCAGTCACCTTTGATAGTTTGGTATATCCCACAGTACATGTTTAGAAAACCGAGGGGGAAATCAGTGTGTGTGGTGATTATGAGAGGGTTAATGATCTGATTGAAGATGATGGATATACTGTTGATGCACATCTGCGATGACTACTCTACAATCCCAAAGTAAACAACAATCTTCAACAGTTAACTCATTCTGATGAGACCAGTAAGGACGAACTTCGTCTGAAGGGCAAGTAGACCCCTGCCCAGTTAAAACAAAATCTAAAATTTTATTTAAAATCTTATCTGTTGAAGGACTCTTAATATCATTTGCAGTAATGGAAAATGAATTAATGTCCATGTGCAAAACAACATTTTTATCGGAGTCTATGTCATCATTATGTTACACAGGTAGACGGCTTAGCATGTCAGCATTAGCTTTTGCTTTAGATGAGCGGTACACAATATCATATGAGTAAGCTGCAAAAAGAGACCATCTCTGCATGCGAGCAGTAGCTAATGCAGGGATACCTGACTTGGGACCAAAAATCTTTATTAGAGGAGCATGGTCAGTGACTAACTTAAATTTGTGCCCATACAAAAAAAAATTAAATTTCTTCACACCAAAAATTATGGCAAGGGCAACTCTCTCTATCTGGGCATAATTTTTCTCAGCTGATGTTAGGGTGCGTGTGGTATAAGCAATTGGTCTGTCTGATCCCTCAGGTATTTCGTGACTTAAAACTGCTCCTAGTCCATAAGGGCTAGCATCCAACTCAAAATCAAAGGTTTCTGTGGATCATAGTGAACTAAAACTTAGCCATATCTGAGAACAGTTTTAGCATACTGGAATGCAGTTTCACATTTCTTAGTCCAGTTCCAAATAGTGTTATGTTCAAGTAGAGAATAAAGAGCTTGGAATTTAGTTGACAGCTCTGGGTTCCAACCTGTACCGACTGAGTCCATCAGTACTCTGATTTCAAAAACTTTAATTAGCTGAAGATGGCCTGTGTCAACCTAAAGAATTAAGTGTCAAACAACTATGAAAAAATGTTGACGTGCAAATCAGTAGTAGCACTGGAGGGACAGTGCAGAGCTTTGTGTGTCTGAGGTTTAGTAGCTACTTGCAAATCAAAAGGTAAATGTCTTTATACAGAACGCTCACCTTAAAGACCCACTTAGATTCTTTGCCAGTGGTCATGATTCTTTCCGCCAAGACAAACAAGAAGAAACAAAAAGAGTGCTTTCTTAAATCTAAATCAACAGTTGCGAGTTTTTGACTAAAACACCTCACTTGGTGTTTCAGCTGAAAAATCAGATAAAGAAGTCCAAGAATATATCACTGTGAAAATACTCCTACCAGATGAAGGCGTTGTCTCGCAAACTGTTTCACTCCACTCACTGCAAAATTGGCACTTCATCGTATCCCAGATGGAGTGTGACGTATTTTGTGATAGATCGTATATAACAATTTGCATAGTGCATCGATTATACGATACAAAATGCAACAGTTGTCACTCCCAAAGAAGACATGACCATCTCCTTAGACTTTAAAGTTCCCAGTCGCCTCCAGAGCTGAATAACACCATCTGGGGGCGCAACTACCCTCATCAAGAACCATTGTTTTGGATGATCTTCTTCCATAATCGATATTATCGTGAGTGCACATCTGGTGAAAGAAAAGGTGACTGAAATTGAATATATACTCTTAAACGCAAGGTTCTTTCAGCTTACTTGTAATACATAACGATTATTCAGAAAGCAGGTACCTTCACCTTGCTTTCCATCATGTTTTATTTTATCAGACAACTGCAATCCGCTTCTAACTTCTACTCCAGCTCCAACTCCAAAACTAAATAACCTAAGGGATACTTTCAATTTATACCTTGTAAGAGGAACTTAATAGCCAACACGTGATAATCTTGAGATTTGACAAACACTGAACAAAAAAATTAATCCCGAGCATGGAGGAAATGCCTCCAGCTTACTCTAAATATTCAACGGAGAAACTGTCTACAGAGAAAATCTAACAGCCTCCTGACAAGCACATTTAAGAGCAATAAAGTTCATAAGCAAAGAAATAAAAACAACACTGGAACTTGTGTCGGTAGTATTCTTTTCTCTACACTTCCTGTTACTCTTTTAAGAAGGTGTTGGCTGTAAACGGTGTTCACCATCTTTATTATTATCTGAATAAGTTTCTGTAAGTCAGATGTTGCGTTTGGCAAAACAAAAGCAAATTTCACAATACCATATTTAAGAGGCATGTCGTATTGCCTGACAAGCAGGGGGGCTTTTGTCAGTTTATTAGATTTTGATACAGAATGATTGTTCTTCGGTTTGTTGTTGTTGTTGTTGTGTATCCGAATTCTGGACAAGGTCTTTGCCTTTATGTGTTTCAAATCTCAAGGCTTCTGGGCTCTGCCAATAATGAATGGCTATTCTAATTCCTGGCAGGTCATGTTTGCACAAAACAAGCCACTTAATATCTCTTTTCATTCTTTAGTATCTTTTCAGCCTGTGACATCAATACGCAAAGTTTTACCAGGAAGGGCCAGGAAAAAAGTCCACTTCTGCCCATACTGAAATGGCTTTACATTTACATCTCTTTTTAACGATTTTTGCCCCAAAGTTGCCACCAGCCGTTTCACCAAGCAGTATGTAAACTCATTTACTGTCCCAAACTATTTTTTTTCATCATCAGACCAGATACTTGGATATTGATAGGACACATGTGTTAACATTATGTCCACATGAGGTCATTTACTTTCCACACCGGTACACACTGCAACCCGTTACTTGTCAACAGATTTATTATCTTTGTAGGGTTGCATTAGATCAACTGTCCTTTGTAGGTCATTGTGCATGGCAGGGGACCCTCCATATCGTTTCGCAAGGCTTCCACCACCGTTCCTGTTTTTTCTAAGCTCCTAAGTCTCGCTTTTGTCAACTGTTTCAACTGTTTTTACAACATTCACCCTTCTTTTCACAGGTTATTATATCAACAACTGAGATCTTCACCCCATTTTTCTCAACAATTTTGCCAAAGTCCCACTTATTTAAAGGTGGTTGAGTTGCTTGGGACCACAACGTGATGTCAAGTGCCAGAGAATGGAAGTTCGAACTCAGACGTTGAACAAAATAAAAAGAAATAAAATTGGTGTTTGTTTTTAACCGACCGAAACCTGTCAGTTTGAGAATTTTCAAATTAGAAGAGTGTTAGAAAGGAGTTAAGGTAGGGGCGGATCTTGAAAAATAAATAATATTCGCAAAATTAGCAGACAGTGAAACTGCCTGGACAGTGGGAATCCGGGGGCATAGGTACTTGGGATATTACTGAAACCACGAATAGGGTAACGCCCTACACAGTATTTAATGCAAATGTGGGGGTAAATTATAAGGTAAATTATATCGATATCAGTTTCCTAGTCTAGTTTTAACCCAGCCTTGCTTCCGGTTTCCTGTCTAGGTCTATCTAATCATGGATAAAGTAACTATGCTATTGTAGTTTTTAAGGTTCCATGGTTTTTTATTCATGAAAACGAAAAACTTGTTATAAATGTAGGCTAGTAATATATCTGATGTATATATTGCGGGGTATAACTGATGAAAAAACCTTTTTCACATCAAACTTTGGAGTGACTTAGGCTGTAATTTTTGAGTGATTCGTTAGTAAGCCTCGATGTTACTTTATTCTAGATTTTTAAAATTCCTTTTTTGAATTCCTTAATTCTTGTAATCTTATCAACTAAAATCAATCTTTGTATATTTTTTTCAACCGAATCAATCTTTTCTAAGTCTAAAATCTAAATTCATTAAGGATTACTTTCTCTGCCATTTTAGATCTTGTGTTGACTTGATGACTGGTAAAGAGTCAAGAAGCAAAGTTTTCGAGGGTCAGGTCTTTGAATTATATCTGGGAATATCTTGTACCATAGGAAGCAAAGAAGGCCATGGAGAACAGCTAGACATTCTCACAAAATTCTCACCTGAATAATTTACATACAAATTTCTTGTGTGAGTCCTCACAAAGGTTCAATATTTAGTAAAGTTCAATATTTAGTAAAGTTAAATATTTAGTAAAGTTCAATATTTAGTAAAGTTCAATATTTAGTAAAGTTCAATATTTAGTAAAGTTCAATATTTAGTAAAGTTCAATATTTACTAAAGGTTCAATATTTACTAAAAGTTCAATATTTACTAAAAGTTTAGCATTTACTTAAGGTTTAATATTTACTAAAGTTTAATATTTACTAAACTTTCAATATTTACTAAAGTTTAACATTTACTAAAAGTTTAGCATTTACTTAAGGTTTAATATTTACTAAAGTTTAATATTTACTAAAGGTTCAATATTTACTAAAGGTTCAATATTTACTAAAGTTTAATATTTACTAAAAGTTTAGCATTTACTAAAGGTTTAATATTTACTAAAGTTCAATATTTACTAAAGGTTCAATATTTACTAAAGTTTAATATTTACTAAAGGNGTTTAATATTTAATAAAATTTTAATATTTACTAAAGTTTAACATTTAATAAAAGTTTAGCATTTACTTAAGGTTTAATATTTACTAAAGTTTAATATTTACTAAAGGTTCAATATTTACTAAAGGTTCAATATTTACTAAAGTTTAATATTTACTAAAAGTTTAATTTACTAAAAGTTTAATATTTACTAAAGTTCAATATTTACTAAAGGTTCAATATTTACTAAAGTTTAATATTTACTAAAGGTTTAGGATTTACTAAAGGTTTAGGATTTACTAAAGGTTCAATATTTACTAAAGTTCAATATTTACTAAAGTTTAATATTTACCAAAGATTCAATATATACAATATCCAATGTATCCAAAGCATAATTATGACTTAATTGTACAGAACTGATTTAATTCCACACACCAGGTAGCGGTAAATCAGGACCCTCACTAAAAGTACAAATAAAAGTAATACAAAAAGATAGTACAGCAACAGTACTAGATTTGTGACTTGAGATCATTCACCTGAGATTAATTTTAAGGGAAAACAGTTTACGTAACAACTTTGCAATATTTTTATAAAGGTGAAAATTAGAATAATGTTTCATTAACTTATCAAATTTGGTAAAGGAGGGATACCACTAAAAGTAAACTGAGATACATTTCTCTCTTTTTCTTGATAAAGCTATGCATTTTAAGAAAACGTGATACTTATTTCCCAACTCATTTGCTTTGCACTTACCATTTTTTCAGCTCATAGTCAATTTTGTGCCCTCTTCCAGTTTCACCTGGTAATTTATAATTGAGAGTTTTAAACCAACATACAATACTCGGAATCGGGACAAAATTATGAAGATGCGCACTCCGTATATGATAACTGTGATGTATATACTTGGACGTTTACCTCTACCACTAATTAAATGGGTAAAAGATTGATTCTTGCCCATGGAGAAAGTTTTGAAATCGCACTGGCTGTTTTGGCCGCAGTTAATTGTATTTAAAGCAGTACAAGGAAGAAGACCAGTATCAGTATACATTCTGACCAAAGGTAAGGCATTGGCAGGAAGATAATGGGTGGAAAGAATAAATAATGATTGAGCGATTGGAATCGCCGCCTTTGACAGAATACACGAAGGAAAAACGCCACCTAAAGTCATGCGACCAAACAAAATACCCTGAGGAAGATTGCCACCAACATTGGCATGAAGCGTTTGAAACAAAGCAGCATGACATTCCCAGTCAAAAAAAACTTGAATATACATCAAGACATCCAGCACGATCCTCTAATGATTTATTTCTACATAGTAAAAGCAAAACACAAATCAGTGGTAGCTTCACCTCATAACCACTCCTCTCTTATGAGGGGAATGACTGGATGACAGTATCTGCTGTTGCTCCGTTTAATACTACCCCATCATAGGGCGCATCTATTCTGTATGCTGATAGCCTACGTCTAAGTGATATGCTACAGACATCTATTACTTTTTTTCTACGGCAAGTTTATCAAACAAATGGCCCCCAGTACCCAGCAGACCTTCAGTGGTCAGGGGGTTCGAAGAATCTTACAAGCAACTCCATATCCGAGAGTGTAGACTCGAGCTGTGGTAGTACTGGTTCTATACCAACCCAGAAAATTCTTTTATTTTCAAAAAATAGTCTCTTCTTAGCTTTCAATAATGTCAGAGACCTTCGTTCCAATTTTTCTTTTGTTAAACCTTTTCTTCATTCTGAGTCTCCTAATATTCTTGCTAAACAAGCCTCATTGACTGTGTTAGTAATAGTTACGTTCGTGTTAGAGGCTATTTACCTTTCGACTAGACTCTACAGATCATTTTCACGTTCCTGTTCAACGGGATCTTTCAGCCGTTAGAGAAAAAAAACGTGAATCTAAAATGAGCTTTTAATGTTCGTCGGATTTTGTCTTCTTCAGGCCACTTGTTACCAGCTTTTAAGAAGGTTAATTTTTTGTATGTTGCCATAGATTACCTTACACCTGAGGCCATGTTGTACCTCTTTAAATTTACCATGCATGGAGTACTGTTGGAATATCTGTACAGGTGTTCTGTAATCTCATCTTGATATTCTTGATCGACGTCCGAGACGTGTTTGTAATTTGAAAATCTTTGCTGCTACTCTTCAACCTTTATCTCCTCGACAGAATGTAGATTGTCTTAGTTTTTCATAGGTATTATTATCGGACGTGTTCTGATAAGCTTTCCTTGTTGTTACTTCCTCAGTTTGTTGCATCTGGTGTGACTTGTTTCTCTCAACGTCTTCATCTTCATGCAGTTGTTGTCCCTCGTTGTAAAAAATCTTACCATGATTGTAGTTTTTTTCCTCGGACTGCAGGATTGTGGAACTCTTTAGATACTGAGTACTTTCCTACATCTTATGACTTGAATGTTTTAACACCAAGGTTCACTTTTTTTTTTGACTTAACCTTTTTGTTGTTATTGTTGGTTTTTTTCTGTCATTTCTTCACAGTTCCATACGCGTAGTAACTTTATGCATTGTTTGGTTCATAACTACTGAAATAAGACATTATCTTAATTTTGGTCATGATGCTTTCTTAATCAGTTAATATCCCCACATCTACAGTTAATCACGTAATCCCAGGACGTGTTAGTGGTTGAAAGCACTCCTGGATTCTTTAATTACTGAAGCATTAAATATCCACCGCTAACCTTGCTGCTGCGATTGCTCATATGGTATGACTGTGATTCCAACCAACACGTTGAAGAATGCCTTAAAACTGAGGTATAGTCGTGCTGACTCAAACACTCCAGTTCAGCAGAAGACATTGTTGTGGGACCTCTTCACAAAAATGTAATAATGGTGGGCGTCAAAGCTTTTACAAAGGTACCATTTTCCCAGAGTGAGTTTCGAATAGTATTGTGGCGATTTAAAGGTTAGCAAAGCTACAAAGGTTCTGAAGATCACAGCTGAATAAAGTTTAAAACGCAAGGCCTCCAGCAGATTTTCCTTACTCTTCCTGCTCCATTTCTGAAGCCAAACTGTGTGTGCTTGCACAAAGAGCTTCACCAAAGCTACTAAAGTTAAAAGGTACAAGTCTTTTATACTTCGACAGTGTGGGCCCACATGGTGACAGGGATCGATTTGTTTTGAGGAATGCCGCATCACTCGATTCCTGTCACTAAGCTGGTTCGCAATGTCGAAGTATAACAAAGTTGTAAGTAGCCACAATGACAATGGGAGAAGTATCTCTCAATATTAACTCGGAAACAAGACTGAAAACCTTCAGTTTATTAGCGGAAGCCTGGTATTTTATTTGTACAAGCAAAAGTATCAAGAAAGATCAATTTTTAGAAAGAAATGTATAATGAAGTGCAAATCAACTCAGTGTGCAACATTTTTATCAAAATTCAATTTTTATTTGCATTGCTGCATGATTACTGTTATAATTGAACACAACTTTAACGTCTACGGTTTCACTTAGACTAGTAGAGATGTAGATGTGATCAAGTTGTCTATAAAAAAACCTGAACATTACTGAGCAAAAAAGTGTCTGTAACGAAAAGATAAGTCGTCCAAGAACAAGAACAAGGAAAATATAAAGATGTAGAAGCACGGCAATACTTCCTCGCACTTAAAAAGTGACAAGATCAAGTCATAGAAGATGTAAGAAAAGGGGAAAATGAAAAGGTGTAAAAGCGGGGTTTTTTTAATCTTTCTGTTCTTTTCGGTAACAGATCGTTTCTCTCATTTTAATTCACATCCAGTTGTTGTTTCTAGTTGTAATAAATCTTTTTTATGGCCGTAGTTTTCTTCTCGGACGGCGATATTGTGGAATACTTTGTGTTTTTTCTATTTTCCTCCATCCTATGGCTTCAGTTGTTTGAAGCCTGAGATCAACTCCTACCTCTTGACTTAACATCGAACTCTTGGATTTTTTTCAAAAATGAAAGAAGGCAGACAATAATGACTAACAACAAAAATTGTAAATTCTGAATAAGGAGGGGGCCGAAAAATCCCTTGGGTAATTGTATCTGGAAGCAATTCTCTTAAGAGGGGTCATTCTTGAAATTATTTCTCGCCATACCTTGTACAGGGTAGTGTGTCATGTAATGTGAATAATTTCTTACGTTCAAACTGTTCAAGAAGTGACATACCTTGAACAGTTTGAGAGAGGGTCATTGAACCGCTTTAATGATAACAACACATATGAGCTGATCAATAAAAATCACAAGCAGCAGTGTAAAAAGACAACTGCAATCAGAACTCAAATTTTATTAATGAATGAATGAATGAATGAATGAATGATCAAAGATCGTTTTCTAGTTTGAAATGTATGACTTATGGCAAATTAGGATGAATACCAGTTTCTTTCACAACTAAGCTGTGAATTATACCATAATGGTTTAAGCATTTGAATGGGAAAAAATACTTCTTATCAGCTATAACAAAT
This sequence comes from Morbakka virulenta, assembly GCA_003991215.1. Lineage (NCBI taxonomy): Eukaryota > Metazoa > Cnidaria > Cubozoa > Carybdeida > Carukiidae > Morbakka > Morbakka virulenta. The sequence goes on along the minus strand of RDPX01000377.1, from coordinate 358,698 downwards.
ACTAATTAGTAAGTTGAACAAATGAAATGAATTAGAGCAATAAAAAATATCCTGGATACCACAGGTTTATCTTTCATTTCGGATATACAACATGTAAACAGTGCACGGTTATTGGAAATTATCAAATGCCACCTAAAAGGTCAGTCTCTCTAGCAATGGAATAGCAAAATGTAGGCATCAAACAAAGGAAAAAGTTACTTATTAATTTGAAACAATAGTGGAAAAATATTTAAAGTCGCTACCTTTAAATCTTTCGTAATCCCTTTCCTGGTTTAGAACAGCAAATCATGAATTTCCAGTCACAAGATGGTCAAATATTATCATTTACGTAAATTTGATACGTGTGACTAAGATTAAATCAGGGATAAATATCATATTCTTATCAACCCTCTACTTTTTTGGATATTACAAATTTGTACATTCATCGATATTACTTGAAGTATCAGTTTAAGCTCAAATTTTCTCTCCTAACGCAAAATTGTTGCAAAATTTACAGGAGAGATTTATAGATATCGAAACAAAATGCCCACACCTCTTTAAAGTGTATCAATGTCATTACTGCAGAATATGTCATTTTTTCCCCACTTGTTTTGTTTAGTATGTGATAATTGGTACTTTGTGCTTTACTGATATTACATATTTAGTGTTATTGCTAAATAAATTTTATGTGTTTTGTAGAAAGGTATTAATTGTTACTAAGATGTAAAGAGCTCTTGATAAAGTTTCAATAGTCATTTAAATTGCTAGGAAACATCAGAACACTTTCATACTTAATACTTTTAGAAGGCACTAAGATAAGGCACATTACGTCGACGAGACAATGGATAAAGAATAGTATCGAGATTCCGACTTTTTCAAGGCAGCCACCAGGACCAAAATAGTGGATCATGTGGGCTCATTCTCGACAACATAGAAAACTCAAATTTGGTGTCACAACATTATGCTTCGATTATAGGCTATGTTATGTTTTAATGAGGCCGTCAAGTACCCACCTGGACCGAAAGAGAAGGCAAAGTGTCATTCTCAAAGACCGAGGCCTGCAATCGAAAAAAAGAGTACCAAAAGTCTGCTCAGTGGTCCCTAAAACATTGAGGTCAATGAAGTCAGATTTCTATTTTAACTCTACCTATTTATCATTGGAGCAATAATTCAAAGTTACGTTGACCACTTGACCCGAACTTCGGGCGCCGAGTGCTTTCCCTACCAGCATATATAACATGGAGTATTAAGAGGAAATTCTAGTTGTCTACACATCCACAACAAAGAAACTGATATCTGTAATAATAGCGAATTAGAAAACGCACCTTCCCCTATATTACTTGATTTACGTGCTTTTAAGACATCTGCTATGAAACTGACCAATACTTTTTTTGTATTTTATAGGATAACTCGACCAAGAACCCGCAAAAAACTGAATTGTCAGCAAAGTCGAGTGGTGAAAAGATTAATTTTTACTTATAGTCAAACTGGAAGAGCAAAACATAAATAGGAACAAAACAAAGTAGAAGCCTTTTCTAGTATAATCGTATTCTTCAAAAATAACATCAAATCGTGAAGTAACAAAAACAAAAAAAGGATTCAAAGTTTATTTATTTCACAATATCTTTAACATGAAAGAAGGGCATGGACGACAGAAGGGAGCATAGATGGTAACAAACATGCACATATATACATAGAAAAATACAAGATGGATATTTAGATAGATAGGTGGATAGATGGATAGATAGATAGATAGATAGATAGATAGATAGATAGATAGATAGATAGATAGATAGATAGATAGATAGGTTAGGTTAGGTAAATAGCTAAATTTTAAGGTAGGTGATGTAGAATGACAGAAGATAAGCACTGGCAAAAAACAAAATAAAACTCTGAGGCAGCTGGATTAGAAAGACCACGGCCTTGTCTGCCAGCACAACTGCAGTTCAACTGAATGGACTAGACAAACATCTTGACAGACAAAACAAATAATTAATAACACGGAAACTTGTTTATTGCGAACCAAGCTTCTTTTAAAGATGAAAGAGGAAAACAATCCCACATTGCTTGCAAGGTAATTAGAGGAGGGGGAGCTCACGAAAATTGTTTGAGAAAGATCAAACTGTGTAAGTAAATTTTTGACATAACCCTAAACGCCTTACAATGTTAACACAAAAGTTTTCTATTGTCACTTTTAATTCAACCAATTGGGTATTTCACGATTTCTATTTTTGTGACTGATTTGAACTGTGCCGAACACAGGCATCCAATGTTGGCCACACCTATGAGGATTCGTCTGAACATACTGGCTCCTTGCATTTACAACTTTCATAAGCAGTTGCAGTTTCTATGTACTTGATAACTTGATTTTGGGCACATCGAATCTTTTTTGTTTCGCATAATGGTTTGCAGAAAATCCTTTTCTGGCCAATGCATTGACAATCGTCTTTGCAATTGCGNGTGAAGTAACAAAAACAAAAAAAGGATTCAAAGTTTATTTATTTCACAATATCTTTAACATGAAAGAAGGGCATGGACGACAGAAGGGAGCATAGATGGTAACAAACATGCACATATATACATAGAAAAATACAAGATGGATATTTAGATAGATAGGTGGATAGATGGACAGATAGATAGATAGATAGATAGATAGATAGATAGATAGATAGATAGATAGATAGATAGATAGATAGGTTAGGTTAGGTAAATAGCTAAATTTTAAGGTAGGTGATGTAGAATGACAGAAGATAAGCACTGGCAAAAAACAAAATAAAACTCTGAGGCAGCTGGATTAGAAAGACCACGGCCTTGTCTGCCAGCACAACTGCAGTTCAACTGAATGGACTAGACAAACATCTTGACAGACAAAACAAATAATTAATAACACGGAAACTTGTTTATTGCGAACCAAGCTTCTTTTAAAGATGAAAGAGGAAAACAATCCCACATTGCTTGCAAGGTAATTAGAGGAGGGGGAGCTCACGAAAATTGTTTGAGAAAGATCAAACTGTGTAAGTAAATTTTTGACATAACCCTAAACGCCTTACAATGTTAACACAAAAGTTTTCTATTGTCACTTTTAATTCAACCAATTGGGTATTTCACGATTTCTATTTTTGTGACTGATTTGAACTGTGCCGAACACAGGCATCCAATGTTGGCCACACCTATGAGGATTCGTCTGAACATACTGGCTCCTTGCATTTACAACTTTCATAAGCAGTTGCAGTTTCTATGTACTTGATAACTTGATTTTGGGCACATCGAATCTTTTTTGTTTCGCATAATGGTTTGCAGAAAATCCTTTTCTGGCCAATGCATTGACAATCGTCTTTGCAATTGCGATGGAATTTCTCTCCTGCTTTATAAGATTTACCAGCTTTGAAGCAACCACGAATTTCTAAAAGTAAAAGATACGTTAGTATCGAAAAGGCAGAATGTGTGGAACAGAGGTTGTCACATAAAGCTGTGCACTTTGTAGTGGAAACATGGGTCAGGTAAGGAACATATAAAATATGGGAGAGACTGCAAGACGTATGGTATAGTGTGTTGTACAGAAGATAGGGTAAAGTGCAGTTCTCTAACCACAACCCCTAAAAATGCTAAAATCAAAAGACACTGATTGGTTTGGTACGAACTCCAAATTCTCACGCAACCAAAGTATTCTGTACCCATAACATCACTTTAGAAATAGTATCAAAGAAATATTAATTGCAGGTCATATGGACCCTTTCCTTCTTTAGGAGGGGGACTTTCTGTAATGGAGCTCTCCCCAGCACTGATAACATTATGTGTTATGTGTGATAAGAAGGCGACGCATTCACATTACTCATCCACTCTTAAAAAGTTGTTAAAATCAGTACTAACAGCCTATTCAATACTCTGGCTATGTATATATATATATATATATATATATATATATATATATATATATATATATATAGAGAGAGAGAGAGAGAGAGAGAGAGAGAGAGAGAGAGAGAGATATTTAGCAATGTGTGTCATAACTGGAAGGGTGTACGATATACTGTTGATGTGATTGCTGCATTGCAAGGAATGGATTGTTTCTTTTATTTTCCTTGTTGTTGTCCACACCAAGGGCCAACTGTATGGGAAAGGTACGTTGATGATGTCTTTACAATCATCAAAAAGGATCACCTACAAGGTTTCTTTGCACACATCAACAGCATGCACTCAAATATCACATTCACCATGGAGAAAGAAGAACGAAGAGAAATACCCTTCCTGGATGTCCTAGTAAAGAGGCAGGCAGATCGCAGTATTTCCGTTACCATCTACAGGAAACCAGCCCACACTGACCAGTACCTCAACAATGCATCACACCATCCACTCTCAGCTCGCAATAGTGTCATCACCACCCTGTTTGGAAGAGCAAGAAGCATTAGTTCTAACCCACATGACCTCAGAAAAGAAGAAAGACACCTTCAAAGGGTTCTCTTATCCAATGGATACCACGCTAAGGATGTCTAGAGAGTCTTACACAGAACCACTGTGTAAGGCTCTCTGGACATAATAAGAGAAACAATCCATTCCTTGCAATGCAGCAATCACATTAACAGTATATCCTACACCCTTCCAGTAATATGGCTTCCAGCACTGAAGAAAGAAACACAACAA
>RDPX01000377.1:334786-349892 GCA_003991215.1 Morbakka virulenta | reverse complement strand
TAATAATAATAATAATAATAATAATAATAATAATAATAATAATAATAACAATATTACAAGAAATACTAAGAATAACAGATAATAAAAGGTTAATGTGTCAAATTACTTGAACCATTCAAAATACACTGCAACATTAAATAGAAGTAAGACTACCAAAGAAAATGGCCTGAAAAAGTGTGAAAAAAACTTAAAACTGTACATGTACAACCTATTTGGTGATGGTGCAAAGGAATAATAGGTCCTGACGATAATGTCAATTTATGTGGCATGCCCTTCCAATTAAAAGACGTTCTTTATACCAGAGCCCCTTTGCAGAACTGGAATACAAAAAGAAAGCTTTGCCTCTCAAAGAATCGATATAAACATGTATAGAGACTAGTTACTTTCAATGAAATATTATATTATATTATATTATATTATTTTATATTATATTATATTATATTATATTATATTATATCATATTATATTATATTGACTACATTATAAGGATTGCCCTGCCTTCTACATTGGTGAATCAAAGCTTTCCTTGGGTCAAAGAAAAAATGAGGGCAGGAGAGCTGTTCAAAAAACTGACACTAAGAGTCATGAAACAGAGGGACACTGCTCGAAAAAAGATCATATGGAAAAAAAGGTTATATAGAAGGAAACCGCTACAACTAAAATAAAAATAAAAGAAACAAACTACTCCCAAGAGCACAGCAATCACATCAAGAGTATAACAATTTTTATCTTAAAAATAACATAAAACAAGTTTGAGAAAGTGACATCAAAATTGAAATAATATATTCATTTAGATAAGAATACACAAGTAACAGGAGCAGACGGGCAGATGATACTGCATAGGGAAAATCTCTAGTTGTCATTTCTGCAGCATACAGTGCAATACCACAACTTGGTGATGTGCCAAGTAGCAAAATAAGAAAAAAAAATGTGAGTAAAAACCTGAGTCCTATTAACAGCCTACAAAGAGTAATACGTCCGCATACGTTATGCTTTTGAAAAATACAATAATAGTACATAAGAGCAGCCTAGAGGTAGAGAATATATATATATATATGATAATTATGTAACATTCATAGCCCACAAAATATAGCGACAAAAAGGTATTCAAACAACAAAGAAGCTATTATATATAGCTATTTTTCATTAGCAACTGCACTTTAAAGGCTGACCTAGCTGCATATCACCCATGAAATATTAGCTTCTAGTATCCAAACGGAAACTAAAAGGTGTCAGTGTTTCCATCAGATAAGGTACCCAACTAAGAGATCTCTCGATATTTTAACAAAAACATCTAACGGAAGCACGTCAAAGCCCAAGCTCAAAGGAGAAAAAACACAACAAAGGCAAATTAATGCTACAGTATGGTGTGTGTGTCTCTCTTACCTGCACAAGTAACTTCAAGATGAAGGTGTTTTTGAACAATACCACAGTCAGGTCCTCCATATTTATGTGGTGGACCTGAGACAGTACAAGATCTTTTTCCATCACATATTTTGCGTACGGCCCGTAGTACGTCAGTACTTTCTTTTCTGCAAACTGTATTTAGAAGACCAATACCACATTTACTTAACCAGATGCTTCCATAGTATGCGGATTGTATTGAAATTACTTTATCGATTGGGCAATGAAATGACTGACCACTTGCTCCATTGCAAAGAAGGGCAGTTTTTGGTGATTGCTCTGAAACAGAAGTGATATATAGTTAAATAGTAATATTAATGCTTTATTCATACCCAGCATAATTCAAGGTCACAGTTCAAATTTTAAAGAAGTTCTGTGAAATGATATGTTTTGAAATTCACTTTTAGTCTTAATACCTTTTACCTAAGTCCCTCTGAGGGTCAAAGGGTCCCCTGTGAGCGTGGAAATAAGGAATTCTTGTCATACAGCTTAAAGCTATTCTTATAACATTACATGTCACACTGTATCAAAATGCTAATAGCAATAGTCATAAATAGTTGAAAAAGTTTCCCTAATAATCTTGAAAACTTATCTAGGGACTCTATAGTTGAATAAGTGTTTGTTGTTCAAACTTCATACGTCAAGGCTTAGGGCTTGTTATCGGTCAAAATATTAGTCTTTTCTGCTCACAGCTGCGTGATAAATTTACTAAGAAAATAAGTAGCACTCACAGTATTTAAAAAAGAATTAAATCTAATGTAATTCAATCAATCATCTCCCATATTATGTGTGATTATTTTCCTGTATTTTAGCTCTGCGATCACTTTAGTTCCTTAGGTAACATTTTAAACTTTCGCAGCAAAATATCCATGCTGGATTTCAGGGATTCAACCCAATCAGAATAATTATGGTATGGGTAAGTCAATCAGTGTTTTTAGTTTAAGTTCCAACCTTCTTTGAGGTTTCAAATGTTCAGGTAATATGAAAGGACAATAAGGAAGTAAGAAATTTCTCCAATGATGCTCAACAGATGTTCTCGCGTTTGTATGGTTGTAATCAATAGGAATTGTCAGAATGAATAATTTAAAAAGATAGAACAAAATAAACACTGCTCATTTCTAACAGTTGTTTAAGTTTTCTTTTTGGTTTTACTTTAATTTACAAAATTCCTTTTATTTTCCATCTGGGAATCGTTGTTCCAGGGGGTATCTGGAGGAGCATTATTATTACAGGTGGATATTCCCTAAAAATACCCTAAAAAGTAAACTTTAATAGATGAAAACACAATGCCACTCACAAAATTATATTATAATTCTTTGATGAAGCTAAAGAAATAATAGCTGTTTAACTGTTAATATTTGCCACTTTACTGAATAGTAAATAAGATGTTCAAATTGTACTGGTAATTATTTTTCCAACAATCTCTTTGCTTAACAGTTCTGTTACGTGAAGTACTTCCTCGGAGTTGAAGGTTGTGCACCATGTTCTGCCAAGCCATTTAATTTTCAGAAAATCTTTTGGCCACTCCTATTGTCTCACATTTGGACCATTCTTTTATGTCATCTCCCCAGATTCTCCTCGGGCCACCACGGCCTTTCTTCCCTTCAATAAAACCTAAAATTAGCTACACTAATCCACCACTGCTTCCTCTCATGATAAGGCCTGCATACCTAAGTTTTCTCCTTGCCAAATCTTCCGGCCAATTTCCTTTCACTACAATGATTTCTTTCACTCTTTTGTTGCTGACATGATTAATGTTTAATGTATTTAATTTTCAAAATTTTTCTATAGCAACATAACTGGACGGCATCCATCTTATTTTGAATTGCATTGTTATAAGTCCATGTTTCACATCCGTAAGAAACCACATATTTTACATAACAGTCAAGTATCCTTTTCATTAGATTTACATTAACATCTCGTTTTGATAGCTCTTTACATTTCCAGAAACCTGCTTTTCCCATGCCAATTCGTTTCTTCATACCACCCAGACTTCTCATATCGTCATATATCATGCTTCCCAAGTATTTGTATTCCGTCAATTGCTGTAATGTTTCTCCATTCACTTTAATGGTTAAGGATGATGGATTTTTCTTTGGTTTATTTTTAATTTCCATTACCATGGTTTTCCTAGTGTTTAGACTCATTCCATATTCTTTGCATTTCTCTTGAATTTTGTCCATCATTCTCTGCAAATCGCCATTGGAAGTCGCTACCACTGATGTATCATCTGCATATCGTATTGACTTGATACACACTCCATTAATTTTTAATTCCATCAAACTCTGATAATGCTTCATTTATGAGAAATTCACTGTAAAAGTTAAACAGGATTAATGACAGCACACATCCTTGTCTCACCCTTTTTCAAATTTCTATGTGTCTTGTCAAGTCATTTCCGTATCTTACTTTTGCACGTTGTTTCCAGTATAAATTAGCACTAAGTCTTGTTTCATTAAAAGGGATTCCGATGTTCTTCATAATTTCTAATAGTTTATTATTATTTACTCTGTTGAATGCCTTTGTATAATCAATAAAAGCAATACATAGATCTTTCTGGTGATGTATCATTCTTTTTTTCATTGTACTTGGTACATATATGGCTTCTCTTGTACCACTACCTTTCCTGTAGCTAAATTGAGATTCGGTTACATAATTTTCTATTATCGGTGTTATTCGTTACTTTATTATATATAGCAAAATTTTGCATGTATGTGTGTTTAAGCTGATTGTTCGATATTGTTCACATTGTTTTGCATTCGATGTTTTAGGAACTTGGACAAAAACACCTGTTAGAAAGTCTTCCGGATATTCACCGGTTTCATATTTTCTGTTGATTGTGTTTGTTATTATCTTTAAGCCTTCTGGTCCACAGCATTGAAGAAATTCAGCTGGTATATCATCAACACTAGTTGTTTTGTTTCTTGGTAATTTCCCGATAACTCCCATTACCTCTTCCTCAGTTATTCTCAAGATTCTTTGATTGTTTACATTTGTTATTATAAGCATTTGTTTGTCAACTGAGTAAAGCTCTCCTACATGCTCTTCCCATCTATCTAGCACCTCTTTTGTGGTCAACAGCATCTTACTTTCTTTATTTTTAACTCCTGCCCTGGCATATGGTTTCTTTAGCCGTAGATCTTTAATTCTAGTATAAAGGTTTGGATTGTGTTTTCTATCAAGGTCTTCAAGTTCTTTACAGATTTTTTTGTAATAGTTTTCCGTCTATATTGACGTTGTATCCCCATACATAATTTCTTGTATTCCTCTCTTTTGTTGTTCTGTTGTTTCAGTTTACTTTTCTCATTCGTTCTGTTCAGTATTTCTGACGTTATCCACGGCTGTTTCTTAACATATTGTCTTCTACCAAAAACGTCTTCTGCAACTTTTTCCATTGATTGATGTTGTCATCAACATTCTCTTTACACTCTGATGCTTGATTATCTAAGGACTTCTTAAACTTTTCTTTTTAATTCAATGACAGGAGATGATCTCTATTCCACCTTGGTACTCTTTTACTCGTTCTGAGCTTTTTCAGTTTTACTTCAAGTTTGGCCATTATTAAATTATGGTCTGACCCACAGTCTGCACTAGATCTGACTTTTGCATTTTTCACGCTATTCCTATATCTATGTGACATTAATATAAAGTCTATTTGGTTCTTTGATTGCAAACCAAGTATTCGTTACAACCATTTCTTCTTCTTTCCAGAAATCAATCAGCAGTTCTCCATTTTCATTTCTATCACCCACCCTATAAGGATCTACTACTTTTTTTTCTTTTGTCATGCCGATTTTAGTATTGAAGTCTCCCATTACAATCAATTGATCTCTGGATTTTTTATGTTTATTGATTGTTTTCCTTAGCTCTTCATAGAACTGTGCTTTTTCAGTTTCCTCTGCATTTTCATTTGGTGCATATATTTGGATAATCACCATATGGTGATGCTCTGTTTGTAGTTTCAGACAGATTATTCGTTCCGATATTGTAGATTCCATTCTAATTCTTTATCACAGACATCTCTCCCAAGTTCTACTTTGTGCTCCTTGTTTTCCCACTTTGTATATCATTCTCTCTCCTTCCTTGGTCTCCACCTTCTCATTCCATTCCCTCCATGAATCCTCCTTCCCCTTGACCACAGCTCTTTTAGTCTCTCTCATGGTCTTTTTATACTCGTCTCTTAGGTCTTGACTCCTATTATTTTGCCGTACCTTGAAGGCTACCTTTTTCTTTCTAATAGCATCTTGCACTTCTGTGCTTCACCACCATGTCTCTCTTCCTTGGTGCTGTCCTACTTTGATGGAACTATATACCTCTTCCACTGCTTCCAGTAGTACACTTTTCGTTGACTGCCAGTTTTCTTGAGCTGTCTCTATTCCTGGTATTTGTTTTCGTCTCACTTTTTCTAGGAACTCAATGATCTTTTCCCCTTTCAACTTCCATATCTTGATCTGCTTCCGCGTTCTGGGCTTTTGTTTCTTCTCTTTTCTAATCCTAAGCATCACGCAGTGGAGTCTATCCTGTGCTACAGTTCCCTCGCCAGAAATGACCTTACAGTTCTTGTAATTCTTCAGGTCCACTCATCTTATCAATCTGTGTAGCATGTTGTCCACTCTTGTATGTGACGAGATGGTCATCTCTCTTTTGGTAGTAGGTATTTACAACTGGCATATCGAGGCTTTCAGCATATTCTAGGATTCTCCCTCCCTCTGCATTTCTCCGGCCAGATCCGTTTCCACCGTGCACACTTTGATATCCATATGATCTTTTGCTCGCATCTCCTTTTAGGTCAGCTCCCACAAGGACCTTCTCTTTTCTTGTATGGCTTGTATTAATCTCTCAAAATTTTCTATAAACATTTCCTTTTCTTCATCTGTCCCTCCCATCTGTGGTGCATATGCTGAAGCAATGTTTAGAGGCTCGCCGGCTATCAACAGCTTCATCTTCATAGTCTGTCTGACACCCGTTCAATCTGGATGACTCCTTCCTTGTGTTTTGGTCTCAGTATGATTCCAATATGCTTCCAAACCCCATTTCGTCTGTTTCCTTCTCCACTGTAATATATTTTGTATCCTTCCAACAGTTCTCTTGCACTCTTTCCATTCCATTTCGTTTCCTGTACACAAAGGATGTCGATGTTTCTCTTCTTGCAGACTTCAGCTATCTCTCTTCCTCTACTGATCATGAATCCTACGTTCCAACTAGCAAACGTGCGTTGCACTAACTTCTTTAGCGGCAGTCGCGGTTGCCGTGGTACCCCTTGTCCATTTCTCGCATCAGTCGGGGTTGCTAATGCGTGTCGCCTATGGGGAACGCCCTAGCATTATTCTGGATTTGTGTAGACACAGGCATGTTGTTTGCAGCATTGGTTTTTATGGTCGGACGCTCTTCCTGACACCAACCATAATTTTAGCGGTGGGCCTAGCCTTTGGTCATCCAAGACCTACTCACAAGACAGTGAGTTGGTTTGATTTCGACTTTTACTCTCCTAGCCTTTGCCTAAACAACCAACCCCAGCAAGGCAGCAGAGACCCACTTGGTTTTATGGCGCCGAACACCCGCTAATCACATACTGCTTTACAGTCATTTGTCTGCATTTTATTGAAGTTAGTTTGGTATTACTAATTCCACAGACGACCACGGAACTCTGCCTGGATGCAGTTTTGCGTCTTTTAGGTCAGTACCCAGGCCACCGAACAAGAGCTAATACAATGGTGAATAATGATCTTATGTTAAAAAATGCAGGAGTAGGATGATGGAGAGGAAATTAACTGATTGGATTTGTCAGATCTAATTTCTGTGCTGAAAAAAGCCCAGCTGGTGACATTTGAAATTTACTATTATCATTACGTGTTTACGTGTTCGAAGTGGTGGTGGTGGTACCAGTAGCAGTAGTAGCAGTATCAGCAGCAGCAGCAGCAGTAGTAGTAATTTCAAAACGAGCGGTTAGTTGGTTGACTTTTGTCGTTAGTCACGTGATGAAAACCCATGTGATCTTAACGTTAATTTGCCCATCTACAAACATGCAACGAAAAATCTAGTCTTATCACTTACTGTAAAACTGGCTTTGATGTGGCTCAGTGCACCTGCAAGTGGTTATCACTGAATTCACAGAATAAACAATCGTGTAACACAACCTGAGGTTTACAACATAATAACCATCATGCCCTACTCGTAGTTACTCCTTTGCTTAATTTTCCGATTTCCCTTTATGACCAATTAATCACTTCATTTTCACTTTCTTTTATCAAACATGTCCAGGTTTGGTATCTGGAATTGTCCTCTTCTTTCAGTTTACGTCAAGCGATATACTAAAGATCAAGGAGTACAGTTTCGTTTGTATTTTAATTTGGTAAACTACTTTACCAAGAATATTTTTTCAAAAATTAAGCAATTAATCGCGACATCAAGGTGATATAAGCTTTCTGAATTGAATTCCGCGCATCTTGTTATCTCTGCTTCATCAGCCCACTCCAAAATGCCTTACTCAATTAGTCCCAGGCTTTTTCTGTGATTTATTGGCATAAAAATTGTTATGCTTTTTACCGAAGTCAAAAACTGCTTTTATGGCATTCTGAAACATTCAGATTTTCTCTGCTGGATTGAATAAACCTCGTCTATTAACTCTGTGCCAAACATTTGTGTGTAGTACTGTTTGTATTTCTGCATAATAACTCAAATAGAATTCCTGCTATCATATTTCCCACGTTTTCAAAGAAAACAGATCACCAAAGATGCCTTGTATGTAAATGTAATGTCTACATAGACCACTAACAACACAGCACGAGGACTGTACAGTTGGTGGCAAGGATATTTAATTCAAAGTTTCTTCTCAACTTTTCATAAAGGCCGTTAAATGTTGCCTCCAATGAAAGCAACAGGTGGAATTAAACATCGGAACACCATACACTTTAAAAAAAAAAGAAGTGTACCTTGAACATCGGGCAACGATTAGTTGAGAGGTAGGTAGGTTATAAAGTACCACCCATCGCCAGCAGTAAAACCTATTCTGAATCGTACCCTTCCCCATCGCCGTGAACCCTATTTTTAACGCTTGTTTCTCAAAATCTCGATAATCAGCAAGATTAGTTGTGGGACGTTTTGTATCTCCAGTACATGTCATATCGTATTATGACGACAATATACATAAAAATGTTTTCTGGGGTTTTCAGGCAGAATAAAACCAGTGCGCTATTGTTGCGAAGATGTTACAAACCATCCGTTTACCTACCTTTTCCTTTGTAAACAAAAAGACATGGACATAGAAAGCGTACTTTATAATCGGCACATTTTACACCCGGGCGTTGATTAATGTCCCTACACAGGCACCCAAAAAATTCACAATTCAATTTTTCTTTCACTTGCAATCCATCGAGTCGAGCAACGTCAACAGCCAGTGGCTTAGGGCAAACACCATAGATGAAGGCATCAGAACTACTGAGAACTTCATTATCAATTCCTTCTGCAGCTCTGTATTTATTAATCCACTTTGTCCAGCAGAGACCTAAATCAGGAAAGGAAGAAAGCGGGCAATAAAATTAGATGACTCTTTGATATTTTATATGGAGTACATCCAATTTCGAGGTACAGATCTTTACAGTTTTATGCGTGTTTTTCAATGACTTCGTGCAGGCCACCGTCACCGGTCCCATACATTCTGCATAATTTTAGAAGAAATAATTACATTTTCCCTTCCGTCCTTCTAGATTTTCATTTTGCTTACAGATTTGTGGAAAAAGGAGTCTACTGTGTCAGTCCGCAAAAAAAAATATGGTTACGGCTCATATTTATGACCCCCGTCCATCCCGCTTTGCGGGGATCATTCATTATATTAAAGGAAATGGAGTAAATTTGAGGGAATAGATAACAAAAGGCAATCGTTCAAAATGATGAAAAAAGAAGTGAAAGAAAAAATGAAAACCTGTCAATTCGTGGGGTGAAAAACTCTCCTTTTGAGCTTGTTTGTTTAATTCCAAGAAAAACAGGACTCCATTACTACTATTCATTTGAGTTTTTCTGTGGCCTGCAATGGGAGATAACTATGGGGGATATTTGCGACTGTGATTTGTAGATTGAAACGTTTCTAAATATTTATAAGGGCATACTTTATTTTCCATGTACACAAAATGAATCTACTTGAAAAATTCGGCTTTGTTGACTTTGGTGAGATGGCACAAGAGAGTAAATATGAACTACGACCGAAAATGAAATGCAACTCTATTTTATATCGTCCCATAAAATTGGCTTGCTTCACCCGAAAAAAACGAACGATAACCAGTGGTATTAATTATCGATCTAGACAGTCAATTTGGTTAAAAACATCATCTGTTGTCTCCATCATTGGTCTTTGTAGTTGAAATTTCTGAAACGTACTTGTACTCTACATATTTAGTGATAGCTATCAGTTTTGATAACATTTTTACTGGACTGCAAGTACATACATCTTGATAATATTTAACAAAACTGTTCGCTTCCTATTTTCTACCTTGTTATATTTGGAAACTGACAGAATTCACGTGCACACCGTAATTCTTCAAATGAACGTTGCGGCTCCTATCTATTGTTTTTCTTAACGCAGTGGCAACTGGCTGCTTCTATTATAAATGGCTAAACGTAAACATTTAAAAAACGTGAAAAGTAATAGATATTTTTGAGAGGTCTGGCATTTTAAGTGCAACACATACAGTACGACCTAAATAATAAGGTAAATATTGGTAAGGGAAAAATTCCATTACCATCTAGGGGTATCACTCAAACAAGAATGGAATTAGGATTAGTAATGTTGCCAAAGGGTTAAGCTTTCCACACACTTTACCTCATGGCTGGTGCATTAGTTTCGTATTACATAACCCGATAATAGATTGTTAGTCAAGAAAAATGGCTGAAGAAAAAGAAACAGGCTCCTTTTTATATCTGCACCTATCACAAAGGCAACAACCGACGTACATATAACTAATATTTGGAAAAAAAACAGGTAACTAGATATCAGTGCAATACGGTTACTAAATATATTTGTTAAATAAAACTATTTCCATCTTTCCTTCATTTATGCACAGAAAATTCATTGATAAAGTATTTTTGAGAAAATACAAACACTGTATTTGTTTAACGATGCGCTACTAATTAAACCACGGCTCCTCTTTTAGGTATACTGACTAGTATATAAAAAAGAATACTAGCTTTGGGTAAATGCCACTACCCCAATAGCTTGTAATAAAATGCTGAATGTACAAAGAAGAAAAAAGCCATTGGTTGGCGTCAGGAAGGGCATCCGGCCAAGAAATTCCTCACTGCCAAATCAAAGTCCCTCTGAAGGGCACCGTCTGAGCCCCAATTACTGGGGAAAAATGACGTTAAAACTAAAAAAAAAAGTCAGTTTATCTAAAAGTCAAAATATTTCAATTCAGTTCTCAAAATTTTCACTGTCCTTAAAGGCAAAAAAGTTCCCGGCGATTCCCCTTTTTTGCAGTGAGTCAACATTTTATAATCCTGTACAAAATTCCACCCATATGTGACATACACAGTAGACATAGCTATAAAATTTTTGATTGAGGTTGGGTCTTGCAGCTTGCCGTAAATTTTAATACAAATTATGAATTTTCCCATTAACTTCAGCACGATTCAAAAAGTATATAGTGTATATACTGTATGTCTATACATATATATATTATATATTATATAATATATATATGCATTCCTATTACATATTACTTATACTTTTCATATATGACAAGCGAATATGCGAATATCAAAAAGCTGAATGCTTACATATACATAAGCATTATTAGACCTGCGTTGTTTTACGTAGCAAGAGCATGGTCAATGCAGCGAGAGGAGAAGAAGCCTGAAAAAAAGAGAAGACTCCTTTTCATTGAAGGACCGACTCTGAGAGGCAAGAAGAAAAATGAAATAATAAGAAAAAAGCATAATGTGGAAAACATTAATTGAAAAAATGCCAATAAAGATCGATGTGGTACGCAGACCTTCCAAGGATGGATAAGCATAGCAAAGTAAAAGAGATAGGGCAGATAGAAGTGAGGTGCCCCAAACCAAGACAAAGACCACGTATAAGGTGGATAGCCAACGTACGAAAAGTCATGAAAGCGTTAGACCAAGAAGAAGATGCACAAAATCAAATATACTGGAGGAGAAAGGTACAAAACTGGACTTGGCAACAAATCTGTACAAAGACGAGAAAAAAGAAAAGGATATTAACTTTTAGCACGGGTATGAGAGGAGTCCATCGCAGTACCTAAAAGCTGGGTGATTCTTCAACTACAGAATGATTAGAGGCGATCGGCATAGTTGGTAGGGTTTGGAAATAGAATGTTGGCAGCTGGAAAAATAAGATCAGCGGGGAGCCAAAGAGTTGTACTGTAAACCAACTCGGCTACGCTACGGCTAATACCACATTTGATGGTGGATCCAATTCCAAGGAGAAGAAGGGGTAAAATCTGTATACAAGGAGATGTGTAAGGATAACCTTTGAGCAAAGTCTTGACTTGTCGGCAAAAACTTTCAATCGTGCTATTTGACAAAGGATAGCAAGATGTAGTACGAAGGGGTTTGCATCCGAGGATTTTGCGTAAATTGACAAAAGGGTGAGATTGACAATATTTTCCTCAATTGGTAGCGATAACATTAGGATTTCAAAAATTTACGACCAAGTGAAATACAAAACTTTGTCCAACTGTCTTGGTAATTATGTTGAAGACTGGATTGTAGCATGCCAACATGTAAAAGAACCGACACAGGTCAGTAAATAGGTAAATCCTTGTGATGGGGAGTGAGGACCAATTAAATCAATATGAACGTATGGAAAACAAGCATCTTTGTTGGGAAAAAAGCCGATGGGTGTAACAGTTTGGCGATGAATGTTCGCTCTTTGACAAAACTGACGAGTTTTTTTTATCCGTTTCGAACATCTTTGTTGATTCTAAGCCAAATAAACTGTTTTGTGATGAGGGCTTGTGTTGCTTTAATGCCAGGATGAGAGAAATTGTGAAGCGATCTGAAAACTGTCCGTTGGAATTGGGATGGAATGAAGGGCCGTGGTTGACTTGTGGAAATGCCTGTCACAATAGTTAACACGAAAGAGGGAATAAGCAGGCTTGAAAGCTTGATAGAAGACTTGTTGTTGCAGAAAAATGCTTGAAGTTCGGTTGAGTTCAGCTGTAGCTATTGCTTCCAAATTTACTAAAAGTGAGAGAGAAAAGCAATCAGTGGGTTTAAGTCCTTGTTAAAAGAAGGAAAATGGACGCCAGCTTCCTTCATTGTATTGTTGTAAAATGCCTCTAGTGGAGAAATTTGAAGAATCGAATATGATACAGACAGGAGCGTCTGAAAGAGGATATGAAAGTATTGTGGAGTTGGATGTGAAGGTAGTGTGGATTTGACTGAGGTGAATTTGGCAGTGTCAAAAGTATCTTGCCCGAAAGGTGACCAGAGCAAAGAACGATTTGGATTTAAATTTTGCCCAGATAATACTTTGGTTAGCGACTGTAAAACTGTGTTGCAAATGGTAATAAAAGGACGATAGAAATTAATGAGGCCTAAAATTCAAGGAGTTACCGTACTGACGTTGGTTGGGGATAATCTTGGATAACAGACTTCGTCCTAGATTGGAGAGATACCACCAACAGTAACAGTGTGTTCTAGAAAACGGAGATGACTCTTCAAATTGACATTTCTGTGGATGGACAATAATTCCATGGTGAGAGACGCTCAAATTGCAGGCCAAAGTGTTCTTTTGGGGTAAGAACTAAAAATAAAATCATCAATATTTGCATAGACGAAAGGAAGCTCATGTAGAACTTCATTAATGAAACCTTGAAAAGTTTAAGCTGTATTTCAACGGCGAGAAATTAAAATAATTCGAAGAGTGGCAACTGCAATTTTATGGACTTCTTCAGAAGGAGCAGGATTTTCGTAATAGGCCAAAATAAGATCGATCTTGCAAAAAGTTTTTCTTGCCATGAAGAAGTAGAAATAAAGTCTTAAATGTGAGGGATAGAGTAGTTATCAGGAACAGTAAACAGATTTAAAGCACGATAGTTCCCACAGTAGTGCCAGTCACCAGCAGTCTTCCTTGAAACCACGCTTACCATAGGATCAGTTACTGCTTGATAGGAGAATGGTACCCAGTTGAAGCATGTGGTCAAATTCTGCTCGAGGTGTGGAATAGCAATTGAGAGCAAGATGACGTGGGCGACAATTAATGGGGACTCCTGTGGGCTTTGCTTGTTGGCATCAAGAATAAGCAATTACTTGATTCCACTACCCATCTAGTTGTCAAAGGTACACCTGCTCATCTGTCATTGAGCCCTATCTATTTACAATGTTCACTAACTTTGCCATATTTGGAACTCTCCTCTCAAAATATCCAGACATCAAAAGACCTGATTATTCAAAATCAGCAGTCAAGTACCCAGTAACCCGTCAAATCACGACAACAAGCAAAGTTGCGAAAAGAATCTACATCAATAACAGGCGATGGCATATTTGCGATGATATATGTCCAACAACCCAAATCAAGCGTCTGAGAAAAATCACCCTATGTCTGAATTGGTGAGTTATGGACAGTCTGAAGAGAATAAATGGAAGAATAATGGCGACGGTTGTATGTAGCGCGGGGTGGGGGTGTGGGGTGTAAACGCTCAGTTCAGCCCCAGTGTCAATAAGGAAACAAGTACCACTTGGTCAATCGTGAATCAACACAAATAAACTGGTGTCAGAACAACCAGCAAGGGTTGCCCTCTCTAGCTGGCGGAAAAATTATTTACGGGGCTGGATGAAAAGATGGAACTGAAAGTACATGGAGGCCGACACTTGTAGGCTGCAGCCCTAAATTTTCAGTGGTACCAACAATCAAAAGCATGACGACTTGGGATAGAGTTAAGAGTAGCTGTCGGAGGCCTACAGCCCCAGGCAGGTATATGAGGGCATAAGAAAGAGCACGCCAAATGGGATTATCTGAGACCATCGCCCTTAACAGTAAGTACTTACATTTGAACAGTAAGAGCAGCAACTTGATCTTCAAGTCGAGATGAGTTTGTCTTCAAGTGGAGCAAGTTGGTCAGCAATCAAGGTATCATTCGACGATGCCAAGAAAATTTGTTTCAGAATACTGTCTTCGAGTCTATTTTGGCTCAATAGGTGCAGCATACGTCTTAAAAGCTGGAAAGGGATTCGGTCACCAAGTTCCTCTGAACTCAAGAATCGATGTAGACGTTTTTGTTTACTGACTAAACTTCGTTTAATCAGTTCAGTTTTAGACGATCATAGGGGTGATCAGCTGGGGGTATAGGAATATAACGAGCTTTTTGTGCTTTTTCTTGTCGTAAATTTGCGATGATTTGAGCCATGTTGGTAGCTGCAGTCGTGATCCGGCGAGGATTAAGCTGAGCTTCTATTTGGGCAAACCAGATAGATCTTTTGGCCAGAATGGTGGAAGTTTGATTAAAACTGTCGCAACCCCTTGTAGAAAAGTAGGCACAGGGCTTAAAGCTGTAGTCTTAATGAAGTATAGGCCAGCAAAAAGCCTATAGCAAGGAAGTGTTCGTCAAGAAAACAACGTTCGGGTTTACCAATGCAAGTAATGAAGGCTTTTTATCGTAAAGTAAATAATTCATCGTCAAAAATGTACGTAAGTTAATGTCATCTTCGTGGTGCTGTGAAGGCCTTTGTGCTTAAAATTCCTACC
>RDPX01000377.1:187697-326813 GCA_003991215.1 Morbakka virulenta | reverse complement strand
GGTGACCAGGTGCCCCTTTCTCTTCTTGAACAGTGAGTTGGCACATACAAGTTCAAGGGCCTGTACCACTTCTAGAGTCTTCTCACCTTCTTCGTTTCTCTGCCCATACCCAAAGCCACCATGTTCGCTTTAAAACGCCCATCGCCTCTCTCCAATATGTCCATTTAGGTCTGCTCCAATGATGATCTTCTCCTGTGATGGAATCCTGCTGACTACTGCCTCAAAAGACGTCCAGAAGCTTTCCTTCTGCTCAATGCTGCAGCCTACGTGGGGTGCATAAGCTGAGATGATATTCACTACATGCGTTCCCATCATAACCTTGACAACCATTTGCCCAGCTGACTCTCTTCAGACCGGAAGTGACCCGCTAAACAGAAAGTGAGGCAGTTTTGGGCGTCAGGAAGCTCCGATTGCAAAGAAACTTGGTGGGAGGCCACAGGGCTGCCTAACAAACACAACGAGAAGACTAAAAGAGAACCGAAAGTAACCCCATCAAAGCGGAAGTAGAGCTGCTTTAGGCCCTGGAGACCTCCGACTGGACAAAACTTTGTGGGCTAACATTACAAAGCTGCGATTTCGACAAAACTTGATGAGAGGCTTTGGGGATCCCAAATGAACACAATGAGAGGACTGAAAAAAAACGAAAAAAAGTTAAAAGAAAAAAAGTTGGTTCAAAAACAAACACAATGGAATACCCAGGCGACAATGAGAACACGAGGGAATACCCGGGTGAAGCCGGTTACTCTACTAGTAATATTATATATTAGTTAAAGTTTAAGTAGAAGATAAAAGAGGAATAAAATTGTCTGATAAATTAAAACACCATGAAAAACAACATGAAGCTGACCCCATTCTGAATAATAGTTTTGTGTTTCAAGTAAGCTGATAAAACCTTGCACTGAGGACTACCGGTAGATATTCAATATTGCCTTGGAAATCCATGCTTTGGCCTTCTTTGCCCTTCTGCTAACACCCCCATTTTAAGCATCTCGTCGTCTGGTATTTTACCTGGACACTCTTTAATGCTCTGTCATGGTCTGGATTTTTCGAAAGGGGTTTTTAACCCACGTTAGTCAAGTATACTGTAAAATGTAAGCAGAGTAAAAGATAACGCTTGGAAAGCTAATTTTTTAGCTACACGGATGAAAGCTTATCTTTGCTCTATTTACAGTTTCACGGCAGGTTTTAATAATTTACCCTGCTCCAAACGTATTTGTAAAAACAGAGAAAACAGAAAAATTGTTCCAAATTTAACTCCCGTTTTCAAATGCTTAAGTTTACAATGTGTGCTTCCACTTCATGCCCAAGTAAAAAAAAATTGTGTATAACACAAAACTGGTCTAAAATCTAGACATTTAAACTATTTTAAAAAAATTACAATAATAAAATATAATATTAAAATAATAATAATGTAATAATAAATAATTTAAAATAACTTTTGTTCAATTAAGCTTCGGTTTTTATCAATCGGTTGATGGGCATGCTCAAAAAATGCTAGTTTCTGCTAACCGTAACGATATTGTTGTGGAGCAAAAACCAAAGTAAGAATAAAGAGGGGTATCTGGGATCCCATTTCCATGGACAATAAAGTTTCCGCTCTTTGAATTCTGCAGCATGTCTCTTTTCACATCTATTTGTGCAA
Organism: Morbakka virulenta; assembly: GCA_003991215.1. Lineage (NCBI taxonomy): Eukaryota > Metazoa > Cnidaria > Cubozoa > Carybdeida > Carukiidae > Morbakka > Morbakka virulenta. Next base: position 325,171 of record RDPX01000377.1, on the reverse strand, counting down.
GGCCAGACATGAAGAAACAAAGCTGTTTTGCAAAGATGAGTGGTGCACAGTTACACCGGATGTTGCTTACGCCCAAACAATGAGCAACAAGTTGTTCCAAGACATCACCTGCTGTCTTTAAATTAGTGGGAGTGAACAAGGCCGAAACTTAATTTACCAGCGTTAACGTCAAAGCTCTGTCCGACACCTTCTGGTATTGTTTTCCCAGCTCTGCCCCACCCTTGGTCTTCCATAACTGAAATCTATGAAATCTGAGATGACTCCACATGGAGTGAAACGTCAATGAAACGTCATGCAATAATATGGATGGTCTGCGCATGAGGTCCCAGTAACTCCCTTGATTAAATTCTACTTCATCTCTGGCAATGTTGCAACGTGGGCAATAAAAGGCCTTCAACACGTTTCTAAAGTGCGTTCTTTGTTGGGTAAAGTGATTTAACAAAACACAAGCACAGCATTGACTGATCGGAGCATTTCTTTTGCTTTTATTTACTTCCGGTGAATTCAAAGCACAAGGACCCAAGTTTTTTTTCCATAAAAAGACACTGCATAAAATCATCCCCAAACAAATCACGTATCTTTCAAATCCGCAATGGATAAACGCCAGTTCATCATATAATTTCACACTACAGGCTTACCGTGCAATTAAACGAAAATCAATAAACGTTACCAAATTTTACGACTCGACTGAAGAGGGTATTGCCATCCTCTCAACAATTACTTGTGATAATTAGGACAAAATATGGACCACAACTTACAAGCAAATATTTGCGCGCAAAATTGATGAGCCTGTGAATTTATTATGTATACATAGGTGAACCCCGTCGTTGCTCACAAGGTAAGAAACATTGGTGGGGGATAAAAGCAAAACTTCCTTTCAACTTATTTTTTTCACTTTCAGACTACGTCATTCACTTAAATGCTTCACTTTTACACTATGCATGATACTTTTAAAGCCTTAAGTTATATTTCAAAAACGTGTATCGTTAAACAGATGCAGTCAAATACATATACATTTGCAGTAAATTTATATATTTACATTTCTTGTTTGATGATGTAGTTTATTACTTACATATTAGTCAACCATGTAGTGATGGGGTGGGGGTGACCCCCAAGCATATGTAAATCAGTCGGCGAATTATACGTTTCCATGAGGTGCTTTTTGTGTAGTGTAGCTTAACAGAGGGTAAGAGGTCTTGTTGTTATCATCAAGAAGAAGCTGAGTTCGTTCCTGTACTCGGAAAAATAATCAAGCTTCAGTGGTGCAATTATTATTAGAGACGGTCACACCATGCACGAGTGTACCGACAGATCTGATATCTTCTTTTCTATCGTTAAGCAGAGCAATAGACTGGCGTTTCTAGTAAGTCCATTTATTATTATGAGAAGGCAATAAATCATCTTTTTAACGCCATTTCCGTCAATAGTAACTGACAAAGGAGGATTTTCCTCCTACTACTCGAAAAATCCTTCAAACCACCCCCACCCCCCAGGCGTGTGCCCTTGGCACAACATTGTTTGTACTTATAGATCAACCTTAGATACAGAAGCGATTAAAATCAAAACAAGATACCTATAAAATACTTTAAATTTTTCGTGTTTTTCTCCCCTTTTGAATTGATTCCGTTCCCACACTCCCAACACAATGCGAAAGAAATGTATTTTGGAGCGAAAGTACTTGTCTTCAGCTGCATCCTTTTTATCGCGCGGGTTTGCTTTTGGTTGTGGTCTATGTTTTGTTCGTCATCACACAGCAACTTGTGTGATGAAAGGACACAGTTTTACAACGTCGCAGAATTTTTGTTAAGTTTATTGATTTACGATTAATCGTACCTTAATCGTGTAGTATCGAAACATACGATAGACTAAAGTTCATTTATTGAGGAATTGAAAGGCATGTGAATTGTTTGGGTGTGGTTTTATATAGTACCATTTTTCGAAATACGAATGGGACCCATGTACTTTGATTTTATATTTGACATCACGAAGTGAGCTCATGGTGTGTCCAGTTTGAAAATTAATTTCATTGCAAGAAGTTATCTGCACAAAGCTGCCCGCAAACATCAACCACAAGTTAAGTAAATTGTGACTTGGTTGGTCATGCTACGCCTATTTCTAAAGTTCATTTGCTATTATTCTATGAAACAGTGTATTAATGTTGACTTCAATTAACAACGAAAATTAATACGAAAATAATTGGCAGTTGGATAAAATATTGCCTGTGTAGTTAAAGATATCGTTTCAGTATCAGGCAAAAAAAAAAGCTTGTCTGTCTGGGTCAATTATCGTCAAGTCAAAACTCATTTTCAAACTGTTCACGAGTTTTCCATTCAAACGTTTTCTCACGAATTCCCTGCGTCCATCACTTATATTCAGAGATGGAAAATTTGTAAAAGAGAATTAAAAGTATGTCAAACAGCGACAAAAACAGTAAGAAACGATTTTAAAAGCATGATCACTTACTAAATAAATGAATCCAAATTAATCCTTACTCACCTGAGGCAGCCGACTGCCTTGGAAAAAATTGAGTTGCAATCATAAGAACAAAAACATATGTCCTAGACAAGAAAATCATGTTTAAATTTCTTTGATTGGAGTCTTGTTTTGTTGACCAACCGTAATAACTTAACCTCTGCAACATGCGGTATTTAATGATTTTGAAACTTATTGATATTACTGCATGAAGCCCAGTTAACTTGCAAGCTTTGAGAACTCACAGATCGTTAGTGGCAAAAGGGTTAGAGTTTGCTTGACGACCATTGGGTAAGAGAAAGCTCTTTTAAAGTCTCAGATTTTCAATTTGCTTGTGGCTTGGTCCTTGGGGTTCAGTCTTTCGCTGTTTCAGTCCCTGTCTGCACTCTGCGGGCTGAACGAATGGGGAGTTACCCAAAAATTTTGGTGACAACAGCCAGAAAATTCTTGCAAAACGCTGAAAATCTCTCTGTCTGTAATGAAACATTTATAAAAATTGCTTCAGATATATCACACTGACAATATGTATTTGTATGAAAATTAATTACGGAAATGACTGAAGCGCAACGGAGTTAACAGAATCTGCAAACACCATGACAAAAAACCCGACAAAAATACACACTCCATTAATGAGGATTAGAAAATTAGGACCAAACAAAGCAGAAACACATATACTGGGTTTTTCATTGATGGTACCCCTGGTAAACAATGGGCTCATTTTTGCCTTTCACAGATTCGTATCTATGAAAGACCCGAAAGGAAGCAACAGATCAAGAAAAAGTGGGACAGAAAGAACGCAAGCCAGCATAAAATGCAAGACATACGGATCGCTCCTTCAGGGCCCCTTCTTGGGAAGGCCCTTCCTCTTGGGTTGGTCATCAGCCAATGCTCAAGCATGTCGAGACCACCTGTTCCTTTCGTAAAGTTGGGTTCTATAGCCGAAACCCTGACCAAGGAGAGACCAGAGCTTAACACTTGATTTTAGTCAAAAGGGCGAGAAGCATGCAAAAACTGAGCTTCTCTTTGAGGTCTCTCTGCATCAGATCTGCACCGGCAGGCTCATAAAATGATACCAGCAGTCCAACATTTTCTGCTATTTAACACCTTTACCCCTGTTTCTCTTAGCAATCAAGCATTAGTTGCTGTAGCAATTTTATTATTGGAACTCCAACGTGATGTCAACTGCAATAAGGCAATATCACTTTTCTTGCATATCAATTAACAACCATTATTTTGAAATGGTGTATGAAACTAAGTCCTACTCATAAAATAGAAGTAAATGCTTGCCAGTTAATTAGTTAATTCGTCTTTCATTCGTGGTGATAAACAACTGTATTTGTAATAAAACGTTTATAATATTTTAGTACAAAAGGGTAGCACCACAAGAATGACAGACGTTAATAGATAGGACTTACAGTTGTAAAATGCATAGGACGGCCCCAGAATCCACGCGCAGAGAATGTTAGGAGAAAAAAACACCAGAGTGGAATATCTGAAATAGTAAGGTATATTCAGAATGGTATGAAAAATGTATAAACCTTATGAAAATGAAAATGTAAAGCAAGAAGGGGTGTGTGGATTTTTTCCAGTCGATCGTGCCTTTCCACTTTTGTTCCAGCGACATTGTTAATCATTGGGCAACTAGTCGACTATTTTTGACCGGCAATTCGACTGCTGGTCTAATCGCAGATGGACATCAATATTCAATATGTGTTGCGCAACCCTTAGGCCCCGTTCTATAGTTACATTACCTTTATCTTAGGCAATTCCTTCCCTTTGTATTAATACATTTTACAATAGGCATGACCCTTGACGCACATCAATAGCTTGAGTCACAGTAAGTACATGGAGGACATGACACAAACCCACTCGCGGTGTCCTCTGCGAGGCCGAACGGCTTGCTCCTTGTGTCAACCACTCGAACTACAGCTACGTTCTCGCTTCAGCGATATATTTAGACACTATGACTACTTTCCCAGCAACAGGACGTCATCAAAACTAAAGGTTCTTTTTAGACCCAGCGTGGGCAATACTCTCCTTTAACATCGAATAATTTTCTGACCGGAGAGGTGAAATACTGGCCCAAATAGCGGAAAATTATGATATCGTTTGCGTACAAGAGACACATCGAGACAAAAACAGGGAGTGCCGCTATTTAAAAGGGAAAACTCTGACCGCGCCAATCCCACATAAACAATAAGGGAGTGTAGTATTTACCAAACCCTCCTTACCCAGTGAGCAAACCTATACCAACAGCAGCGACAATAACATTGAAACAATTACTGTATCACATCAGTCTACAAACCACCCAACAGCTGCTTCCACCTGAATGAGCTTTCGGCAAACTGTAAATGGAAATACCACCTAACTATCGGTGACTTTAATTTGCATAGCAGATTGTGGGGTTATGGAGGGACCAACAATGATAACGCTGCAGTAGAGGCGTGGGCAGAGGCCAAGGGACTTACAGTTGTTCATGATCAAAAACAACCATTTTCATTTAACAGCTCTCGCTGGAAAAGAGGTTAGAACCCTGACATCGGGTTCATCAGTCGTAACATCAGCATAATGTGCACAAAATAAGTTCTTGAACCAATGCCCCACAGTTAATATGGACCTATTGCCCTATCCATTAGTGCCCCAATTAAAGTACGACACACTCCATTACGCAGACGCTTCAATCTAACAAAGGCAAATTGGCCCAGTTTTGCCAAACAAGTAGACATGCAACTCTCCAATATTCCACCTGCAGTGGAAAACTACAGCACCTTTGTCGATATAGTTAAAAAGTTTGCACGAAAAAGGATCCTCCAAGGATGTCGGACTGAATATATACCAGGTATGTCAGGAGAATTGTCCGACTTGTTTAACACCTACAAGTCTTCATACAAGCAAGATCCCTTTTTAGACAAAACTATCAGTCTAGGAGAGTAGCTACTTGAACGTATACCCGAACAACGCAGAGAAAGCTGGCAATGCATTATTAAATCAACGAATCTGACTCATAACAGCAAAAAAGCCTGGACTACCATCAAGAGGCTTGGGAATGACATCACCACAGTAAAACCAACATCCACTGTCACAGCCAACCAGATTGCCACTCAACCTTTACTGAATGGGAAACCCGCACACAGACGACCAGCAGGGGATTATCAGGGATACAAAATCCCATCCAGTACCACCAACTCAGATTGAGCTCTCACCAACCCAACCAATTTGGATAAACTGGAGAAGGCTCTGAAATTACTGAAGAATGGCAAAGCAGCGGGCACTGATGGCATTCTTGCGGAGTTGTTGGAGCATATCTGCCCCACTACTAACGGGTGGCTAGTGGACCTATTCCAAAACTGTGTGAACCGCAAGAGAATCCCTCAACAATGGAGGCAATCGAAAATCATGGCTGTCCCTAAACCAGGAAAATATCCAGACAACCCCAAGAGCTTAAGACCAATCTCCCTACTAAGTATTGCATACAAACTATTTGAACGTATGATGCTTGGAAAGATTAGTACCACTATTGATGGCAAACGTATCCCAGAAGAAGCCACCTTTCGCCCAGGGTTTTCGTGCTCAACACAACTCACGAAACTGACGCAGCATATTGAAGATGGTTACCAAGAAAAAATCATTACTGGAACAACATTTGTCCCTTTAACAGCTGCATACGACACTGTACAACATCAACGGCTAATACACAAAATTTGGACCATCAGAAATGACGTGGACCTGTGTCATGCAGTGCGACGTATGCTGGAAAATAGACAATTCTTCGTTGAACTTAATGGTCAGAGAAGCAGATGGCGCACGCAATGGCCTACCAAAAGGAAGTGTTTTGTCACCTCTTCTCTTTCACACCTACACAAACGATTTACCATTACCAAGTGAATGCAGGCATTTCATCTATGCAGATGACACCTGTAAAATAACTCAACAGCGGTCCTTCACAAAGATCGAAAACACCCTCGAGAATGCTTTGAACCAGCTTACTGCTTATTACGAACCGAAGCCAAACCCAGCTAAAACCCAAGTTTCTGCTTTTCACCTGAATACTCAAGAGGCAAAACGCACTCTCAATATTACATGGAACCAACAACCACTGGAGCACCATACATCCAAAGTCACTCTGGATCGAAGAGTCTCTTTCAAATCAGACTGCTCTAATGTTAAGGCAAAGATTGTCACAAGGAATAATCTGTTGCGCAAGTTGGCAACCTCTAAGTGGTGAGCCAATCCATCAACACTGCGCACCACTGCTCTTGCCTGATGGTTTTCATTCGGCGAGTATGCATGCTCCACCTGGGGAAGGTAAACACACGCTAAGGAAATGGATATTTTACTCAATAATACTTGTAGAATAATTACAGGGACAATAACATCCACATCAGTCCATACTCTGTATGCTGTGTCATTCATAGCCCCACCACATGTGAGAAGGGCATCCGCCTCTTATCAGGAACGATTAATACAAATCACCGATTAGCGTCACCCGTTGCATAACCATGGCTCACATCTAACTCGACTAAATTCAAGACAGAGCTTCCTGTTTATACCGGATGAAAATATCTCATCTTCTCAATCTCAACGAGAAACCATGTGGAAAGCACAATGGGATGAATCACCAAACTCAACAACTTTTGAGAGCAGAGGTGAAGTTCCCAAAGAACAACTTGCTACTGGCCATGATCTTGGCTGGACAACGTGGCACAGTCTAAACTGGCTACGTACTGGTTCTGGTAGATGCAAATCTGTCATGAAACGAATTGGGTTATCAACTTTATCATGTCATGAGTCGTAAGCTTTTTCTGAGCTACGTTTCGAGAGATACTTCTGCCAGCCTGACGATGGGAGAAGTATCTCTCGAAACGTAGCTCAGAAAAAGCTTACGACTCATGACATGATAAAGCTCTTACATCTATGACTTCCTCTGAGTCCATAAAGTTCAGAATTTTCAAGGGATTATCAACATCTGATACCTGCAGCTGTAATGCCACACAGACTATTGACCCCCTCCTGCAATGTCCAGACGCCCCAAATTGCAACTTTGCTGACTTTGCTGGCCCACACCATCGGCAATATCATGTGCCGCTACTGGGTAGAGACGCTGTAGACGAGAAACGAAAACGAACAAACGAACAGTAAGTACATCATAGCAAGGGGATCCCCTATTCTTTGTTTAGGTTACAGGTGGGGAATTTTGCCATCGTTGTTAAGGCCTGGTGATAAGTTTCTCAGCTTCCAAACGCACGTTGTTAATTAGTTATTTACGTTGTTTTTATGTCGTTCTTACCTTATTATATTTACGGTACATGTCATTGTATTGTTAATATTGCTATCGTTGAGTTGCATTTATGTTTATCTTTTACTAACTTTAGATTTTCTTGTGTGTATATATATGTAGCTGGTAAAATTTCATTTGACAGAATAAACCGAAGTGGCTCCAGAAAGAATTTCTCTTGTTTGTACTATCTGTAGTAATACCGTTAGTTTGAGGACTAGTGTTAAGATAACTGAGGTCTTACAACATGGTCTTACAACAATGGTCTTGTGAAATCCCTGTTCTTTGTCGTCTCGGGTTATTTTTAATTATTATAACATTTTGAGAATACACGTTTAAGATCCAATTTGAAAACTTTAAAGAAAACTGACCCGAAACAAAAATAATGATATTGTTATAATCGAGTGCTTACACAGTGAGAATTTTAAGAGCCTTTCCAAAAAAATGGGGGGATATGACCCCCTATTTCTTCCTGTGGATTCTCCACTGACTGATACCGTACAAAACAATGAAAGCTCGGTCTTTCTGAAACCGAATAAAATTCAACAAACAGAATGTTTTCATTAAACAGGTAATGTACAAATGCCTAGACCAATGGAATCGCCCTGTGCGAAATCCTGCACAGACTGAGATCTACAAATACTCTTACCAAAAGTAATTTTTTTCATCCATTCCTCCTGGAGCTGATCGAAAGATCAAAAAATATGCATTAAAAATTATTTAGTGAATGGCAGATTGAGTAGCAGATTTGTTTTACGGGCTTTTTCTAAAGCATACAGCCTTGATAATTGGGATCCACGGGGTTTTATTTCTTGTAACAAAGTTTCACTGATTTTTCCATCATCAAGAATATTTTTGAGAGATGGTTATCACATTCTTATTCGTTTGGACAAAACTCTTTTGCATTTATACGAGTGGCAGTTATCATTTCGAAATTATTTAGATTGAGAATGTCTTGAAGTTTACTTTCGTACGTACAAGGTAGATTTCATTACATATGTCGCGAGTTCTCCAGAGAGAGACTAAGAACACAGACCACAACACACTGTTGTTAACGCAGTCGAATCTCATCAAAACTAAACTAACTGATACAAGAAGGTGATATATATATAAATTTAACATGTAATTATGTTTATTTCGCACTTGGCGCGACAATTTCCTAATTTCACACGCGAGAATATGACAACAGGATGAGATTAACACGACGAGACAATAGGACAACATGACAAGACAACATGACAAGATACCAAGTGCACACATTAATCTGTTATCTAAATATAAATCCTAACAAATCGGTAAATTAAAATATCAATCATTGCACATAGATACCAGTGCCCATATCGAAAGGAACTGCAAGTAACTTGTTTTCTTTCAAAAATCTTTGAGTCTGCTTGAGATGGCGTGGAATTTTCCGTTTTAAACAATGTTTGATGTATTTTGATTTCCAAAGCTGATGTCATTCAAAGTCTCATCAGATATCTCATGGTTTGCAAATTTCCAGATAGTTTGTCAATCCCGGCGAAAAAAACCCTCTCAAAGTTCAACGTTAAACGCCTAGAATTGACGTGTTTCTCGTGATCTTTGAGTTATTGTTTGACTTTAGCAAGTTCATTTTTGAATAAAGGCTGTTGAGAGATGTGCAGCGAAGACGGTTCGAATCATACATTGTTAGGTACACAAATGTTTTAAAATATTGGAAATATATACGCTTGTAAACAACTACTCCAAAAATTTATACGACATTTATTCCTTCCTCATTTATCAAAGACCACAGACAATTAATGATAATTTTAATTGTTCTATTTGTTTTAATGAAACAGTCAAAAGGTGATATGGTAATGCATTGCGTTAACAATTTGACACAATAAGCAAGAACTGCAATGTGAAATAATTTAAAAATAAATTCCGATATTTCAAAATGTTATGTTTAGGATTAACTCTTATTGTGTTGATTAGACAACACGACATTTGATCAATCGCTTTAAAGAACACAGAGATAAGAAGGGTACGATAATATAATAACACATTTTCAGCAGTGGGCTGGGGAGAAAGAAAGCCACATTTGATATCATAGAAATAGACCTCTTCAACAAAAAGTTCAAATCATCTTTTATCTCTTGGTTACACATCAGAGAACAAAAGCTGGAGCTTAATGTCACTATCAGTACAGAAGTAGAGAATTTACAATTAAAATTTAATTTTCTTTGTTTTCTTTTTATCCTCAATGCCACTAGTTCATGGTCTTTAGAATTGTCTCTGTTCTATTTTTTGTATATTGATTTAATTTATCATATTTTCACTGTATCCTACTCTCTTTTTGGCTTAATTAATTTCTTTTGTTCTTTTTGTCTCATTTTATATACTTGTTGTATACTTTAGTCAAGTCTCATTAAAGTGTCAGATTTGGTTCTCTGGCAAAAGTGTACTCGTAATAAACTTGTCGTATATCTGAATCAAGGACAATTTGTAAGAAACAGTAAGTGTATACAGACAATAAGGACATAACACCGGGCTTCTAATACAGTTTTTATTATTCACTAAATTCACATTTATTATTTAACAATAAAATGTCACTAAATTATTAGCAATGAATTTAATCAAATAACCTGATAAATTTGATTATTATCATTAATTATTTAAATGGTAGAAATCGATAGACATTTCATTCCATTATACGACAGGATCATTATAATTTAATAATAATGGCATTAAAATAAATGTCATCACAGTTAGTCAAATTTAAACAATACATAGAAACGGCATTGTGCATTCAATAACCAATATCAATTTACGAAAAAAGTCTTTCATTGTTGAGTGTTCAGCTGTCATTCTGGTTGTAGACTTCAGGCGTTGAATGGTGTTCTACAGTTGATCTATTTTGTCAGTATTGCCAGACTGGTCAAAGTTGCAGATTGCTTAGAGTATACCTTTTATGGCTTTCCTGAAGCTGGCTGACACTGGTTCTGGTTCTGGTTTTAGTTTCCTTCTCTTCAGATTCTTCTTGATCCTGATTGGCTGGTGATGATGAGACTAGTGACACAATTTCACTATCTGTTTGTGCCTCTTCTGTCTCCAGTGTTTCACCCACAGACAGAAAGTCACTGACAGTCATCCTGTGATCACACTGTGGAAGAGTGTTCAGTTGGGCAATGAGATCTTGTGTGATCTCAGGTGTGTCAGAGGTGGTGGAGGTATTGTCCAGTCGGGTGGGAGGGGGGAGGATGGCTGTGAAGGGCAGAAGTTCTTGCTGAAGCACCTTGGACGAGCAGCTCTACCTAGTACAAGAGGTTTCACCTTATCTGTACTAGAAGAATTGGCACAGATAGCCACTATAATCTTCTCATTGTTCCGTTTCTTCCCCTTCACTAGGTCAGTAGCTAGAGGTCCATTGGGTTCCAGTTTGCAGAAGATCTTTGTTTCATCTAGGTTGTACATGTCACTATGGTTGTAGAAGGATAGCCCTTTATGGAGTTGTTGGCGGCCTGACACTATGGCAACCTGGACTGCTGACTCAGACTCAACCTGGACACTGTGACTCTTGATGTCATGTCATTGTTTGAAGCGCTGAAGCCATCCCCTACTGTACTGGAAATCCTTTACACCCAGTAGATCACCAAAGTAGCGTATCTTCTCTGTCAGAATGTCATCTGATATGACTGCATTCTTGGCACGGGCATCGCCAAATCACATTAAGAATGCTTTATCCAGGTTGACATGCTATGGGGCTCGTCTTGTGGCAGATGTTGCGTCCTTTGGTAGACTAGACTACTTATCTGATGCTTTGAGGATGTCTCAGATTGTGTTCCTGGCGAATGTTAGACCCAATTCTTAAGTGAAGTGATCGGCAATCTGTTGTTGTGTTGACTCGGGATTATCCTTCTTGTAGAGGCAGATCTCCCGTTTCTGATTAACAATGATCAGTACACACGACGTCTGGGTTCTGAGGCTGATATGATAGTTAAAAAAATACAAAATGGATGATCAAGACTGGATTTTTAACCCCTTATAAGCAAAAACTAACCCTTAACAGTGTTCAGAACTTTCCCTTGATTCCATGCTAATTCCTTTGAATTCTCTTTGACATCGAGTGATTCACTCAGTTCACTCATAGCTGACACTGATCCTTCACAGACCATGTTAAATGGAAGGCGTTTGAAGGCAATTAAAAGAGAACTGACAGTCAATTAAAGTTAACATGTCTTTGGTTGCCACTGGTTCCTCGGTTGAATGCATGTAAATGTAACGCATGAGCTGTTACGGTAAACTGCGCTAATTGCCCATTTGTAGCTTGCAATTGATCACATTAGACAATTGAGTGCACAGGATTTACGTCATGTTTAAAAGTCGCACAATCGAACAAAATAACATTGAATTTTGACTTTTTGTTCCCAAAAGCGTCTGTCTGAGTCGGTATAGAGGGATTAATGAAANACTCAGTTCACTCATAGCTGACACTGATCCTTCACAGACCATGTTAAATGGAAGGCGTTTGAAGGCAATTAAAAGAGAACTGACAGTCAATTAAAGTTAACATGTCTTTGGTTGCCACTTGTTCCTCGGTTGAATGTATGTAAATGTAACGCATGAGCTGTTACGGTAAACTGCGCTAATTGCCCATTTGTAGCTTGCAATTGATCACATTAGACAATTGAGTGCACAGGATTTATGTCATGTTTAAAAGTCGCACAAACGAACAAAATAACATTGAATTTTGACTTTTGTTTCTTGTTCAGGATGTAACTTCTGTTGATCAGGACAACACGACATTCGATCACTCGCTTCAAACAATACAGGGAGATAAAAAGGTTCCGATGGGAACTCAATTTTAGCTATGCATCAGGGAGAAAGCCACCTTTAATAACGTGTTAAGTTTGACCTCAACAACAAAAAGTTAATCCATCTTTTGGAAACTCATGAGGAGTGGGAAAAAAGGAGAATGTAAAGAGAAAATTTAAAGAAAGAAAAAGGAGCTGGTAACAGGAGAGATTGTTATGGGTATACAAAGTCAAGGGGAAAATGAAGAAGGCACAAGTAAGAGTGACTGATACCACAGACCAAGAAACATAGGAAAGAATCTCTTAAGCAGCCTAGGGGACATGAAACTTGGAAAGAGCCTAAATAAGAAGTGTTAATTTTGCACACTGTGGCTGTCAACTGCTGGATTTAGGATGCTGCAAAGCTTCTTCCGATAACCTAAGATATTATGTTCCTCCCCGACAGCTTTATTTCAAGTTGAATCGGGCACCTAAATAATTAACTTTGGTGAGGCAAGCAGCAAATCACGTTATGGTTCTACTGCGGTAAAGAGGAAAAAGATAGTTTTCAAAACGTCAGTTATGTTACGGATTTATTAAGTATCCTAACTAATTGTTAATAGGGGCATTGCGAAACAAAATTTACTGTGGTATCCATTACTTGTGGGCTAAATAGTCTTTTTCTAGATGATAAATTGCAGACATCATACGCTAGATTAAATTTATATTGCGGTCACCAAGAATGGCGTGATTAAAGGTTCAGGGAGAAAAAGCCTTTAGAGGAGACCCACTTTTAATTGGAAAAAACATACTTTAAGGTCAACATTTTATTGACGGTATACTATCCACCCCCCACAGACGCCCGTAAAGCAGAAAATATCATCTGAGAGTTTGTTTCCCTGCGAAGGGTCAATGAATATGACTGTGTTAATCCGAAATCAATCTTTCTAATCGTCTCGTATCACAAAATTAAAATACTCTTGAAAAAACAAAAATATACCTATATTGTACTTAAATGGGAGTAAATTTTAGGATACTGACAGATATTTGTGAAAAGTTTACTTGATTTTTGGATTCCAAATACTTCATTAGCTCATAAATCAGTCTGTAGACCATAGATTTCACATTTGGATTATTTGCTATAGAGTTGCTGAAGTCGTAAAAATTATGGGCAAATAAAAGATACCACAATCTTTTTTAAGTAACCGCAGTCCAACCTTGACCGTATCAGAGTAAAGCATAGACCAGACAGGAAAAAGTGAAAATTTATCTAGAAAGCTTGCCTCAGAAATTTGTACCCATGCTCGTCGTTTATTAGTTTTCAACCTCGCTGTACGCTAAAGTAGGAACATATGTTTTCTGTTGTAAGTTTAATAATATTCGACGTCATTGTGCTAGTTGACATATCTAGGGAAAGGTGAATTGTATTGCTGGGAATATCGTATCAAATTCAACTGAGTAAAACGTTAATCATTAATTTCAAATCTAAATTCTTGTCGGAACTACCACAACCATAAAGTAACATAATACATATTAAATAACACATAAAATATATAATATACATAGAAATACGTAATGATATATTAATGGTGTATTATATATAATGTATAATATGATAAATTATTTTACCACATTACGGTTCAATTTCAATTTTTTTAGGTCCTTTGGTTATGTATTTTTTTCAATCAAGTCTACAGTTTGATCTAACCTTTATATCTTCCTTAAACACACACACACACACACACACAGACATACACTTTCAGGGAGCTTTCTCTGTTCTTGATTTCAAATTATTTTAATTAAACATGTACTATATTTTAATAAAGGTTCCCTTCCTTGTACAACAGAAAAAGTAATAATTCATACTAACACTTCTATAAAGAAAAAGTCTAGAGGGATTTTGAGAATAATGCAACTAGTGAAAATTGAAAATATGTAGCAGAATCCCTTTGCATACAACTAATTTGTTTCTCAGTTGTTTTATCTTAAGTAAGGCTGGAAGCACTGGACTGCAGATAGTTACTTTTCTTAATATTTAAAATTAGAATCCTTAAATTACATATGAATTCCTAATTAAGCTGTGTGTGTCCACAGAACGTGGTTTAAAATCAAATAAGCTTTCCAACACAAGAGTAAATTTAACGTTACTTAAAGTCGTTATTTCTCGGTACAAATCATGTTGAAATGATTAATTTATAAGGGTTACTATTATAATGATGGTACCCCTACGGTTATTTTTTCTTGTTATCCAGAGCCAATTTATGATAACGACCAAAATCGGACTTTAAATTGTTTCAAACTGGTGATTACAAAATGATGCCCATGTTTTTCACTCAGGATATTATCAATTATATTTGTAGAACTAGAAGCTGTGGGTTGTTTTTCTTATAACAGCGAGAAACCAATTACTTAGTCTTCAGTCCTTATATATAGTTCCATACAAGTTTCCATATTGACCTACAACTCTCTTCCACTTCTATCCGTTACAAACCACGTTTTTTATCCCATGGATTGTTGCAGATCCAATTTTAAGGTCTTTAGAAATAGTTCTATCCTCTTTATGTTTACCACTTTCTTGGCATCAGGTCATATGCGACTAACAAATTTTTCCGCTTGGACGTAGCTGGAGAAGGCATGGGCATATCTCAGACGATGGTGACGTTGGCTAAGGTCCGCATTACATTCGACACGACTGCAGAATTTACCGATTGCTTGATTAATAATTCCATGGCTGCCTGCTATTACGGTGGGTCCAGCAACTGTGCTCCTGCTGTTGCAATCCATGTTCATCCTGATACCTGCTATCTTTTGAATTTCAGTTTTGTCAATTTTCGATAGCTTAGTTTAAAGTTGGTTATCTTTTCGTTGTCTGACTTAAGTACATAGCAATTCATCTCTATAGATGCAACAGATGTGACATGATGCGAGTCTGCAGTGGCATGCCCTCAGTCTCACGATGGTCAATTGTTTTTCTCTGACAAGAAGGTAGCAGGCGTCTTTTATGCTGAAGTCTAGATGTTGCTGAAGTTAGCTTTTTTTCCCATTTATTATGGTCTTAGCTTCTTAAAAACTTGCTTCATCATCCTCTTTTGGCAGTTTTTCTCTGTCCTTAGCACGCCTGTCTGCAGTTTCATTGTGCATGAGGGATGGCTGTGTGGGAAAATCCACTGGATGACTGCCTACTGTTGGAGGGTGGCCCAAAAAGAAATAAGGGTGAACACTTCTTAGTTAGGAGCATTCTGGTTTTTAATTCTTTACCAGGATTACATACTAGTGTGACGCAGAGTTTTTGTCAATATTCTTCTTGTAGAGTCTTTTAGCTAAAAACGTTTCGCCTTCAAGATACCCTTGGTATTCCACTGTATCAATGCCAACGGTCTTGGCTTCATCTCCTGTCGTACCCATTTGATTTTACATATGCCATCCACGGCCAGGTTCAACCATGAAACGGGACACGGATACCATCAGTCTCAAAAGATTGGGCTCT
The DNA here is from genome assembly GCA_003991215.1 of Morbakka virulenta. NCBI lineage: Eukaryota > Metazoa > Cnidaria > Cubozoa > Carybdeida > Carukiidae > Morbakka > Morbakka virulenta. Next base: position 309,183 of record RDPX01000377.1, on the reverse strand, counting down.
GTGAGGTATAGCCCCCGGTACTCTACCATCCCAGTGGGTCTTCGAAGGTTGAGAACCACATGGAGAGATTCGATTCTTGTCTGCAATATGAGCCGACGAATGTGTTGTACTATCACTATACACTTAGGAAGTCATGCATAATACAACCGACTTCTGCTTGTTTTTACACCAGGGCGGCTCTTCTTCTAGACTGGTTGCTTTTTGAGATGATGAGTCCATTCAATCTTACTTTTTATTATCAGCTGGAGAATTTTTATTCAGAGTCATGTTCATTCAAAGCTGTTGCATACCAGGGGTAGTGAGTCTGGTCTGTTCATTGGTACACCCTCGTTCGCTTGCTTAGCCGCCGGGAGTCTGCTCCTCATCGATCTCGTTCCCTTTGGGACATTTCGTCTTAGCATTGATTTCTTTAGGTTCTTTCCTCTAGATCCGCCGTGTTTACCCTGGGGACAGACAGTACTCAGTTTCTAGAACCTTCTTGAAGGGTATGTAGTCGTAATGAGCGCACGGTCGGTGCTGAATGAAGAATCACTATGCTAGTGAGAGGAATTACAGTACACTTCAATAAGTGGGACATTAAGTCCTGAATAAGACTTCTCTTGATAGCTCAATTGCCACCACTTTCATGGACACTCATTCCAGCAACACTTCGTCGACATCGGGAGCATAATCACCAGGTACACCTCTTTAAATTAACTTTTAATTATAATTGATAAGTGAATATTTTCTGATAAATTCAACTTTTTCCAATTCAAGACTGGCATTGTAATTAAGAGCTACAGTGTATATTTGCTTCTTCTTTCTGGCCTTTGTGTCTTCAGATGTTTTTTTATTAGTAAACAGGACCTTGTCAAATTGTTTTCAAGACAGTTCGTATTCATAATTACGCTGCTTTAAGTATAAAGTAATTTCCTTGCATCTCTTGTTAAGAAACGTACTTAAAAAGTAAGGTATTTAAGTATTACCTCACAAGGTATCAATATCTCAGAATGACGTGATTGAGAGTTATCAAATGATAAATGAAGATGACTATCAGAACCTCTGGGATAAAATCGATGGGACTAATGCAGTTTTTCCTACAGAAATTAGGTCCTAGTACATTTAACTCAATTTTTACGTACTTAAGCAACTCCATATTTGATTTGGGCTTATCTAAAAATGAGCAAGATTGTTTTCCCCTTACCTTTGTGGTAGTAGCAACAACAACTGTTTATTGTAATGAATCGATACTGAGACTAATTTTTTGTTCAGTGTCATTTCTACTCGTGCTCAATCCTTGATTTGTTCAAAGATTTAGCACAACTAAACACAAAAAAGAAAATAGCAATCTATAAGCATTTAATCCTGGAAGCTATTAGTTGGTTTATTTCGGTTTGACGATAATTAGTTACAGAAAAATGAGGCGCAAGCTGTGGGCATTTCGCATTTGGCCACCCTCGGCCCAATGGGCACCAAGTTTACTCTTGAGCGCATGCTCAATTTTAGATGTGAAGAGAAATTCCTAAATTTATAGTGAATAGACATGAAAATAAAGCAGAATCAAATTTAACGATTTTTTTCTGTGAGTTCATATTTCGTTTCGCACATGTCGTGTTTATTAAAAATGTGTGTATCTACGTCTCGGGTTATGTGCAAACTTTTCATATTGTTTTTGCCCTTTGCTGCTAAAAGTGACCTAATTTCACTAGTTTATCTAAGCCCAGAATGTGGTTTGTTCCTGTCATCCACAACTTGATCGTGCACAGAAACACACAAACAAACATACACACCAAAACCTATTAGAGGTTAAGCACAGTCAGTTGTAGTTTAACTTATTACCAGCCAGATCAGGAAGAATATTAAGAATAGATATAAAATGCCAAAAATTATGTGTTCTAGGAGAAAGTTTAATGGACAGCTTCTTCCAAATTTAGTGCTACTAATTCTAGATCTGTTACAGCCACCGTAACGTTTTTTAATCTACAGCACAGCTATTTACTTCACTTTTGCTCTCCAGTCTACGGTTTTGGATACGAAGATCTTCTCCATAGATACTGCTTTCCTTTGATAAAAAGCGGAAGTATAATAAATCTGACTTGGTGGGATAACATCAAAGTTATTCGCCGATTATGCACAATTACAATCTTGTCAGTCAAGAGGCTAATAAAAAATAAATCGAACAACTTGGGGGGTTGTGGAGTTTAATGCTATATGGTTCCTGAGTGTTAACAAAAGAGTATCCTGAAGAATTTAAAAGTTTTGTGAGAGAACGTTTTGCATTTACCCCAGTTCTCTCTCAGTGGTACTCCTTGGTTTCTTAGGGAAGGTGGAAAAGTCTTTTGTTTTCCTATCTGCTAGTTCCCTGGGTTTTCTATTGAGTTATGCATACTTTTTCAAACCTCTATGGAATATTAATTTGAAGGTCCTTGATTGTTCTGAACACTCCTGGTCATCTTTAGGGTGCTGACGGTTTGTTCAGTAATTTCCTTTATTGTTACTATTTGAAGTGGGTCCGACCACTGGTGATGATGATGATAATAAAAATAATGATGGTGATTAAAAGGGAATAACAATAGAGTTTTTGATAGGATGTTAAAGTTTTTTCCCATTGGGAATCTGAAGTTGAAACCCACAGTTACAAACCAGCTATAGTAGCGACAAGCGATTCTTTTTTTATTTGAGGCCAAGGTCATATGCTTTAACACCACAAACGAGCAATTTCTGACCTTAGCTCAATACCATTCTTAAATTACTTGCTGATACGATTTCCATTATATCTACGAAGATGTTCAACCATCTGAAAAGGCTCATTCATTTAAATGCAGTCATGCAGTCATTCCAAACTCGTTGGTAGGTTGGAAAGATGGGTGCTATTAGCAAGGGGCTTTAAAATACACATATTTTTTTGCATTTTAAGATAAAAATATAAAAGAAAGTAACATGAAACTAATTACGAACCGTTGTTTTGTAAGGCTACTTCTTTAAGAATAAATTCTGTGCAGTTCTAATCGGGAATATCTAAATTTTCAAAGTTTATGCTCATTTGTTATTTTGGACAAGTATATAAGTTTTGAAGGCCCCAGTCCTGCCGCTTGTTTGATAGTTGCTTTGAATAAGGCACCACATTTCTTGGCTATTATATTTATGACAAATAAAAAGTCACATGAGAGAAAAGAAAGTTGTTGTATACATTAAACTCTCTTTAAAAGAGACGTAAATAAATCCATTTATCTCTTAAGCGTCCCCAAACCGTTCAGTTTATAGGAGCTCCACTGATGACTTTGGGGGCTTTGTGTTTCTAAATTATCTGACCTTGGAATCAATCGCGTGTCAGAAAAAGAATGCAATGCTACTTTCCTCTTTGCTATGCTTTTGAGTTGCAACTTTTTAACGCACACAGATTGTCTTTGGAAAGATTTCCTGTATCTATAAATGCTTCCCATAGCATCGAAAATATCTATTACAAGGATGACTTTGTCGACAGTCTTCTCAAGAACCAGATTCAGCCGATCGGTGTTGATGTAGACAGTTGGTGACAGTTGGTGACAGTTGGTGCAGATAATTTACATAAATTGTCTGCACCAACCATCCTCAAAAAGTTCTGAACACCATCTTTTCCAGAAATCTTGCTAGTGCCGTCGAATTATTTTCCAACAAGGTCTTTCAATCCAAAACAAAGCTCCAAAGAATCTCAATAATTATGGCTGCGAAATTCTTTCCTTACAAAGAATCAACCCCTCACCACCCTAATAGATCTTTTAAAAATAGTGCAGTCATAACAATAACTAAGTATCACTGTCCTAAAATCATCACACCCTATCGAAACGTACCTTCGTGACTGTACCTCGTAGTTCATATCCTCGATAACGCCACTTAAAATACAGATACTCTCATTTTGAATGCTACGAGGAAAATCTGAAACGTTCTGTTTCAGATTTTCGATCTTTTCATTCAGAATTTGGATTTAATGACGAATTAAATTGTTCAAATTCGTAAGGGTTTGAGTATGAACATAGTTCAGGGTGTAACTTCAACACCCTGGAGTCATTGTTTACGCTCAAATCTCATTCAACTTTTCAAATTACAAATCAAATCAAATCGCGAACATCAGGATCATAAACATTTGCAACCAGACTAAAATTTCAGTGCTGAATCTGAGATAGAGATTTAATATAAAATTAGACTTGTTCCAAGTCTATTTCGTCACACAGTCAAAATACGAAATTGATTTTTTGATCCTTGACTTAAAAAATGCATTTCGGGGTATCTTTCCTTTTCAAGGCAACCATGCATTATGTTTTTTGGAATTAATTGACAAGCCCTTCTTTTCACTTTTTCTCACTGCTATGTTTTGGATCCTTCGCCTGGCCCCCCTTGGCAGTTTTTCTTAGTCCTATTGGGTGTCCACACACGCCTGCCTACCAGATACGGCCTGATGGAAGTCCAGTTTTAGCCATCGACTAGTCCACAATGTGGGAAGGTGGTGCTATATTACATGTTAGCACTAATAATTTGACCTGACCTGAATTAAAAGGCAATCAACTGCCACCATGAAGGCATCACCAGACATTCATAATGTATCGTAAAATCTTTATATAAGAAGCCGTTTTTATTTTTTGGATTCTCATTTGACATCTTTTAAATATCAAAGAATAACAGATTCACTAGGTAAAACTTATTTTGGCATTGTTGACGAAAAGCCCCATCAGATAAACGCCAAATAAACTGGTGGAAAAAGGCAAGGAAGCCTAACGATAACAAGTAGCAAGAAGCCATAAAACAATGGAGAAGATCAAACCAATTTGGTTGAGATCGTATTTCTTCCAGGTGGAAGCAGTGTTGGCGTTGTGACTTGTACCTTCAGAGCATTATCTTAAAAGTATAGACTATGGGAATGGAGTATGAAAAAAGTCAAAGATTGGAAGAAGAAAATGTTAGAGATCAAACTTGATGAATTTGCATGAAGGAGGCAAGTTTTTTTACGGTATGTCACATGACAAGAAAAACAGGTCTTCGATTTTCATAAGGCCTTACAACACGAGAATATATTTTTTGAAAAGGTTGAAAATTTTAGAAATGTTATTTTGGAAAAAGTTGGTAGCATGAAGTTCTGTTAGATTCGCTTCAATGGTGAGAAAAAATTCTACTCAATGCAAAACATTAACTCTTTACACTACATTACAAAACCACAGTTTAACAGACAGGCCCTTGCCACTACGACTACGTCACAGGAGTTATATGATATCCACAAACCACCATAGTCGAGAGCACTGATAAAGAAATCAGTTAGTGGCATTCAGATGAACCAGGAAACGAGAAACGACATTGCTGATGTTACCGAAAGTGTTGAATTAAGTCTTTTTCTACGTCCCCAAAATAGACCCAAACCGTTTAAAGGTAAGAGGACAAGAAAAAAAATGCAGCCCAAACTTATAAGATAAAAAACATATATACGTCCATAAAAATTAATTGATGATACTTGGAACCTGTGGGCATAGGCATAAGTAGGTCAAGGGTTGATGATCGGTAAGTCTAATTACACCAAACAAACACAGATCACAGTGCAAAGCGCCTTTTAAACTGAACTCTTTGTGACAATCGGCCTTGAAGGGTCCATGTTCAGTGCTGTTGTATGTGCTATATTAAAACAAAATTTATTATTTATTAATTTATTATTTAACTGCATCTTAAAATTTAAAAGGATGAAAAATTAGTTAGCGACATTCCTAGCATCTATCTTTTGAGTTGGCTACATACTTAGGGCACCTACTAAACATTTAAATGTTAAGATAAATACAAAATTAACGGGAGATCAATGAGAATACTTAAATCAAGTAATTGCTTTAACCATTGCTCTATCTTCTTTTCTGCTCATTTTATTTCCATGTGTTCTTTGGTGTTCACCATTTTTTTTGCATTAGATTCGAATTAAATTGACTAGATATTGGTCCACTCCAACATAGATAATTGGATTCGATTATAACCGAACCCAATCCTCCCATGCAGGGTTCTATTCCGAGTATTTAATTCCCGTCTACGAAGCTTGACTACGGAATAAAAATTACCATTTCTGTTGTGTTGCGATTGCCTAGGGTGGCTCATCCATGAGCAAATATTTCAGTGGTAATCAGCACAGTTCTACAAAGATAGTAAAAGGAAGAGCTGTGGAAAGAAATCTAATTTTACCAATGAGTCTAACTAGCATTCCATAAACCCTGGCGTTTCTTAGTTATATTCTCAGTCCAATTCTTGGTAACTTGCTTCAGTTCATCACCATTTCTGATGATGACACCGCCTTGTATTCCGGCACTGACTACAAGTTAACTCAAGTCAAACTTGCAGGTCTGTAGCTTGACCTTCAGGTTATGTTGGAATGTGGAAGGAAGTGAGATAGAATCAACCCAGGAACCCCATTTTTATTTCCTAAGAAACCGTATCAAACAGTGACAGACATCAAAGTACGTACATTTCGAATTCCTTGTAATTGAACTTCTGTATGCCGTACATTTCGATGATCGATACAACTCTAATTAAAAATGGCGCTTTGCCTGTCTTGATTGCTCTGAAAGTGGTTGCTTTCATTTCCGCCCCAAAACTTAACTTGTATTGTTCATTAAAAATATTTTTATTTCTCTTTAATATTCATGGACGATCGTTCTGATGTTAACACTGGTGAGGTTACTTTTCCTCCTGAGAAATGTTTATAAATAAGGTTTCATTTTTTTTTAGATCTTTCCTGGGTACTTTCCTGGGTACTTAGCCGATCAGTACATATTTACATGTTGGTTCCTTGTTTAGCGCTAGACAGTACCTTACGCCTAAGTCTAAGTCGTATCCACAAAACCTACTATCCGTCCTTGGCTGGTACACCGTTGTCATATCGGAAAAGGTCCTACTTCCATCCTGTTCTGGATTGCGTTCCGACGTATTTGTAACTTGATAGGTCCAAATAGCGCAGCTGCTCTGGGTATTTTTTCATATATATGTCCTTCCAGACATTATGCATGGTGTTCTCAATGTACAAATATGTTGTAAAGGGGAGCAGGTCTTGCCCAGGAGGACAATAAAATTGATCACTTGGAACATAGGGATGCATGAAATTCATTTCTGCTGCTTCCTCTGTATTCTCAACCATTGGAAGCCATCCTAATTTACTTTTCAGGCGGTTAATATTACCCATTAGCTAGCACTGTTTCAGACGACTTTGTTTGTTACGAGCTCGAAATCTGAATCCAAATTAGTGGCACCACACAACAATCGCTTATTCTCACATGGGATAAAAGTGATATTTTTCCCCCGGGAACTGTTGTCCAAAGCTTAAATCTTTAATCCTGCTCGTTTCGAAGTCCTTCCGTACCTTTGACTTAATGTATGTTTTAATTGACATAGTCTGAAAAAAGATTGAATGCGACGATTTGGTAAGAATTACTTGCAGCTTGTATGAAAAAATAGTCACTTTACAGTTCCTCCAATACGATCACAGAGATTTTCCATGACTTATTGAAAAAACGAGTCTCCAAAGATTGATTTTTAAGTCATCCCTATGGAACGTTCAGTTTGCAGCTCTTGTCTGCCCTGCACAACTGTCGTTTAAGTACTTGGTTTTTTTGCATTTACAAATTGTGGTAAATGATAATTTATTACCAGGTGTTAGCTTTATAGACAAAGCAGATGCCGTCATCACTGCAATCGGAAATAAAGCTTAGAGGCAATTTTTCTGCAGTATCTTTTCCGGGGGTAAAGATAACTAGTGAATGTATGGTCAAGTCAATGGAATACTTGAATTCATTCCCGAATTACAGATTTGTTATTCTCTGCAAAATCAATAAACACACGAGGCATGCTTTTTTGACTGCAACTCTACTATTAATGGTTACCCAGCTTACCAATTATTAAAAATACAAGTGCAATTAGTCAATTCACATCTGCTGAATGACAAACGTTAAACGAGGAGTACTATGCCACTGTTGGAAGTGTATTAGGTCATCATCCACCTCTGAAAGTTCCCTTGTTATGAAATAATGTTCATGAAACCTTTGTAGCTGAAATTCCTAATTGCATGAATAAAGGGGCTACATTTCGGTCCTGGGAGCGTTTCCAAATGGAGTCAGGGCCTGGTGAATTAATAAAATACAGCATTTACAACACAAGCTACAAAATGTTGGAAATCCAATTTTCACAACACGACACTTTTTAATAAAGGTAGAGTAAAGCTCCTGGAGATTGTACAGAAATATCAGTGCATGTTAAGCACGAGTGCGATTCNGGTCCTACTTCCATCCTGTTCTGGATTGCGTTCCGACGTATTTGTAACTTGATAGGTCCAAATAGCGCAGCTGCTCTGGGTATTTTTTCATATATATGTCCTTCCAGACATTATGCATGGTGTGGAAGTTGTTGTAAAGTGGAGCAGGTCTTGCCCAGGAGGGCAATAAAATTGATCACTTGGAACACAGGGATGCATGAAATTCATTTCTGCTGCTTCCTCTGTATTCTCGACCATTGGAAGCCATCCTAATTTACTTTTCAGGCGGTTAATATTACCCATTAGCTAGCACTGTTTCAGACGACTTTAAGTTTGTTACCATGGGTAGCAACCCCATTTTTGATGGCATCATCTTTAAGAACTGTTTATCTTGGTAGAATTCCCGATCAAGGAAAAAATAGCTCCTGAAAGTAATATAACCATTTTACTTTTAGGTTCTTCCAATATTTTGTTCTCTTCAGACTACAAGCGATTTAACTAGAAACGTGCTTGTATACCAGTGTATTCACATGATCGAAAGTTTGGCGCTAGTGTTTAAGTCTTATTTCCTCTCAGATGATTATTTCCCCGTTGGGCTAGAAGTGGTCAAATTTCATAACCTTTTTTTTATCTCCCATCCTTTGATGATCTTGGCAACTTTTATCTTACTTTATCACCCACGTTAACAACTATTAAGCAAATAACACCACTGCCTGTTCAGTTGTACTGCTTTATTCTTTTATGCTTGTTCATCCCAATATAAATTTGGCCCGATTTTGTAGCTGTGTAATTCTTAAGGGTGAAGTTTCTGAACATTGAAATAACCAATTTTACTGTCAATCTAGGATGGTGACATTCTCGAGTGTGTGTAACACGCACAATATCATATAACAGGTAAATAACCAAGTCGAAGGAAAAGGAACAAAACGTGTGGCAATAAAACTACCAACTTTAGATTGCTTAACTAGAATTGATCCAAAAAACCTTTTTGAAAGTGGTCCCAAACTGTCTATAAACCGTGGCTGTGCTATCATATTTGGATAAAAGGTTATGCCTCAATGCGCTGGGCGCTCTGTACACGGTTCGTATCTTTGCTTTGCTCGCGAATCTCTACTGGGTTCTCCTTTTCCTGGGGCACGTTAATTACAAGCTAAAGGTTTCCCTTCTACTCAGTAACTACAAATATACGCACATATGCCCGCACACACATACAAACACATATATACATGTACACTAGTAAAATATTAAATACTTCATCATAGCTGTGTACCAGGCATTGTTTTACAATGTTACGTCTTACATCTACCATTTGTAGTCGACTGTAAAATTCACAATATCCCTGCTTTCGAAGCGAGACAAGCACCAGTACAGCGGTGCTTAATTCGTATTCATACAAAAATGCCTTTTAAGGTCAACAACTATCCTCATATTTAAGGGCGTAACTAACAAGGACAGGCGGTAACTACTTCATACTATATTTAAGACAAATATTTGGAATCTAATAGCTTCTGGCTTTTGGGATAACATAAAAAAAATGCAAATATAACATTGAACAGATTCCAAGCTACTTCATTGAAATCAAATAATCTCTATTCATTAATAACCTACAGATTAAAGTCGCTGTTTTTTACAGTTATCATCAGAAAAACAACGTGTCATACCATATCAGGGGCGCAGTTAAATATCTAANTCGTATTCATACAAAAATGCCTTTTAAGGTCAACAACTATCCTCATATTTAAGGGCGTAACTAACAAGGACAGGCGGTAACTACTTCATACTATATTTAAGACAAATATTTGGAATCTAATAGCTTCTGGCTTTTGGGATAACATAAAAAAAATGCAAATATAACATTGAACAGATTCCAAGCTACTTCATTGAAATCAAATAATCTCTATTCATTAATAACCTACAGATTAAAGTCGCTGTTTTTTACAGTTATCATCAGAAAAACAACGTGTCATACCATATCAATGAACTTAATCTAAGATGGATCAAAAAAGCAGTCAGTTAAGAAATTTTACGCTCCTTTTAATACAAAGTAGCAAAAAATACCAATAAAATATTGTATATTACTGTGTGAACAAAAAAAAAAGTAATCATCGTGGGTTGCGTCGATGGTTGATGTAACGATTTAAGGTATCTATGATCCCAAGGGACCTTGAGTCCTTTTGTTCCAGTTATTCTCGTTACAGAAAAGTCCCTCTAAATTATTACCGAAAGCACGCAATGCGCTTAATTCCATATCTCAGTGTTTTAATCCTTAAACAATTATTTACTTTCTTTACAGCCCTAAAAAGTAGCAACGAATATCATGTATCAATATTTCCCCCAAAATCTCTTCAGAAAGGCCTTTGTGGAGCCTCTATATGGAACCGACTTAATAAATGATCAGAGTATGGCGTAAAGCCTATCAAATGTTAAAACGAGGGTAATCCAAAATGTTAAAAGGTTTAAAGACCCTTATGAGAGTCTAAACTAACAAACGCAATTTGTCTAGTTGCCTCTGATTAGCAACTTCATCAACATATAAGCTAACAGCCAAAAGCAATTTCTTCTAGGTATATATGAGAATGAAACTTCATCAACTCACAGCTACGGCTTCTCCTCCCCAAAGGCCGAAGATCAGACCTCGTGAGCATTGTCTCCTGCGCTAACTTTTCGTGGAAAGGTCGTAATTTCCCATGAAATCCAAATATCGGAAATACATTTTCATGAAAAAACAAAAATTCAATGCTTGGACTGAAATGAAGTTCTTACATTGAAAGTTGGATAAGAAAGAGAAGACACAAATTCAACCCTTGGCTATCAATTATGTAAATATGGAGGTGAATCCAGTTGATTTTACTCATAGGGTTTCTAAAACAATTAAAGGACGTCCGCTTCTCCAAAAAGCAGGGGGCTATTACCTATAATTGTGAGAAAAAACTAATTTCCCAGTTGTGTCCCGTCTAAAAATCTGTTTTTTACAAGTTTCAGAATTAATAACGGGGCTTACTGGTTCCTTACATAGAACAGGTTACAAAAAGGAATATCTCCATTCTGTAAACTGTGAAAGAATTTTCCACTGAGGATTTTTAGGCAATCAAACGAAATTAACCAATCAATTCATATAGAATGCAGTTCATTACTAATGCTTCGCAATATCTAGCAAGTTTTTTCCTCAGGTTTTCTGTTGTCGAAAGCTTGTTAGCTTTTTAAAACGTTTTAGCCTTAAATGTTTAACCCCCTTAACAAGACTGCAATCCAAACTTAATTCTTCCACGCCTTCGGATACTCATTGTCTACCAAAATACCTTTACTTATAAATTGCCTTAACACAAAGAACAATCCTTTAATTATTTATGTTAAGATTACACACTACTGAAGATCCAAGGAACAAAGACTACAAGTGCAATCAAGAAAAAGTGACAATTTTAGTCCAGTGGACTGAAACCTCGACTAGAGAATGCTTTTCTTTTCCATCGTTCCCGCACTTGATAGTACCTTTAAGGATGACATGCAGAAAACTTCTCACCAAGACAAACCGTATTAATATGGGTAGCGTTGGATTATAGTAGTGTAAAGCAAAATATAATCCCATAATATTGTCCTGTCCTGAGAAACAAAATTCAAAGTCGTAAAAAATTGATGAACGTGTATTTGTAACGTTCTGAAAAAAAGGTACCCTATGCATGTTTAGCATTTATTCAAACGGGAAAATGATGCTGATTTTAACTTTAAAAAGTTCATTCTATCTGCTGAACAATCAGGCCGGATAGTAACGGGAAGAAAGATTCATTCAACTCGTAACAGAAGGCATTTAAAAATGAAATTACAACTTGGCGTTGTGTTTGAGCGATGTCTAACAAACATAACATTAGCCAAAACGGTATGATCTCTCACCTTGCATTGTTCGGAGGCTGCTCTACAGTATTTCGACCTCAAATGCTATAGGTATAAACATGTATTACATACAATGAATACATAACAATGCTCTTTGAAAAACGTTTTATATTTAGACTGAATAGAAGCTAAACATGTAAATAATATCACAAAGGGATACGCAGTTCCAATAAAAAATCTTTTAACGGCCTTGAACAGGGCTAGAAGAAGCCGTCAACTCTTTCCTTCTGAAGTTGGTACGTACAGGATGGGGGTTGAGGGCAATCAAGGGTAAAATATGGAACCAGATGAGTATGAGGAGTCAAAGTGCATGATGTAAGCAGGCGGATGAGTATCTGTTTTTCATGCTAGCAATGGTTAGAGGCTGAAAGAGCCTATGTTATGGTTTCAGCACTCCAAGGTCACCTGGAACAACTTCTTCCTGTGACGTACTGTTCATTATCATTCTCTCAAGCTCTGTTTGTTTCCATCTCCGTGTCTCTTCACAAAACTCTCATTTTCTATCTTTCCTTATAAGTCCTAACCACTGCACCCTATAACTTTGTATCTTTTTTTCTAATTCAAAGAGCTCTGCATTTTCTCTGCTCTCCATAACCTACCCATTTTTAAGGCCGCAACGAATACTTATAATGACATTTTCCCCTACATCCTTCTCTTTTACTTTCAAGGTTTCGCTGAGATGGGAAAAAAAACCCTGGTAACGTCCTTGAATAATCGTACCTTTCCTGTGAAGAGAAACCGCTTCCCCTACCAGGAGTGAACGAGTTAAGTAAGCTTGATTATCTGGTTTAAAGTTAAGATAATACACACATTTCTTTCCTGCACCTTGAAGCATGTTTACTAGTGATGCATCATCATTTGTTTTATGATTCACATTAATAATATACAAGGTTGGTATTTATTGTACGGGTGCCTTTCGGGCGATACTCTGCATCGCCAGGCATAAAACGAGATATATCTCTAGAAACACGTACCTATATATTAGTCTAGCAAAGGAGACAGAAGAGAATCAAATTTGTGATTAAAAACATGGGTTTGCTAACTGACACCCAAAAAGATGTACACATGCAAACAAATATTCTCAAAATATTTCTTTACATCCTTTTCACATAACATTTTCCCAAGTAACGTATCGTTGTAAATTGTCAGCACATACTACGCACAGCAAGTATTTTGGCAATATTTGGCAAGTACGGTGACGGGTTTGAGACGGGTAAATAAAATTCCGAATTAAGCTAATCAGCTTATCTGGGCGTATCTGGATTTCGCGAAAATGAAAAGACACCCAGTTCCGGATTAGAATAGTTGCACAACCTTAAGAAGGAGGCCATCCCCCCATTCCATTTCCATTCAATGAAAAATGTGAAAGTAAACTATGATAAATACTAAAATAGATATACATAAACTTCTGTACAAAGTGGAAATCCTATTTTGTCGTCTTTGATAATTTTTTCTTAAAGGAAAGCAGAAAATTCTTACAGCCATGAAAATCGTTTAATTTTTTTTAGATTTTTATGGCAAAGGTTTTTGGACCATCAATCGGATAGTACCCCAAAGTATATGAATATCAAATGAAAATAAGTAACTACAGCCAAAATCTGGTCGAAGCAGATGTTTACTTTTACAATATCATGCAAAATATCTGCTTAAGTCTAAAATAATCTCCATTGATGAACAGTTAGTATAGGAACAGATATGTGAAACTTAAAAAAGGAAATCGACTTAAATATCAAACCAATCAGCTTTTTGCACTTCCGTCTAAAGTCTTTAGCAAACTTCGCCGTGACCGAGTTATTCGTTGCGGTTTCTCAAAATCCTCAAGAGTGATAACATGGTTGCTTTCGTTCTTTAACTTGTCGATAATCTGTCGTGTCTCCGAATCTTGCGGAGACGGAAATTTGTTTAGACGTGGTGAAAGTCTGCGATAATTACGAAGATAAGATACTTGTTTAGGACCCAGCGGCGACTTCGAATTTCGCATATTTCTGCAGCCATTCAAGTTCCTTGATCCTCGTTTATGGGGTTCGGTATCAATGGGGTCTGCATTATTAAAGTCAACATTTTCACTTTCTGCGGAAATATCAAGGCTATTTCGATCACCATTACTCTGGCAATTGGCCCATTTGTTCAAGTCACTGCCGTCTAAACAGTCTTTTGGAATATTTTCTGAATCCTGCAATACTTTAGACGCATTATACGATGCATGTTTTTCACGCAAAATATCTTCATCAGAATATTTCGTATCTGGTTCTGTGTTACTTAGATCCTGCGATTCTTGAAAACTCGAGTTTTCCGTACTTGAAGAAAGAGGTTCTTGGGAAAAACCATCATTAATGGGTTTTGCATTCTTTGAAGAATCCGGATTCCATTCATCATTCCGTACTGTTGATTCTTCCTTGCAGATATCAGTATCATCAGCGTTAGTGGCAATTGTGGCATTCTCGTTGTTCGAAGAAATAAGTTTTGTTCGTAATTCACTTTGAGGGTCTCCCGATAAACTGGTAAGAGTCTTAGGGGAAGTCTTCATAGTTTCAACTTTATCAGAAAAGAAATAAGAATCAACATCGGTAACAGCCCCTGATGTTTCTGTATCTGCTGTTAGATCTGCTACCAATGGAGAACTCGGTGAAACGTCGTCATTGGAAGACATAAGCGATTCTCCTGCCGAGTCACTTTTGGTTAAAGGTTTAATAACTTTTTTCCTTTTTTTCGGTGGGTTATACGAGTACCTTGAGGCTCGCCATCGCCGCCTTTTCTTTTTCTCTCGTGGTCCCGTTGGTGTGTTTGTGTTTGACCTTGTTTCCTCAGGCAGTTCTAAGGACCGTAGAGTATCTGTTGTGAGTTTACTATAAAATGAATTGATATCTAAGCTAGTTACGTTAAAATGGTTTAATTTAGTAATTTCTGTCTTCGCTCTATTACAGTTACTGTTTCCAAGAAGTTCTCGAAATTTGCTAAGTTCGGTCATTTCGTCTTTACTCTTGTTATCTTCAATGTCACTTTCGGAAATCCCACTCATACATAAATAATCCGCTTTGGCTGTATAGTGTGGGAAGCCAACAAACCGTGCGTACTGGTTTCCCGTAGCGACCCATGTTTCATCTTCTTTAGATAAACTTTCTTTTGTCAACATATCATGTTGTTTGTAGAAGATCTCATAAGAAGATCGATGAAGCTCTCTTCGAGCCTTTTCTCTCTTGACGATCATATAACATAAATTTCGAAGCTATAAAAGTAAATGAAAATCAATGATAAGAATGGCGCTTAAATAATTTCAAACAAAAGTCAGGATGCAAGTTGTCCTTATAGAAAAGAAAACTTAAACTGGTTTCCAAGGCAGTGGAGAACAACACTTTGGTGAAGAATGAAAAAACGAGCCCTTGATACAAAGTGCAGATTTCTATCGATAAAGTCTCCTTATATGAAGAGCTATAAACATTTTCATGAATCTGAAGCTTATCTTTAAGTAAAAATATGAATAAATAGAACTGCAAAAACTTCAGACACAACTCAAATATAAATGTTCTAGGCTGGGGGTCATCTTAATTGAGCAACATAACTTCTTAAGTGTGGAGCTCAGGTATTTTGCAATGATTTCAGAAATCAGAGTAAAATCCATATTGGTACAAAGCTAAGGTTAGTGCAATTACCAAATATAAATTAGACGAGTAATCTTACACAACGGTTAAGTCAGGTTTTATCAAGTTGGGAGTGTATTTTGAACTTAAAACCATTATAGGTTATGGTAACTGACAAAGGACTATCTGCTTCACATTTACACAGTCAGAAAAAAAGTCTTGCGATTGGGCTCCAGCCAGGCTCAGACCTATAATGAATAGGCTCCCTACCCTGAAAATATTTTTCTTTTATGTTCCGCATTATGCGGCTTAACCACAGGATAAACAAATCTTTACAACTACATGCGGTGGATGTGTAATTAAGTTATAAATAAAAACGGTTTCCAACATAAACATTTCTATTTTCGCGTTCTGATCGGTTCCATATTGCAGTTATTCCCATGCACAACGTAACTATCATTCAATAAATTTTTAGACACATTACGATTATTAGAATGTCCAGGGATACTTAATCTTTAAAGAACACTTTAAGCAGTAAAAACCATTATTTGATTGAAAACGAGGAAAATGAAACAGAAAAACAAGGTGCCTCCAAAGTGGTTATTGCCAGTGTTAAAATAATTTCTTCGGTAAACTTCGCTATTGGTGGCTGGTTACCCAAGATTTTTTTGACTCAACCTGATACTAGCATGTACGCCAGCATTTCCGATGTTTTAAACTACATATCTTGTTTTAAAGGTTCATCTGAGTATGTCTTTGGAAATATTGTTTGCATAACAAAGCCTCAGACGTCTTTTGAGGACACAATATTCGACCATCTGTAGATGTATCTCAATTGACAGCGACCTGCCCAGGGGTTATTTAATACTGATGCATCGGTAAGGGTGCCTAAACTCTGGTCCAAAGAAATTAATCCCATTTTCAATGAATATTTATAGAAAAACCTAGGTATGTTATAAATAGCTTAACGAAGGAGGGCCTTGCAATTACTATAAAAAAGAAAAAAAAATGCTCAAAGATGAAAGCTATTTGATTACGTAATAAAAGCATAATACTATGCCCCAGGATACCTCAATGACTGCCTTTAAACTAGTCCATTTTCACTGTCTTAAATGAGAATACAATAAAATAACGAAATTACCATTGCTCTCAAATAAGCATTAAGATCCACTTATATACTACTTTAAGTCAACTTATATGGATAACAAATCTATGAAAAATGACAATGCTGAGGAAAAAAACAAAGCAGTTGACGAATACATAAAAAGAACGGTACTACTATGGTGACAAGGCAGACTACCAGATGGAAAAACGGCTGAACAGTGAAGCCACTTCAGAATGGAAGCCATAAATGAACTAAAAGAGAGGAAAGGATAAACATTCCTCTGAACACTAAAGAAAATCGTGAAGTGAATCATTGTGCTGAAGACGAAATGGCCAGGATGAAAAGACGAATGAAATCTTCGTATTATTGAATAAATTTGGCAAATAAATTGAATGGAATCGTTTAAAGTCGTATAAAGAAATGAATTCGTAGTAACAATGGTAGAGAGGTTGGGCATGTGGGTCTTTTATTGGGTATGCGGGTCTTCCACAAACACCTTATGTGGGCGTGAAGACCTTAGGGAAATAGACAACTCTCCCCGGTTAATGCATAGTCACTGGTAACTCTTGGGGCGGAGTGTAGCACATGATTTGCACCCTGAGAAAGGAAATAGGAAATCAGTATACCTCCAACGACACCATGACTACAAATACAAACGGAGAAAATGATAACGGCGTCAACGGTTCCAGCCTTACAGGCTGCGCTGCGTCTGGTAGGGGACAAAATAGGGACTTCCAGGTCGTCATCCTGTGAAACCTCCATGATGAAGATTTGAGGATCGGCACTTGGAAAATGCGGAGTATGGTTCATCCAGAATCAGTATTCTGGTACTTTATAGTGACCAGATGGAAAGATGTGGGTGACATCAGGAGCGATGAATACAGACTGGTCTATTAGTTGGTTTGTTGTTAAACAAAACGGGCAGCAAGGGCTGTCAAGGAAGTGTATGCTGCGAGTGACAAACTCTGGTTGTGCGACAATCTGCGGATCTCCAGTAGACCTTAACATTATCGTTATATATATATGCCCATCTCTGATAACGAAGATCGAGATATCGAAGACTTATATGAGCAGTTGAAAGAGAAGTTGGATGGTATGCCAAGCAAGGAGTATACTTCTGTGCTTGGAGATTTCAACGCAGTGGTTGAAGAAGGTCGAGAAGAAACTGTGGTAGGATCACATGGGTTAGGGACTAGGAACAACAAAGGGCAGATGTTGGTAGACTTCTGCACAAGGAATTGACTTTGCATCAGTAATCCATGGTTCAAACACCCAACGAATAGAAAATGCACATGGAAGTCAGAGATCTGTACTAGGTGGACTATATCATGATTCCAAACAGATATACAAGCAGCGTGAAAGATACTCGCTTCTATCCTGGCCCAAACGCCAACTCCGACAACAACCTAGTCATGATGAAAGTTCGACTACGCCTGAAACGACAACGAAAAGGAAAGCAGAGACCTGCTTGGAGGGAAAAAATGTTAAAGAACACAGATGTTGCTCAAAAGGTCAATGACGTTATTCAAAAAAAAACTGTGGGAAGTGTTAGGAAAGATTCAGGTGATATGCCACAGAAGTGGCAGCATCTGAAAAATGGAATACTGAATGGGGCAGTAAAAGTCATTGACGTGACAAAGAGGAAGGGTCCAGAGAAACCTTGGGTGACAGAAGAGATGGTATAGAAGTTGGAGCAGGGAAGAAAATGGAAGCGAGTGGTCACTGAGGATGGTCGTAAGATGTACAAGCGACTGAACAATCAACTAAGGAAGGTAGCTGACAGGGCGAAAAACAAATGGCTGACTGAACAGTGTAACGAGATAGAGCAGTTGGAGAGAAATGGACAGATGGATGTGATGTATCGAAAGATAAGGGTGATTACAACGCCAAGCACGGGAAGGAAGGAGATAACAAGTCATGCGCCGCGATGGGAAACTGCTTACAGAGATGGGGGACATCAAGAACAGATAGAAAGACTACATTTGGCGAGTTGTATGACCGGGAACAAAAGCAAGTAGAGATCGGTCTTTAAAGTATTGAGGACGTTGGAGAGTATGGTATGGGTCCAGCCGTGTTGACAGCAGAAGTAGAGGAAGCAATAAGATCTCTAAGTAAAAGAAAGGTAGAGGGTCTGGATGAAATTCCTGCAGAATTCATCCTTTCTTTGGATGGTGAGCCAAGAACTTGTCAAAAGATATGGGGGAATAACCTGGCCTCAATATTTCTTACAGACTGTGACGGTACCTCTAGAGAAGAAAAGGAAACGCCATACGATACGAAGACTTCCGAACCATAGTCTAATATCGCACGAATCCAAGGTTGTGGTGCGGAAATTAGCCAGGCGGTTGGAGAAAAAGGCAGAAGTGAGGCAATCGGTGTGCTGAGATGTCTTGCTAAGCGAAGTATTGAATTCAACCAGGGCATGTGTGTGCTTCGTTGACTACGACAAAGCGTTCGACCGAGTGAGATGGACGAAACGTATGGAAATACTGGCTGAGATCGGGGTGGACTGGAGAGAGACGGAAGGCTTATCTCGAGCTGTACATACGGCGACTTGACAGAGGTTAGTCATATTGGTAGAGGTGTTCGACAAGGATGTCGTATCTCTCCAGTGCTTTCCAATATATACGGGGAGGCAATGATGAAGGAACCTCTTAATGATCTGAATGAAGAAGTCAAGGTCGGAAGTGAATTTGCGCATGCCATACGCTTAGTAGATGATCAAGCTATGACAGCTAACATTGAGGTAAAATTGCAAAGCATTATGGACGCAACAAACAGAGTTGTCGTGAGCTATGGAATGAGAATAAACATCAAGAACGTAATGAAGATAGGAAGAAAACGGAAGGTGTAAAGATCACGATCGATGGAGAGGATATACAGCAGGAGGAGGATTTCATATATCTGGGTGGTATGATCTCAGGGAACGGGTATGCAGAAAACGACATTCTCGCCCGCAGTGGAATGGTCCAATGGTCCAACATTCCACAAATTGAGATCAGTGTTTAATGGTATAATCCGCAAGGAATTGAACAAGAAATTGGTGAAGACCCTGGTGTGGAGTGTTGTCATGTGTGCACCTGAAACCTGGTTTCTGAGGAAAGCAGACATCTAATGGCCGGAGGCATTTGCAGCCTGGGTGTGGAGCAGAATGGAAAAAGTAAAATGGACCGACAAACTAAGTAACACGTTAGTCCTCAGACGAGGAAATGAAACGCCTCGACTACTGATAATGATCAGAAAGAGAAAGAACCGATGTATTGGCCATGTTCTAAGGCATGACAGCTTGTTACGAACAGTCCAGGAAGGTAGAATGAAAGGGAAAAGACTTAAAGGAAGGAAAAGGATGCTGATGTTGGGTGACATCAAGAATGAAGTGACCTACGCAGAGATGTCATGGGACCAAATGATAAGACAGAAACGAAGGGCATCAATGATACGTGGCAACGAATGGCTAAGAAAGAAGGTCTTCCAAGTGACAACAAAGGTGACGTATAGACTAAGTGTGTAAGAAGAAAGAAGGCAAGTTAACGGTAGAAAAAGAGATCCACATAGATACAATACACACACATATATATATATATATATATATATATATATATATAGAGAGAGAGAGAGAGAGAGAGAGAGAGGCAGGCAGGTAGACAGACAGCAGGCTGCCAGGTCAACAGATGAATGAGTGTACAAGTTAGGTAAATAAAAAATATTGTGGTAGAAAAGACAAGGGAAAATGCTACTGACAGGTAACGAGGTAATTCGGAATAACAAGAAGCTAGAAAACTAGTTTTATTCGGTTGTTGGGTAATAGCAATAGAACACCGCTACTTTCGAATGAGCAACCTCAACAACTGACAATAATTTCTCTAATATTCGACCTATTCCAAAGGTAGTATTGGCTCTACAGGTACACTGTTATTTGAACGTCTTCAGCTAAAAAGAGAAGTGAAGCTTTCAGTTGTGTTCGCTACTGTAATCGCGTAATGAAAAAAAAAGGAAACTGTACCGAAATAAAACAAAGTACATTTGGTAAAAAAAAAAAATTAATGGAGGAAGTTTCCAACAGAATACAAGTTATTTACCCCCCTTGCACCCCTATTAAAAATTTGCAATTTTCATTTTAATGAAAAAATATTGCTTGTTATTGAATAAAGTTATTCTTCAAGTTTTTTCCTTAATTACAAACACAAATGGCAGGCACAAAATTAAACAAATTTCCTATGACTAAATTTCTTTTAATGTCAATGTACTTAAAACTACATAGCCTTTTGTGTTATGTTGCATGTGTGTGCCCTTGATAACATCGTTTTTAACTGCCTCCTTCACTAGTTAGCAGCGGGTGTCTTTACGCTGAGTGGCGGTCTGCGGTTCCAAATGGCTGCAATTATATTGCATTACCTCTAAAAACGTCCCGTATATTTTCATCTTGACTAAAAACACACACAAAAACCAAACACAAAAACCAACAAAAAACAACAACAAAAAAACCATAACATAGGTCGCCATCCCACATTACGGAATCTTGATATATTAAAAAATTCTTCCAACTGGGCTATTAGGCCTAAAGTTTGTCAAGTAATAGATTAACTACTGTTCTCTCGATGTTGATGTACGATTTTCAAAACGTGGTTACTTTATGAATGTGAAGGAATAAATTGATAGTGGCTCTCTGTAAATTCTTGCAGTAATATGGCATTGTGTTTGTAGTGGTTCGGGAAGAACCTTTGGTGAAATGCAGATTGGTAGACGGGTGAATGGACTAAAGTGTAATGTCAGAATGACCCTCCGCCTAGTTTCAACATGCTCTATTATTGTATGCATCAAGCACAGATCTTGCAAGTCATAGCCTTACCATGTTTCGTGCCGCGGAAATTCCGTGTGATGTCACACGTTTTCGCTAATATTCTTCTGCTCCCAACCGGGGAAGATAAAAGGAAAGATGCGATGTTGGAAAGAGCATTGGGAAAAAAGTCAAAATGGCAATAGACCAAACAGACGATGGTACGTAACGGTAGCAAAGCAGGTATCTAACACCAAGGATTGGTTATGTTCCTATACACCTCGCCCTTCCCGAGTGGTCACTAACACCAACACCCTAGTCTTACATTCTTTCTACCTTTGCATCAAGCTTTACTGGGTGATTCTTCTTCCGATTCCGAAATTTCCTGTCTGATGTTATTTTCACATCAATTGAAAAGGTTCAGCGTAAGGAAATCTGACTGCTAACAAAAAATGCATTGGATTTTAGTCTCTTCTTGTCTCCATTTAGTGCACAATAGACAAAACCCAAATTTTGTTGGCACAGGAGATTTGTAACATGATAACGAGGCTAAAACAAAAAGGATCAAACTGGCCACGAAAAAAGTTACAAATTCATTTTCATAAATTTAGAAGATAAAACAGTTATACAAAAAAATGGTACAATATTAAAATGGCAGCTAAATGATTTTGTGGTTTACAGTACGGGCCTGCTGGAATGGAGTGTGGTGCTATTCCCAAACTAGGGAGAGGCAGCAGTCACTACCTTTCGAAATGCTTCTTATTCACCATGCCATCTAGATGACAAGAGACACAAACTAGAGATCTCGAGTACAGGCTCATGCAGTGTTTTCTGTGTTCAAAATATTTTTTCTTAACTTTTAATTTTTTCATCATGTAGTTAATAGACAATTCGAACTGGTAGACCAACTGTCAAGTACTTAATTTAAAAAAAAATTATATAAAATAACACGTGCAGCGATTTAGCAAACAAAACAAACTGCGAATTGTTAAAAATACCTACACGTAGACTAATCGGATTTGATAGAACAATTATCAACCCAACATACCTGTACCCACGGGAAAACAAAACCAAATGTACATTTTTGGCACTTTTCTTTTTGCTTGATAGCCAGGTATAAAGGTACAAAAGCCACTAAGTGTATGCGATTGTGTGATTAAGGCAGAAAAACCTGTTAAGCCAAGAGATATGAGTCGGCCTTGCACTTAAACGTTCAAGTCAAATAACGGGAAATGAAGGAAAGTTTTGCTTCTTTCGACTTACTAAAAGATGGAACATACACCCCAAGAAAGATTTAGAACACATGAAAAACCAAGCATTCTATAGTGCTATCAGAAACAAGCACATTTGTGGTAAGGGTCCGCAATCAGTAGCACATATATACTAGTCGTTTTATTACTATCTGCAAGAAAAACAATCCTAGGTGAGGTTTATCAGTACTACTCTCTCTTGGCTCTACTGGTAATTTACATAAGCAATTGAATAAAAAAACGAAAAAACAACACTAATTCGCATTTGACCCCTCAAATCCCCTTTTCACAATTGTACGTAATAAAGTAGGTCTCAACTATCAAAGCACCGGAACATTTTTTATCATCGTGGAGCCTAATTTGTTCTGAATCAACAGTGACTCGAGTGTATCTTGTTTTAGAATACACTAAACTCCTTACGCAGCTAAAATATGGTCATTCCCTTAAAAAGTAGTGCAAACAAAATTAAACTGGAAAGTAATCGATAAGGAGTTTTAAATTCCAGTCATTTATTTATTCATTCATTTACGGGAAAGAAACACTTTACATTTCGACAATAGTGTAAAACTAAGCGTATTGAAATAGTTTTAATTCACACTTATACTTATTAAGCTGTCAAGTTCTAATGGCTCGGTTTTTCAATGACCAATTGAGGTTGTGGACATCTTGTTTTACTCTCTGTAAGGTTATACTTGATTTTATCAGTCAATCTGCGACTCATAATTCCTTTGGTAAACTTTACTATCACAAAAGAAGAGCTAAAATTTTGCTAATGAGATTTGCATTGGTGGGTTTTCTGTTAATTTATTCATTTATATAATTCCTGATATTCTGGGGAATATCAAAGAGGTTAATTAAAAATTATCTGGTTTGGTAAAATTAAACATAATCTGAAAGAAACAAGCGATTAATGTGTTCTTTCACTTTCCCGATTCAATTTAAATAGTTTCTTCTTGGTTTCCAGTAGTCAGTGGCTATATATGCATGATTGTTACTAACTTTCATTGACAATTTAATTGAACTGGAACAAAAAATCACCGTTCTCTCCTGAAATAAAATACAACTTTTAAACATTATTTTTCTGCATTTCTTACATGGAGAGATTATGGGCAAATGTGTGAGAATATAGATGAATATTTTAGCCTAGAAACCAGTCCTGTGGAAAAAGCGACTGATACAAATCACTGTTTTATATACCAACGGTGACTTGAGATAAAGAAATTAATAAGGACCCTGTTGAAAGAAATGCATTAAAAGAAGGGAAAAAATTTGATTTTTTGTGGTTGGTGAAGTATGATATATTAAAAGTATATAAGTAAAGTATATTATAAGTATATAGAATGTTGTTTCGTCAACTGAAAAAGACGGAAAAACACAATTCAAGGTGTTTGTTGTTGCAAAATAATAAATGAAGAAATGAAAATTTCCCAAGCTGTTATAAAGTTCTGCAAAGAATCATAGTAATTGCTGTCCACATTATATTTCCAGCAGAGATACACAAAGAGCACGATCACGAGTAAAACCACACAACGTCGTTTAAAGAATTGCAAGGGCTTACACATTCTGTTTCCGCTTACCGTTGGCGACGTATTTAAGGGGGCACCTGAGCTGAAAAAAGGAACTGAAAAAACAAAACTTGCGGGAATCTTAAGACCAATAATTATCAATGCAGAGGATATCAGTGATAAATAGGATTGGTAGTGTCTGTTTATTAATTTTCGTTTCTATGGCATTTATAGGGTGAAAAAAAGTAAGTTCAGGTATAAAACACCAAACAAAACAACAACAAATGTTAGTTACTCCATGGTTTACATGTTCGCTTTTTATTTTCACGACTAAAACGTTTTTTCTCATTGGACAACGAGGAAAAAAATAACTCTGGTTTATTCTGCCATGGGTAGTGGCCCAAATCTGCCATTCAAGGGCTAAGAAAGTGTCACCTGACTCATTTCGCAGTGGATCTCCCTTTGCCTCCATTGGTTACCACCAACCATTAAAAGGAAGAAAGTGACATTAAATGTTGATAAAGCTAATTACCTAGAGAAACGTAAAATATACTCTACAAATAACTGCGATGAACCTACTCGTATCTTTTAATCCATTCATTTTCTATTTATTTTCATTTCTTGTTTATTCAATTTATCCTCTTAACAGACACGACATTTCCTTCTTTTGGTCTTTTTAATTCCTTTGTATCATTCCGGATATTATCTACCACAGTTGTTTATTTTCTTGTCTCGTTCTGATCGCTTCGATTATTCCTACCATGCTCTCATAATACTGTTTATTGTTTTATTTGTCTTACTATGCCTTTACTTCATCCTTTTCTACTTTTCCGTTGCATTCTCTTTAACGGAATCGACCCTTTGGGATCCAAACGTTTTGCTTTGTTACTTATCTGTAGGTAAATGCGCCCGGGATTTGCAACCAATACTCATTTACATGAAATATTGTTGCTAAGGTTCACATTTGATTAAAGATCAACACTTACTCTGCAATCTCAGTTTTTTACACTAAGATAATAAAAAATACTGAAATGACTTTAATGACATGTTAATTAAATATTTGTAAATCACTGTTATCCTTCGAGATTCGGAGCTAGAGTTACGACAAGTGGCATTTTTCATAAAAAATGTAATTCAAGTAGCTGTTGATGTGCATTCCAAATGACGTCAACGCTAATCTAACAAAAGGAGGTAGTTGGGTGAGCTCAGATCATACTGGCGCTCAGAGAAGCAGACTGGTCACCTTTTCATGAGAGGCAGAGAAGGATTCATTCACTCCCATTTTTACCTCCGTGATTTCCATTTTGGCTGGTGAGAAACTTGAAAAACAAACGATGGGCATTGAAAAGCAATGCAGTTTAAAGCAATAGTGAATTGAAAACGTCAGAATATTTGTGTAAAAAAGTTAGGTTATCATATTTACATTAGTTCTTTCAATTAATGATTGACAAACTGACTTATTTGTTCTTTTGACTGATCAGTTATTAAATACTTGCACCAGCACTAAGGTCACAGATATTTATACTCTGTTTTAATTATTAAACAACCAACTGAGTCAATTAGTGTCATCATGCGACAAAATATAAGTTAACGTAAGGGTAGCCCAAATACTGTCCGATTTCTTCTTTAAAAATTCCAAGGGCATCAGTTCATCCCAACACTAACAGCAATACTTAAAAGGTGAGAATAGTATTGGAATGAAGGTTGTGTAGTTAAACGAAATTCCAACGGGTTTCATAAATTTTCTTTAGTTGACTTGTAATTTTGTGATTTTTACTTCTTTGTGGAGCATGCGGACTGAGATGGGCCACCTGGTATGCAACGGGTGTCATTATTTACAACAATTGTTGCTGTGTTGTTTTCTGTCGTCAATTTAGAAGCAGTTGTTTAACAGGTCTATATTTTCATCTATTACACTTTTTTGTAAGCGACTTTTTTTTGAGTATCCACTACTGGAACTCGCTATTAAACTGATACGAACGAAGGATTTCTATCGGTACGCATTTATTCAGGCCACGTGAGCTAGCTATCTGTGCAATTAAAAAAACAAAAAAGAAAAAGCAAAAAAACAGTCTAGTAACATAGGGAAAAGCAACTAAACTACTTCATTTATGCTAGAGTCCAGCATGCAAAATGACCATCAATTTTTGGTGAAAAATTTTACACCATTCACCCATAGAGATTATTCCTTGGCTGCTCATGGGCGTAGTTAGAGGTCTATTCATTTCCACATCCGTTCAATTTGGGGAGGGAAGGGCATTTTTCTACATTTATAACCCCAACTCAAAAATTGGTATCGCGACCTTAAAAATACGGAAAAACCTATTACATACAATACAGCTCAGTGCTGTTTCAAAGGAACTTGGTCATAATACGTAAATCCACTTAAGATCACAGCAGTTGTGACCCATTTGGAAACTAAAGAGACCGTCACTCTTCGTCCACGTGGAAAATAAGTATCCACCGCAGGAAGACCCGGAATAAAAACGAGGTCACAGTGTTTTAAACCCTTAATTCTATTAAATAGTAAACATTTAGTAACCAAACTATTTCACAACAATAACTGGTTGCTATCGTTACTTATTTACGCTTTTTAATATCCATTTACGTTCTCTATTACTATAGCCTAAAATAAGCATTTGAAGTAGTCTGGAGAGGGGCGAGAGAGAGGGAAGGAGAGAGGGAGGGAGAGGGGAGGGAGAGGGGCGAGAGAGAGGGAAGGAGAGAGGGAGGGAGAGAGGGAGGGAGAGAGAAATTTAAGATACATCGCAAAATATCAAAACATAAAAACATATTCTTTTACCCTCTCTAAATCTTGTCGAAGAATAGTAAACCGTGCTGCTTCCATATTCATTTGTTCATGGATAAAGATGATTCCCTATCAAAAACAGGAAAATTAAAGCTATGATTGCAAGGTTCAATTCAAATACTCGTAAGAGATTTTGCAACATCTCTAATCCTGTTTCTGCTCAGTCCTTTTCAAGAGTAAGGAAAGTAAGTGTAAGGAGAATAAGTGGTTTTACATCAACTTTTATATGAATATCAATAGGCCACGTCAATGAAACGGTTAGGTCCAGTTGAGGAGGTTGGGTATCACAAAAGACTACAGCCTTCCAAACCCCGTTCATTGTTTTAACGCGAAACAGATAATCTGTATCAAATGGGGTCGTTACCAATGCAGATAGGCCCAGTGCTATTAGAAGGTAGTGGTTTGATCAAGAAACTTTACTGTTAGGAAAAGAGTAACTGACAAAAGAAATAAGAGAAACAAAAGAGAAAGGAGAGCAAAGGCATAAAATATGGGGTGCAGCGAGAACTATTAAAGGCCAAATAAGGTGAAAACCCCGTAATTGATAAACAAGCAATTACAGATGAAAGTTTAAAAATAAGTTTGTATCATGCATAGGGACTAGACGGATTCTTTTCCCATATTCATAATTACTGGTGGAAATAAGCAGCCCTTTTCCCTCCTAAATTAGATAATAATTGTGTTAAAAAGAGTAAAGTTGTGGTGTTAGGGGGAAGGGGGAGGTAGCCTTGGGATAGACAACAAATAATACTCGGATAATGTCTGTATAATATTGTAAGCACAAGTAACCAGGGTCCAACAGCACGCAGGAAGATTCCTGTCGCTGTAATGCTCAATTCCAGGATTCTGTTTCACCTAAAAAGTACGTTTTAAACAGTTAGAAGTATACAAAGGGAAACCATCAACACTCGGTCACAAGCAACATAAATTGGTTAGCAGCAATCGTTTTTCCTGGAAATTACCTGCTTGCCGCTTAACTGCTCTTTCTGCTCCGCAGTCAGTGGAATTAAAGGTACATTATCGTTTGCCTACAAATAAGTAAAAAAGAAAACCCACTGTTACATACGTTTAGTCCAAGCAAAACAAAGATATAAACCTGGTTATAGGTTTTCATTTACGAAACGACATCCGTAACTGGTAAGAATCGTGTAACAAAAGAATGGTATATATGGAAAACAATATTATCACATCATAACCCAGACCGTGTTATCATCAATAAAGCATCCATATTTTTACTTCAGCATTCATTTCACGATTAATTCAATTTCTAGTTCAATCATAAATTTCAAATCGTAAGCCAACAAAACTGGTAATTATGAAGTCACTAAGCATGAAGAGACCAGATACTTAGAACAAGAAATACAAGAGGTCTTGGGCTTGGGCGTTCCTAAGTTGTCCATAAACTAGAATTAATTAACTAATTAACTAACTAACTAAATAATTAATTAAATAAGGTAGAAAACACCGTATTTTCTCGAATAGACGGTGGGGATTCTATTTACTTTTATTTTTTATTTATGTTTTTTACTTTTAATTCTTTTATTTGGAAACAATATTATCACATCATAACAAGAAATAACAACACAGACCGTGTTATCATCAATAAAGCATCCATATTCTTTCGGATTCTATTTACTTTTTCTGACCTATGAAATTTTGACTGCATTCGAATTTCTATGTTAAATCAGAATATAATTATGATTGAAGACGAACGGGATTTGACTGAACAAATAATAGAGCACGGTTTAAAATATTTCTCTGTGCTATAATAACGCTCATGCTTTTTGCAAAGAGTCCATAATCATGTTATTATTGTGTTAATTCTCACTTTGTATGCTCTTGTCCTTTTAAAAAACTGGCGACGAAGAAAGGAAACTTCATTTTCTCTTAAGAAGTGCAGCTTCAGTTTACTTTCTTATTAGAGAAAATCGGGGGATTTATTCTAGCGAGGCTTGTGTTCAACAAAATACGGTAAGCAGGTAAACGTAAAGTACATTAACGTCAAGTAACCAAGTAACAAGGAAGGTAACCACCCACTATACGTGAGCGAACAACAATAATACACTCTTAGGTTTCATATAATATCTGCTTCTGTATGACTTCGTACTACACCAAGGTTTCGTACGATCAAACGGTATATTATCAAGTTCCCCGTTTGTATTTTACTGGCAGTTGTATGTTATAGGCATCGGCGCAGGAGAGTAAATCGTTTCTACTCTCGTTCAAACCCAGTAGTAGTAAGTACATAGGAAAAGGTGTCTAGGGACCTAGGGATTTAAATGATACTTTGCACCTTGCGATATATGCGTACAAAAAGTAAGTGGATCGTCGGAAAATCGATGCTTTGTAATGATTGTTTTGTCCTAAAAATGATCTTCCAATGGATGGCATATTTTCATACGCGATTAAAGCGAGTTAAGTCGGAAAGCGAGAAAAAGCAGTAAACGTATTTTTAACTGCCCTAACCGTAACCTTTGTAACATTATATATGATTACTGCAACCACTGTATTTGGAACTGGCGTAACTAGCGCTGCGGTAACTCTTGCTTTTGTAACAAAAATTAATCTGACTGTGGCTGTAGTTAATCACCTTTGTCACGACAAACTCTTTCACGCACACAAAGATCTCATTCCTGCTCAGCCCCAGTTTATTAAGAGTGACACAAATGTCTTCTCGTCAAAACAATTTCTCGTCTCTTACTACTGATATAGTCTAATATACTGATACAGTTTAAATCAATGATAAAAAAAACAACAGATGGCTTTTTCTGATATTATTTAAAACAATGTAAAGAATCTGCGCTGTGATGTTAATTGTCAAAAATCCTTGGGCTAAAACAACTAAAGTGTATCGAAGATCGTATTGCACCCTAGTGATAAAGTAGCAAAATATCAATACACTGTGAAACAAACAATAAAACCGCTAACCTTTCTTTTTAATGTCCAGTACGAAAACAATTTTCTCACTGCCTCTTTGCTTACATGCAGGTCCCGCGCTGCCTGCTTGATTGTAACTAATTTATAAAATTCAGTTTCCAATTTCTTTAATCTATAATATTAAAAAAGGTTTCAAATCAAAATAAATTACGATGAAGATGCTACTAAACAAAGTGCCAAACGGGTATAGGAAAATGGCACAGTTAACATAAAAACCGGAAGCTAAAAGGCAACACTTCAACATTTCATATAACCGTAGTGCATTATAAGGACATTAAACTAAAGTCAGCCGCAGATCAGAATTTTTAGATTCTCATATATTTGATATATATTTGTATATCTATGTTTGAGAGTAAGACGAGAGAGAGGGAGTGCGAGGGAAAGACAGAGTGGACGACAGTGAAAGTGAGAGAGGAAGAGTGAGAGAAAGTGAGAGTGGAAGAGAGAGCGGAAGAGATAGACAGGAAGAGAGTGGGGAAGAGGGAGCGGAAAAGAGACGGGAAGGGAGAGGGGAAATGAGAGGGAAAGAGAGAGGGAAACAGAGAGGGAAAGAGAGGGGAAGAGAGTGGGGAAGAGAAAGGGGAAGAGAAAGGGAACGAGAGAGGGCAGGTGAGAGAAACAAAAAGAAAGAGAAAATCATTAACATGTCATGAATACGACACCTTATCTAAATAATATTTTATCCTTGTTACTGTGTTGTAAACATGTTGTCCTTATTTAATTGTGTTGGTCGGCAAGTGCTCAGCTAATTACCAAAACAAGAAGGCAGAAACAGCATTAAGCAAAAAATTGGCTGTGGCATCATTTTCAAAAATACTTTACCCACGTTTATCATTATCATAATCATTAGTACCACCAATAGTGTCACTGTAACCAAAACTGATTGCCATCGACACTAGCAAAAATGCGACTAACACCATTTCTACCAGTGACACCATCGTCAATACTTATATTACTAGTATCCTCAGGGGCACCACCAACATTGCGACTTTCTTACGTCACTAACAAAGTAAAAAGATGGGCCCTCCAACATAACACCCAACAACACCTAACAACATCTCAAAATACCAGTATTCCTAGCAGCAGCTACAACTTGTCAACGTTTTCAAAGACACTCTGCATTAGAAAGAAGAGACAGCATATTCATCTTACTCATCTAGCCGTTGATTCTCTGCTATTTCCCCCTTGGTCTTCTTTTCTCCACTTGGTTGCGGAATACAATGTTTGCTGCAGTAGGACTAGTAGAAAAGTTATAATAACAATCAACATAATTCAAATGCATAATCAAAAGATGTACTTACATTAGTAATAACAGGAGCTAACCAAGAAAGATCGGAAAAATTTGATCACTTTTTTTCCAAATGATGAAACTTTTAAATTTCGAAATAAATACTGATACAGCGGCTGTTGGTTTGCTAGCCGTCGGTTCCCTTTGTCCTGGCTAATGGACATGCACCCCCACTGGTAAAGCGAAAAATTTAAATTCCATGCAAAGAATTTCAAAGAAACTCGGGAAATGAACTAGGGGCAAATATTCACGAGCTGAAGAATATTAAACAAGTTACATCAATACCACAAGTTAAATGAGGTCGAAACATATAACGAAACTTTCATGTATTATTATTTTTTGCTCGTGTTTATTTCAATAAATGTAGCAATTCCTAAAAAAAACAGTTTAGCTTTAATTGGTCAAATTGTTTGCGTGGTGTGTACAATACAATAGTAAACACATATTTATGTTGTTTTTTAAGTTAAAGAAGAAACAAAGATCCCTGGCGATTTCCTTCTTCTTTTCCCTAATTCCTGTCAATTTTGTTAATACAACAGTTCAAAATTCCAGCTTCTTTTAATCCACAATTTATCAGAATACTGTATAACCTTACACAATGGGGTTTGCTTTTTAGGTACAAGGTGTTCGAAGACCTAAGCAGCTCTTCAGGAAAGGTACCACGTGACACTCAACATGCATAATATGCAGTTCTCCTTTCTACAAAAGTAATGTTTACAAGAAAGCAGCATGAGAAGGCGCGTTTTTATTTCAAGTTTTTGGTGACTCAGCGATCACCTTTAACGTTTAAAAGACAACTAATACGACCAAGTTTATAAGACTAAAAACGTCTATGGTGTACCAAGAGGCAACCACTATGTTAACTTGCACACTAAGATATAAAATGCAGTCACAAACAGTGACAATCATGGAACTAAAAGTAAAATATGGCATGCATTCTTTTGTCTATCAATTATCATTATCTCGTATCATTTAATATTTTACAACTGGGTCTGTAACACAAATTTCCTCTTCAACAATACACAAACAAGTCATTTCTTTTCAGTGAAGAGTTCTGCTTAAAAATGAGCGAATGCTTGGCAGTCACCAGGCGATAGGTGAAAACAGCAATGAACCATTTTCTATATTCAGAGGTAAATGTGTGCACCACGCAAAATAAATTGCTAAACCTTTCTTACTTTGTTTGATCATATCACCCTTGGATATAAATGTCTCCTGTGTATAAGAAAATATTCTTTATTTACCTACTTTTGGTATTAAAATTAACATTTGCTTTTCTTAAAGTATGCTGAACTTACTGTGTGTTGAACGTCATCTTTTTCCGGTATAACCACCGTTTTCATTTCCAGGCCTTCTTTAATTGCACACGTAATGTGATAGGCACGGACACAACGCTTCACCTATATTTCAAGAAAAATTTTAAATAGAAGATCTAATTAATCAAAGAGCTAGACGCAGAGAAGGGCGGCAAATGCTAACGAGGGTTAAACTGATAAAAGCAATGAAATTCGAGACATTTTAACTGGGCTTTCATTTTGAGAATATACAGAAATGAACAAACGGTCAAACTCACTCAAGAATAAATGAACAGGCCCCGCTTATAGCCGTCGGAATAGTGGGAGTTCATAACCCTATTTCCTTTCATATTACAATTCCAAGATTTACAGTGAAAAGCTTTATGCTACAGTGTGTCTAACCTCTTTGAAGTGTTGATTACTAAAGGTCGAAATTTTTACTTACGGGTCTATTTAAAGTCATATTAGTGTGACTTAAAATAGACCCTTCAAACAGACTAGTGAATTATGGTAAAATTTTAGCGCCAAGTTCTAAAGAAAACGGCATGACTGATAAGACCTTCGCAGTCCTGACCAACTTGGGTTAATAACAACTGGAATTAAAAACATAAGAATCAAAGTACCCCTACAACTGCTCAAGCAATACGCTCTAAACTATTAAGACCTACAGAAAACTGCAATTCTTGTATTTATATGGGTTTTTTTCAAATTTCTGAACACCTATCATTTTTCATGTATAACACCACTTCCTCCGGGATTATTTTGGGGTTTGGTCATGTGTGTGCCTTAATTTGTACAAGACGTGGTCTCTTCAGTGGTCTGACTTTTTTCAATATTACCATCTGGGGCTTTCTCACATTACATACAAATCAAAGTTGTTAAAGATTACACAAAACCAGATCGGAGTGAATATTGTGAAAGAACGAAGAAAGCAAAACAAGAGGTAGCCAAGGCAAAAGAAGTAGCAATCCAAGAGCTTTACAACCGTCTTGACACAAGGGAGGGTGAGAAGGAGCTATACAGAATTGCAAAACAAAATGACAAGGCTTCCAAGGACATTCAACATGTCAGAGTCATAAAAGATGAGGACGGACGGCTACTCACAAGGGAAGGGGAAGTATTACAAAGATGGAAAAGTTACTTTGAGAATTTGATGAATACCGAGAACCCAAGGGAAATGAGGGAAGAGACTCAAGAGAAAAAGGTCCGTGAAGTGGAGAAGATAAACATTGGAGAAGTGAGAAAAGCACTGAAGAAAATGAAGAATGGGAAGGCAGTGGGCCCGGACGATATTCCCATTGAAGCGTGAAAGGCGCTAGGTAGACAACTGGTTTTCAAAGTAAGAGTATCATCCTCTATCAGAAAAAGTTTGGTAGCTTTATCAAATTCGACGCAGTTTTTACTACTTAGTGGCCGACGAAAGTGGGCAGTGTAATCGAATGACAACATACGAGTTAAATAAATGATGCATAAAAAACAACTTTTTAAATGCCATACCGAACACTGAACACATGCACCCATTTTCTCTCGACATAAATTACAAGTTAGGTTCCATCGGCTTTGCTATCACAGAAAAAAGGATACAATAGCAATATCAAAATAACAATAACATTTTTAAAGTTTACAATCAACATTTGATAAGCAACTAATAGCCTGAAAGTCAAAGATTACAAGTTTTGACACAAAGCCATTGCTACAGTGAACAATGAGTAAAAAAATATTGCGCGTTGTTGAAAACTCTACAATTTAAAGACTTCATACCTTTTAGATTGAGTGCTAAAATTAGGGCAACGATACAACTAAACGCTAAATACCAGGAACCTTCGCATATTATGTCATGTTTTTCCGAATGCACTTGATTATGCAATACACTGGAGATCCAGTGGTATAAACCTTGCTGGTATAAAGTGTAAAATACCAAATCAAAAAGTACCATCTAGGTATCATATTTCAAAAGGGATGTGAAACAGTTCAACTAGCGTATTTTACCACGCCATTAGAGGTACCAAAATACAGATTTTTTCAAAATGGATTAAATCACTAAAAAATACATCAAATATATGCATCTCCTTTTGCAACAGCTCAATCTTAGATTTTTCTTGCAAATACACATTCAGGGTAACGAAAAGTGCAAGAAAATCATGAATGAAATATACTTGAAAATATGTAGAACGTTTGAGTTTGTCCAGACTGGGTCAAGTCCAAAATTGCAACGTAAAGAAAATACCAATTACGCAGAGGCTGGTAATTTATAGACCTGAAATTCAAGTTTAAGATGGGCTGATATGTGTACTAAAGTATTTTGATGAAGATCACACCAAAATGGTAATCAATATCTGGTTTCCTTTCAGTTTATAATACATAGGCGTGGGGAAAAGCTACGGTGGTGTGGCGACGTAACAAGGAGTGAAGAGGACTACATCCGAAAAATGGAAGAGATGGAACCCTCCCTACAAAAAATAGAAGACCCAAGAAAACGTTTCATGCAGGCAGTGAAGACCAAGTGAAGTNATAATATAATATAATAAAATATAATATAATATAATATAATATAAAATAATATTATATTATATGATAAAAAATAAAATAAAACAAAATAAAAAAAACATATTCAAAAAGTTTTAAAAAAACCACATACACATCGACGAACAGATTTCCCGCATCAACATAGTGTGTAAAGTTTGTGACAACTTGCCAAAATAGAGAAATACCGGCAGCGTACAAAAGAGAAGATTCTTTACAAAAATAGTGACGTAAAATTGCAACGTAAAGAAAATACCAATTACGCAGAGGCTGGTAATTTATAGACCTGAAATTCAAGTTTAAGATGGGCTGATATGTGTACTAAAGTATTTTGATGAAGATCACACCAAAATGGTAATCAATATCTGGTTTCCTTTCAGTTTATAATACATAGGCGTGGGGAAAAGCTACGGTGGTGTGGCGACGTAACAAGGAGTGAAGAGGACTACATCCGAAAAATGGAAGAGATGGAACCCTCCCTACAAAAAATAGAAGACCCAAGAAAACGTTTCATGCAGGCAGTGAAGACCAAGTGAAGTTAAAAGAAGCGATCCACCGTGGCGGCCCCTGATGGAAGCTACCAAAAGACAAGGATAAATAATATACAAAATTAAATAAATACAAACAAAAGTATATATATAAATGTAATTCAGTTGACAAAATTAACAGCTATTGCATCGATTTAAGTGATTTGTAAACGACTATGGGAGAGTCTGCTTACAGGTATTTTATTAACAGTTATATTTTCAATGTTATCAGTATCTTCTATCTTCACTTCCGGAATCCACCAAGCACAAATTACGTGAACCCACTCATAGGAATCCCTGATGGAAAGAAAACATTAAAGCTTATTTAACCAAGAAGGCAAACTTAAAATACAATAAAAGGAAATCGTGGTACAAGGGTAGATTTATTTTGGCTTTACATAATTTGCCTCTTATAAGAGAACATTGAAATATGAAAGATGTATTAGTCAGTTCAATAAAAAAGTATTTCAGGAATTTAACCGAACCAACAAAAAAGATTTTAACGTGATGGGCTAAAGGAGAAGGGATTCAAATTGGAGGACTATGGCTGTATTTATCCTACTTTTTTCTTAATTTAATTGCCCAGTTATACCTGTCCTCAATCATCTACAAATTAGTATTGAGCTTCGAATCAATTTTGGCAATCATCTGGTAATTTTAACCTTGGGAACCTAAAAATATGTCTAGCTGAGTATATATCAACCTTGTTGGTTACGGTAACACATTTTGAATGCAATACAATCACCAGTTTCTACATTTACACAAACACTGACACTAACACAGTCACACATGGTGGCACAAACGCACACACAAACACGCACACACACACACACGCGCACGCACACGCACACACACACACACATACACACACACTATACACATGTAAACTCTAACGGAAACATGAGCAGACGCAAACAATGATCAAGACACACAAACAAAAATTTAAAAGTAGACTATCTTCTTTTTTCTTGTGTGGTGCCAACTTGAAACACGTTTAGGCGGACCACTATTGGATTGAAATGTGCCGCCACTGTTCTCCCTCCCGGGCGGCATCCTATAGCTCTCTGCTGGTCTTGAAATAGTGTTGAAAGTTCTGCAGATATGTTTTCTTCTGTCTACCACGAGCGCGGTTTTCTTCAATTCGGCCACTGTGCCAAAGGTCCTCCAGCTTCGGTTTTCTGATGTGATGCTCAAGAAATTTCAATTGACGTGACTCGATCACTTTAAGTAATTCTCTTTCTTTCCAACAAGGTGTAGGCCTTCGATGTTTGTTGCTTTGTCAACGTGATGTAAGATACAAGGTAACTAAAGACTGATACTTGTTCTATGGTTTCACCATCTATCTCAAGTTCGAATTTTAGTTCTGGGTTATGTTTTGGGAGGCACATTACCTTTGGTTTTTTGCAGTTAACGCCATACCACGGCGAATACTGGAGGCTGTTGCAACATGTGCCAGATTCTGGGCACCCT
This sequence comes from Morbakka virulenta, assembly GCA_003991215.1. Taxonomy (NCBI): domain Eukaryota; kingdom Metazoa; phylum Cnidaria; class Cubozoa; order Carybdeida; family Carukiidae; genus Morbakka; species Morbakka virulenta. Next base: position 272,007 of record RDPX01000377.1, on the reverse strand, counting down.
CCTTGGGTGTGGTGATGAAGACTGTGTCGTCAGCATAACGAATGTTATATATCTGGAAGCCATTAACAAGCAGACCTTCAGAAACCTCACAACGAACAAGGTTGATTTCACTAGAGAGGTTGAAAAAATCTGGTGGTGACACAGCACATATTTGCCTTTGTCCTCTCCGGATCCGTACCGATTCAGCGAGAGTCTTGTCTGAGAGGCGAAAGGTAACTTTTTGCTTAGTACAAAGGTTTTTGACGATTCTAAGGCCTTTATCACCAATCTGGATGTACCAACCTGCAACATGGTGAGTAAGTCCTTGTGCCTAGCACTGTCAAAGGCCTTCCTGTAATCAATGAAGGCCAGGTATAGGTCCCGCTGGTGTTCTACTGTCCTTTCAGAGAGCATCGTGAAGTTGAAGATTGCGTTTTGTGCGCCCGTCTCTTACAAGAAACCATACTGATGGTCTGAAATTTCAGGTAGCAGTTTACGCCGTACTCTCTGAAGTACTATTATTGTTAGTCCATGGCTCATAGTTCGATTGCTGTTGCTTTTGGCAGGGCTACGAAGAATAACTTAACCATATACTCAGGGAGGATCCCAGTCTCGTAGATCTTATCAATGATCGTCCATAGACGTTGAATATCTTCTTCACCTAGTGCAAGAAATATATCTATTGGTATATTGTCTACTCCAGTTGCCTTTCCGCTTTCTATATTTTTCAGTGGCCAGCGAACTTCAACTTTCAGTATTCTGAGGACGGTTATTGCTGTTCTAGGATTATGCCTTCTTGATCTTCATTGTGAAAAAGTTCCTGGAGATGGTCCTTCCACCGATTGGCCATATCCTTGTGGTCGTGGAGAACTTTGCTATCGGCTGATTTAATGCATTTCGAGGTTAGAGCAGGTCTCTTGCCTGCTATTTTTTTTTTATCCGTTTTAACATTTTATTGGGGTTTATGGTGAGACCTTCTACCTCTTGACATCGGGCTTCTAACCTTTCTTCTTGGGCTTTGGTACACTTTTCTAATTTGTTTGTTGATTAGCTTATCCAGCACTTTATTTTGTTTGACGACTTTTCTGAGATGACTGAGATGACCTTATGTCCGCTTTAGGGTTCTGTTGTTCAGCAGCTTGTTTGAAGATCGTTGCTGTGCTACTCCGGTGAGATTCTAAATCAATGTTGTTATCCAGCACTGGCGTGTTACTGAGGGCTACTGTTTCAAAATTGTTTTTAGTTTCACTTGCAGTTTTGAGGGACATAAGATCAAGTTTCGCTGTAGATTTGGAGTCTTGGGTCCTTTTTAGTGATAGCTGGAAACCAATATGACTGGATTATGATCGGAGTTTTCAACTGCACCTGGGTAGACCCGACTGTATTCCTGAATCTTGGGTTAATAATGATGAAGTCAATCTAGATCCTGGTTTGATCACCAGGGTTCATCCGCGTATACCTTTTTCGAGGGTGAACTTCAAACCATGTGTTTGTGATTGTCATATCTGTCTTGGGACCAGTCCGTTGGCTTCTCACCACTATCGCTCCCCTTTCCCAATCCACGAGGTCTAACTTATGCATTTCAGTCACCCAAAACGATGGTGATTTCGTTTGAACTACAGAGTAGACTTATTCAACGTCTTGGCAAAAGTGGAAAATTGTTTAACCGTCTGCCTCCAGCCTTGGTGCATAGGTAACGATGATGTTGAGGTTGAAAGGGCTAGCTTTTAGTGACACAAGCATAATCCTCTGTGATTTCGGCCAGAACGCGAGGTTCGAATTACTAAAGTGTTTAATGAGAATCAAACTGACCCCGTGTTGATGTCCAGCACCTCCCGAGTAAAAGATACGTTTCCGTTCCTTACAGACGTCGCCTGATCAATAGAAGATGATCCCGAGAACCCCAAGACCTCTGTCTGCTGTTTTCATAGTTCATGTTACCGTGCGGGGCATCCTCAAGTAGGTCAAGGGTCCCGTTTACGCATTTTTGGTTATTTGGTTCATTTCGTTGCATTTCATGATTGACTGGGCCATGATCCTGGGTCGGTTGACCCAGACTCCTTCCCCAGGTAAAAGTAATTGTTCAGCCTCAACACAGTCAGCTGCTGAGCTTTGACGAATCCAGGGACACTGACGTCTTCGACCTATAAACAGTCATGATTCTGATGGCTTGCGGAGTTGTAACGAAAGATCTCCAACGTACACAAGGAGGTTCTTCTACGTTGTCCTAGGCAGGTTTATATTTTCTGCCTCGAGGTAAATTTTAGGTTGTACTAATACCAGTATTTTTTCCGAGACACCACCTCAAATTATCAGAACCAACTCATCAGTAATTAACCCGGCCAGGCCAGAACAACCGAAAAGGTGCCTGGGTTTTAAATCAGAGTTTTCCTTCTCCTAGGTGGACTGCCAACCAAAGCTAATGAGCTTCACATATCCAGGGCCAACAAGTGCTACATCTTGCCCAAGGGTGACTTGGAGGTAGTTGTGGCAAATGGCAACCTGAATCGCCAACGTCAAAGCTCCACATCCGAATGTATTTTAACGTCTTTCCCAGGGCAGAAGTAGACTATACACCGTCACAAACTGACAGACTATACAGGGCAACATACAATAAGAAACATACAATGGCAACAACCAAAAACCTCCTAAAATATCGATAACAATATACAAAAATACAGAGACAGTCAAATACATAAAAAATTCACACATACACACAAGGTACAAGCATACGACCACGGATAGGAGAGAGTACGGCGTTTAAAAAAAGACCCCCGAGTCAAACACACAGAGCTCACAAACAAAAAGATACACCAGTATCTACAAAATTACATAATCAAAAAAATCCCGGTAAATTAAACACTGTGTTCCTTGTAAATATGTTCTTCCTGCTTTTCAAATGCCACAGATTGGTAATTACTGTAAAAAATATTTCTGCAAAATTGTGAGTTAAAGGTAAAGGTTCTTAATAGCCCAAAGAACATACAATGCTATTGTTTCGTACTAAATTCTACAAAGAATAATTAAAATACTTTAGTACTAAAACACGTAAGAGGAAAAAAGTTCCATAAATGTACAAACTCCATACTAAATAAGTACATTGGGTTTGCAAAAATGCAACATACTTCCACCCTATAAAAGATTAACATAACCAAAGGGAAATAAAATCGATATCAACAAAAGCAATAAAGGAGTACCTATTAACTATTCTTTAATCTACTGTGCTGTTCTAAATGTTTAAACAAATATACGTGTACTTACAACTACGGGCAAAAAATGTTGGGTGCAATCACACAGGTAATAATAAAAAAACAGTTTTAGTAATATCATAAGAAGAAGAAGAAGAAGAAGAAGAAGAAGAAAAAAAAGAAGAAGAAGAAGAAGAAGAAAAAGAAGAAGAAGAAGAAGAAGAAGAAGAAGAAGAAGAAAGACGTAGCAGCAGCAGCAGCAGCAGTAGTAGTAGTAGTAGTAGTAGTAGTAGTAGTAGTAGTAGTAGTAGTAGTAGTAGTAGTAGTAGTAGTAGTAGTAGCAGTAGTNGAAGAAGAGGAGGAAGAAGAAGGAAAAGAAAAAAAAGAAGAAGAAGAAGAAGAAGAAAAAGAAGAAGAAGAAGAAGAAGAAGAAGAAGAAGAAGAAAGACGTAGCAGCAGCAGCAGCAGCAGTAGTAGTAGTAGTAGTAGTAGTAGTAGTAGTAGTAGTAGTAGTAGTAGTAGTAGTAGTAGTAGTAGTAGTAGTAGCAGTAGTAGTAGTAGTAGTAGTAGCAACTAATAGGCAAAAAATGTTTTAGAATATTACGTGATCATAAATGCTAAAAAGAATCCGGAGAAAAAAATAAAATCCAAGCTACAAAAACGTCCAATATCGTTTTTGAGTCGTGGGGCATGTTATTTATTAAGGCACCGTAACCTCCACTTAGGATAAAAAAATACAAGGTGTACTCTATCAAAAACAATGCCTACGAAGATTATGAATGGGACTTCAATAAAATAAGGAAGGAGTTTGACATGTCACAAAACGACACTACGTAAATGTATACTCTTGTCATAGTCAACAGCCAGAGAACATGTTCATGGCAGTGTGTACAGACATAGCATTACTGTGCGGCAAACACCACGTACAAAAATTAACAATTTATACCATTCTCCATATCCATTCGAATCAATAAACATTCGACATATACATGATAATAAATGCAATGTCAACAAAAGTTTTTTTCTTCTAAAAACCGTCTGTAAATAATCAACCTGCGCAATACAAAAAGGGAGAAAAAAATTCAAAAAGTCAGTAAAATCTTTCCACTGGATTTCTTTGTTTACAGCATACTTACTTTACTCGTTTTAGGGCACCGCCCTTATTTGGACATAGGACACAGGGTGGAGCAAGGATACCTCGAGAGCACGGTCGACATAGCCAATTACCATGTGGAATTTCTAGCAAACCATAACAAACCTAAAATGAAACAAATAAATTACAAACAAATAGAAAGAGAGATCACATATTCTTCAATTCGAAATAAAATGAATAAGATATTATTTTTCAGCTTCAAGGTGAAGGTTACCTAAAGTATTATTGTATTACTACCATTATTATTATTATTATTATTATTATTATTATTATTATTATTATTACTATTATTATTCGTGATTTACAATCCAGCTTTTCGAAAGTTACTTTCGTAAATCTCTCCATAAGCTCTTTAGGTATATTCGGTAAATCTTGTACTACTTTCAGTAAAATGTGCAACGCTTTGAACATCGACGACAAACACGAGCGCTTTCTCTCAACCAAACTTTCCAATATAATCATTCGCACCACATACTATATATTCTGTCGTAGAAATAAACTATGGACCAACCCTGAACTATTGTCGTTTTATTAATTTTGTTAGTAAAATATTTAATTTTGTTTTTTTGTTAAATAGGCAAGGCAATGCAAACTACCTTGATTAGTGAGGTTTGTAATTGTATGTGTTCAGATGAAAAAATAACAAGTTTCCATTATTATAATCATAATTATCCTCATAATTATCGGAAATAGGTTTCATTCAATGGCAATGTCTTTCAGATATTGGTAACAGCAATTCTCCTCAATTTTGAAGGGTTTTTCTCAGGATTTTTACAGAATGCAATATTACCGTTTTCTGCAACTCTTCAATTCTTGTTTTAATGCTCAATTCTTTTACTTTAGTTTTGATGGATTTTATCCNTCTTGGTATAAAATATTTCTCCAATATAACATCAAAAATACTATCATTATAAACAGGAACACGTCCGCACTTCGTGACGCCATCTAGATAACCAATTACCTTATGTTTCCATTATTATAATCATAATTATCCTCATAATTATCGGAAATAGGTTTCATTCAATGGCAATGTCTTTCAGATATTGGTAACAGCAATTCTCCTCAATTTTGAATGGTTTTTCTCAGGATTTTTACAGAATGCAATATTACCGTTTTCTGCAACTCTTCAATTCTTGTTTTAATGCTCAATTCTTTTACTTTAGTTTTGATGGATTTTACCCATCGGTTATGCACAGCCTGCTCAACAAAGCAATTGAATTTGCCCCGACTTAAGACAATATTACAGGCGAAGAAAAATACATTATCACACACGCCAAGAGCTCCATCCTAACATACAACGAACAAGCATGGTAAAAGAAAGGTGACGCCATGTTTGACGTTACTATGGGAAGCCACGACGACACTGAAACAAGTGCGCTAGTCGGAAACTCCCTACTTTCACAACTACAGCAACTGGACATCAATATAGGACAGCACCGAGACGATGGACGTCCAACTTCGAACACAACTCCAAAACAAACAGAAATCATCAAAAAAGAAAAATACCGTATATTACACGACAACCGACTATACATTGCAATAGAAGAAAACAAGCAGACCATCGACTTTCTTGACTTCACCCTCAACCTACACGACGGCACTTACAAACCCTTTACAAAACCCGACACAAGACTTCAATACGTCAATCGAGAAAGCAGCCACCCACCAATAACCACAAAGAACCTAACAGACAGTACGCCTTTCATTACTCTCATCCGATATATTATCTTTAAAACAAGAAACCCTTCCATACCAGAAAGCATTAGACGACAGCGAATACAGATAAAACCGACCACAACTACCAGACGTAAAAACAGACAACGAAAAAATATACCCTGGTACAACCCGGCATACACCAAAAACGTTAGCACCAGTATCGGACACAGAATCAATACCCTAATCAACAAGCACCTCCCTAAAGACCATGCGGTATGGAAAGCCGAAACAACATCAAGATTATTTACAGCTGCATGGACAACACGAAACAAATCCTCGACATTCACAACACGCGCATTCTTAACTCACAAAAACCAAACAACACCGTTATAAACAGTACCAAGAAAAACAAGACATCCAACTGCCGATAAAAGAACAGATGGCCACTTAACGGCAAATGTCTGCAAACATTAGTTGTATACCATACAAACATAACCCGCAAAGACAACAACACTACTGAAACATATGTAGGAGTCATAGAAAACGAACTCAAAACTAGGTACAGAACTCACACCGCATCTTTTTGACACACAATACACAGCAACTCGACAGAACTCAGTAAACACATCTGGACATTAAAAGACGGAAATATCGACCATATAACCTCTTGGCAGATTCTTTCAACTGTAATAAATAAATAAATAAATAAATAAATAAACAAAAAAACAAACAAAAAAACAAACAAACAAATAAACAAACAAATAAACAAATAAATAAATAATAAATAAATGTGTTTGTGTTTGTGTGTGTTTGTGTGTGTGTGGTTGTGTGTGTGTGTGTGGTTTCAGTTCTTCGCAGCCACAACACCGAAGACAATACCGAAGACACATTGTCTTCTATCTGTTTTCCCACAGATAACAGTAGATACCTGTAAACCATAAAAATTAACTGTCACCATAATTCTTTTCTTTTAGTTAAAAAGGGGCAGGTATTTTTGCTGATAAAAACTGTATGCCTCAAAAAAATAGCAAGAACTCTTACCTGGTGTGCACACATGTTGCATGCATCACAGAAGACGATCTCATTGCCCTCTTCCGTATCCGGCTACAAAAGATAAAAGAATGAGTAGTAAAAAATACGACAGTCTTGTTTGAGGGACGCGGAAGTCGTTTTGTGGATATAGTTTCATTTTCTGCTCTTTAATAAACAACTCTTTCAAATACACTACCAAGATTAAAAAATGATTGACACGGCATTTATCAAAGGTGCTCTCCTAGGTACTTGAACTTGTCATGACTTGACAGACAGACACAGACAGAGCATACCATAAATGCTATGTCATTATGCACATGTCACCAAGAAATTATTATTTTCTTAATCTCAGCTTGTGACCTGCTAATGTGGCCAGTAAATCTAATCTCACTAAAGATCTTTATCCTACACTGTAATTTAACGTCATTTCGAAAGAACAATAAAAAAACTAATCCATAACCATTTTTTACCAAAAAGAGGAGCGCAAATGTAACATAATTATTTCTGATATTACCCATACAGAAGAAGGAACACTGGCGTCCCTTCTATGTTTTACAAGTTAGCTTTTATTAGAACGTTACCAACGGGTCGAAATATTCGCCCAAAAGGAATACAACTTAAAGAAAACAAAATCAAGCTCTGGATACGTTCCTTGTTTTTTCCTTCTTCCTTTAACATCCAGACCCAGGAACACTGGCGTCTACTTCAAAATAAGACTTTCAAACAAAAAATAAATAACTACTTACCGACAAGCAGACATCGCAAATAGTGGATTCGTCATATTCTATACTAAGTCCTTCTTTTGTTGTGACCGCATGGACCATGTTTTCAAAGCACTGGAAAAAAGTGTGAATTTAAGTGGTTATGTGAAGTCACCACCTTGCTAATCAAGAGTGTTCACTAACATCGTAATTATGAATATCAATAAACATGTCAACTTCCTCGACTTTAAACTCTCGTAGATAGATGTGGTGGACTGTATTTGTCTACTATGACTTCGAAACACTTTCTAAATGCAAATTAGGGATCAAAATCGTCAGACCAAATCGTACTTTTCCAAAAAATTCAACGCCCCGCTTTATGTTTCACAACTCTTATCTTGGCCACAACTACAGCACATAACTTACGCATCCGAATTTCCGGTCTTCCTCATGTATCGTCATGGACAGACTACTTTCCAACATCTCCTTCCCAAATAACCTCCCAAGGATCAGGGCTAGAGAATCAACGAGCTTTAATTGGAAAGTTAGGAGGGGCTCAGGCTAAAATACGTTAAAATAAGAGCATGTGGGTAAACAAAGATTTATGTTTACAAGCACAACTGAAAGTCTTCGCTTGCCATGGCGACTTGTTTTTTTATTAAATACAGCTTTAACATTTCTACTGGGGTTTTGAGTTCCTTCCCTTCTTCAAAATATTGCTTGCGGTCCTTTTATTGGCAGGGAATATTTTCAGTTTACATAGCTATGTTAACCATCGGAATGCTCACACACAATAATCACAATATATCTAATAATTTTCAAGGGAGGATTACGGTACCAAGCAGCTATCAAGGATTATAACAAAAAGTATAAGTATGTATTCTGAGTGCATCCTCTAATAAATTTTCTCAAATACACATCCTTTTGTAATTCGTGTTAAGACTGGTCTACTTGTAGGGCGCATGGGTGAATGGTACATGAAAAGGTTTGGGTTGGTGTATGTAACACCAATACATGACGTCTTACTATGAGATTTAATGGGTTTCTTCGCAGGACATCTAACAAAGAACCTTCAAATTACTGTGCAAATATGTTAACTACCGAGCTATATATGAGGTTAGTTCTCAAACATTCGTGATGATTCCTGATGATTCCTGATAACAGTATCTATAATTTTCTGCGAGATACAAAACTCTTTTGATTTTGACTCTCTATATGCATTTTCAAAGTAAATGTTACCAAGAACCAAATAAAAAATAGATTCACTGGCACATAGCTGAATAAGTTCTCTTATTTAGTAACCCACATCTGCATTCAATACGACGGTAAAAATGACCCTCAACTTCTCATGACATCTGCACATATATGATTTGTCATCTATCTCTTGCAAACTTAGAAAGAGAAGTAAGCTGTTCCTGTTTCTGCCACTTCTTTTTTTAATATCTGATATTCACATACTTCATCGATTATTCTGAAATTTCATGACCATGAAATAAAATGTATTGTTCTCATACAATGTCAACCCCTTTTTCTTCTCTTTCCCTATTCCTATGAGTACATCTGGTTTAGTCACATAGTCAATAAACTACACGCGAATTATACACCTGCAAAATCCTATTTTTATAGCTTCAAGTTTGTGTTTATCCATAAGGGAGATTTTCTCCATTCACTCCCAGCAGCTTATTACTACTATTCAGTGCTTGAATTTGAATAACCTACAACCTATAATCACGAAACAAGTGGGCAACAAAAATTTATTTGCATTCTAATAAAATTTGTCTTTGTTCAAATAAAGTCGTTATCGTTTAATTACAAATAGCAATAATTACAAAAATAGTAATTCTAATCATCGTCAACAGCAACAGTAGCCTCAATCTCTTTTTCTTTAGAAAGCCTCGACCAAGACCTATAGCTACTTAGTGTATCAGACTACGAAAAAAAAGCACCTGGCACTTCGGCACAAGGAGCAAAGAACGCAAAGAGAACTTCGTTACGCGTTATATAAAAATATGTTATGAAAATGCTGCGAGTTGAGTGAACTGGCTCAAAAAGTATGAAGCCGGAAAAGTAAGTTTATCAGAGCACGTCCCCGAGTGATAATGATTGAGAGAAATAAGAATTCTTTGATATCGTATGTTTTTGAACCATTAAACTATCTGGTTTACCATGGATTTAATCCTTGTTGTATTCAGTAATTAATATCGCATGCCTGCAATTATTTTATTTTCCTTATTTACACCAGATACCATACGAATACTCTCCTGTACCACTTTTAAGCAGCAGTTGTTTCTTAACTATGAACTGTCAAAGCATAATACATATGGTATACATTTGAAAGATATATGTCCAAAATCCAGATAAAGCGGGTGCTTCTAATAATCTCTTAATTCGCCAATCAATATTACAAACAAAACTCACGCTCTTGTTTCCTAAATTAAAGGAGTGGTTCTTTTTATTTCCGACTTCAGCTCTGCGCTATTTAAAAATTTTTTTTCCTTAGTAAAACTACGAAGTTATGGCCAGTAATCTAAACGTGTCCCATCTGACTATGGGCTTCAGTGGTGATACCATGAGCCTTCATCTTGAAGGAAAGTTCACATTATGTTGGCACCGAAAATTATGTGTAATCCTAGGTTAATGGAGGAGAGTATACTTAAAGGGAGATCGGTCGACAATGTCACAAATGACAAGGTAGTGATGAGTTGGAACCAAGAGATGTGTAGAATCGAGTCAGGTCAAGGAACCAAAATTAGATTTAAAGGTTTCAAAGAAAACATACAGATAAAGAAAAATATTTCTGCAAGAAAATATTATCACTGTGACATACGAATTACAAGTGCAAATTTTAAAGGTTGTGCTATAAAATACATGAAACATCGACGGAGTCAACTAAAAAAAAGTTTTAAATGTGGAAAAACTTTTTGGGAATTTAGTGCTCTCTATGGCAGAAGAACCACAAGACCGCTATGCAGAACAAGGAACTTGCTTACTGATAAAATCAGCAAATTCGAGCGGGGAAAAATAATTTCCCAGGTCAATGAAGGTGACAGTACGACCAAATATACAACAAAATATCAGACCTGCAAACCACTTTGTCGGAATTCTTTTTGATACAGTTCTACTACTTATAGTGTTTGCAATGTCATCTGTTAATGGCCGCAAATTATAAGCTTAGACATATAACACAGCAGTTCACTTCCCATGAAATGTTTTCTTTACCTTCTTAAAAGCGTAAAAATTATCGTTGGTAATATTTTAAGAATGCTGTCTTGAATCAGATTTGTATGTGCCTCAAACTTATATCTACTTGAATACCTCTGATTTTAAAGAAGACTTAAACTTCATATCATATTAACCCTCAACCAAAGAACTTTTGAAGAATGAATAAGGATAGATCAAATAGATGTAACATCTGATGTATTATTAATCTGACCCTCTACCTTAACCTTGCACCTAGTCTCCACCCCTAAGCCCCACACGGTGTAAAGGCAAATGATTTTTGGCGCAAAAAGTGGCATGTGGCCAAAGTCATAAGATAAGGTCTGCGTTTTCTCGTGGTAGGCAGAAACAGTGGCTTTGACGATGTTAACACACCCCATTTTGGAATTGAAACAAAATTTAACGGTTTACTGTTAATTTTACGGTAATCGTACTGCAACTAAACATATGGCACATAAAAGTTCAACGATTAGGAATTCTAGAGGTACATAATATATTTGGCTTTGGTCCTGTTAGATACGTTAATTTTTGAATAAAAATCAAGCCCTTGTATCTTGATTCAATCAGAACAAGGTCTGGACAAAAACACATCAAATATGTAAAATACAGTGGAATCTCATAAAGTCGGCCTCTTAAGGGGGATAGAAAATCAGTCGGAGTTAAGGAATGTACGAGTTAAGCAAAGTCTTCCTTGAAAAAGTACGAAAAAGTCCGACATCAATATTATGTTTTTGATAATATTTGTAAAAAGATCTCGGTAGAAAGTAAAAATCTGCTTGTCCCCTAAACTATAACATTCGTCAAAAATGGCTCAAGGAATTAAAGAAAACTACATTTCTACTGCTTTTTCAAAAATGAATGTACATCTATGTATCTAGGTATCGACCATAACCTTCATGTACTAGTATACTGATATGTTCTTTTGAGAGATTATTAAAACGACCATTTCGTATAAACAATGAAAGTTGAAGAGAAAGTTTAGTAAAGAATATTTTGATCCTAATTGAAAATTAAGGTCGTGTCAATTACATAAGTACCAGACAAAGCTATTTCCTTGAGTGTGATTAATATTGTTGATCAATTGAATCTGATATTTGTTGAATCAGTAAATTTAAATATTTCCTGTTATTTGTAGTCTATCTGTGTGTATGAAGCAAAATTATGATTACGAACAGAATGAAATGTCTTTTAACTGGTATATCTGCACAAAAATCTTTAAACATTCAAATATTAGAAGCCGCATTTCCGAAAAATGAGTAGGTAGTCCGAGTAATGAGGAGTATTCTGGCCAAGGGGGCACATAAAACTGGTGCAACTAAGCTAAGGTCTGACTTATCCGGGGTACGACTTAAACGGAGTAATTTAGCTTGATTTAGATGTGTAAATTCAAAGGGAATGAGAAATCAGTCCCATTTAATACCCGGCTTATCCTGGGGACGAATTACCGGGATTCAACTGTATACAATGTGGTTTGAAGATGCGAGGCTAACTGAGTAACCGTATTTTGGAGATACTGGAATTTACTTCTGACGCAAAGTAATTTGCTGTTTTAAGACGTTTTAATCCATCCATGAGGAAGATTCTATGAAACAAAAGAGCAAGAACAACAAAGTAATGATTAGACCCCGGTGCACCACGTGCTCGTGGGTAAAAATTACCTTTCGCTCAAAATATGTAATAGCTCTCTCCATTGTAATTTCGTCGATTTCATCTACAAAGAAAAGACAGCGTCCAGATAACAGTTACCAGCATTAAATACTCTAGCGCTATAACGTAACTGCACTTCAACATGTTTGTATCTACATATGGTTATATAAAAATCAATACATAAAATAAATATAATGGCATGCAAATACAATTAAATATCCAATATGCTGAAATAAAAATAAAAATAACCTGCAAATCAAACAGTTTAGCTCAGTAGGCCAAACGAGCACTCTTTCATAAACGCTGTAAGGTACTACAACTAATATAACAAAATATATGATGATATGATATGATATGATATGATAAGATATGATAAGATATGATAAGATATGATAAGATATGATATATGATATGATATGATAAGATATAATATGATTTGATATGATATATGATATGATATATGATATGATATGATATGATATATGATATGATATGATATGATATGTTATGATATGATATGATAAGATATGATATGATATGTTATGTATGAACACAACGGGCAATGGTTTAAACCCAGTTCAGTGTAGTTTACATTTTGTAACAAACTGGGTTTTTCTAAAAAAAATTCCTTAAATATTTTTTATCACCCTGTACAAAAAGGTTACTGAAAATCATGTTCCGTTATCTCTTTATAGGTGAAAACCACAAAAAAACTAAGGAAGTCAGTATCTCACTTCAAGCAAAGTTTTGCTTTGTATCTCCATCATCAGGGTGTGTAAGAACAGATCGAAGGTTGCGAAAAGATGAGGATGAAAAAGACAGAGGGCATNATGATATGATATGTTATGATATGATATGATATGATATGATAAGATATGATATGATATGTTATGTATGAACACAACGAGCAATGGTTTAAACCTAGTTCAGTGTAGTTTACATTTTGTAACAAACTGGGTTTTTCTAAAAAAAATTCCTTAAATATTTTTTATCACCCTGTACAAAAAGGTTACTGAAAATCATGTTCCGTTATCTCTTTATAGGTGAAAACCACAAAAAAAACTAAGGAAGTCAGTATCTCACTTCAAGCAAAGTTTTGCTTTGTATCTCCATCATCAGGGTGTGTAAGAACAGATCGAAGGTTGCCAAAAGATGAGGATGAAAAAGACAGAGGGCATTTGATTAGCAAGTCAATCTGAAATTAGTAATTTGAACCATGCAAATGCCTCTTCTGAAATCTAGATTTGACATAATACAAAACTAAAACAGCAGGCAACCAGAACAAGATTTTAGAAAAGACAACAAAGTTTACTTACTTTTTTTCTGTCTCAACTCAACACAGCCTTTGATCCACTCACTGTCCATTTCATCTAGATCATAATTACTGCTAATGCCAGTTTGATCTCTGATAACAGCATCAGCTGGGTTATCGAAACTAATTCTTGACTCTGGACTGACAAACAGAAAACAAAAAAAAATATCACTATTACAGAATTTAAAGAGAATTAAGAGAGCTCTCCAGCACGGGTTTTCATTTATTACTTTATCGGGGTTCATCACTTTCCTGACAGAAATTGTGTTCCCTTAAGTAGATATACAAAAAAACAACAGGAATAAATCTGTGAAAAGTGCTTTTGCAAGTGAAATTTTATCATTACATGCCATTACATGAAACATCATCATCATCGTCATCTTTTCCTCACAACACAAATACCATCCCAAATCTTCAACGATCCAACTCAAAATACTAATGATGGTTAGTAAACTAGTTAAATGACATTTAAAGCCCCTCCTTTCAACTTAAGTGTTACAGTCAACAATATTTCAAATGAGAAATTACTTTTTAGGTTACAATAACAAATGCGATTCTTCATATTTTGTCATTAAATGTCATTAGCTTTCTCCATGAAACTTAACACAACTGAACTATGTTTGCGTGCTTTGCATAAGGATACCGAGGTCGAAGTAGAAAGCAATTTTCCCTTACAATCCTGCTAATAATCATAAAGTTGATCAATACAACCACCACCAAAAAGGTTTTAAACCATATTTTAACGTGCATTGTAACAAGAATCGTTGAATGAGAGCCCGCTACACAAATATCCCAGACCAGGCTGGTTGAAACTTTGTGTTCTGTCTTTTTATTTCATATGTCAAGTGAAGCATTTCTTATCTTACATTTCTACTTTTGCTTATGGTCCTGTGCCCATTTCAAATAAATATGTGCTCACGAAAAGGTCTCCCCACAATATTCCATGTCCTCTGTCAAACCTGGGACCTACAGTTTCAGTCTTAATTGTGGTGAAAATATGTAATACTGTGTCGTTATTAGCGACTTCTACCATTCTACACAAGTTTATTCGACGGTTGTAACTACTGCCCCTTCTTCCAACAAAATCACATAACCTTAAAGTTATGGAATGAAGTGGCGGCTTCCACTTGTCCTAACACAACAAACACTATCGGCAACAGTAAATAAAACAAACAAAATAACCATCAACACCAAAATATAACCTTCAAAACAAATTTTGACTTTAACACAAAGCCCACCAATGAGAAGTCAACAAACACCATTTTCACTAATAAATACTACACAACTCAAGTTTCGACATTAACACCACCTGTACCGGTAAAAATTTTTCTGATATTGGTCGTGTTTATCTTCGTCCACTCATCAAAAGTTATTTAACACAAAACTGTCATGGGTAAACAAAAGTGTTAATACGTGTAAACGTGAGCACAAAATTGTGCAGATTAATCCAGAGGCTGAGCAGGTCCTTGTGGTTTCAACACCAGGCTGGAGTGATTACCTAATTATTCTAAGGCTGTCTATTGATTAAAAATTATTTTTCTTTTTTCTGATACAATACTGGAAATCCAGCTGTCAGCTTTAGTTTCCTTGAACTACAATACATTATAATGCATTGTAGTTCAAGGGAACTAAAGTAAACTGAATGCGGATAGTTACCCTTACTCAGTTCTGTATTCAGGGGTTTAATTATTGTAAAGTGCAGGTCAACATTTTCGGCATTTTGAATTGGTTTTCAATGCTACGAAGTTGGTTCCAGACAATACATAATGGCAGACCTCTGTCGACAGTTGATGTTAAAAAAACTGTTGATCTTTGCTGATATTGTGATCTTACTTATTATTTTCCTATTAACTTGATGCCTGTAACGGGGGTTATGGTAAGACCTGCAAGATGAACCCTTTTTTTATCAAGAAGCCACAAAAGGGTTGTGTAAACATGAAAACATCTACAAAGGTTATGTCAGGAGAGTGCTCAGGATATGAGAAACAATAGCTTGACCAGGTAAGAAGGCTATAAGAAGAAAAAGCAGGAGAGGTGAGCGAACTCCAAGAAGAACAAGAATGGAGACATCACGTAATCCAGAAGGAGGATTGCTATTAAACCTAGCAGTCGTGGGAATTTCCGAGTCCAACTTACCCAATGTAAATACCAATGCTATTAGCAAGAGAGCATTGATTTTTAGACAATTAAACGTAATCTGGGTTAATTTTTTCTTGTCATCTCCACGTTCTCTGACTGATTTGAAAAATAGAGATATTCTCATGCAATTTTCCTTCTGCACCTGTGTTTGAAATGTTCCTGGCCCCCAGCTTTCCACATCCATTTCCTTTCTCATCAAAGGTTTTGGCTATTTTCAACTTCTTCTTTCACTTTTTATTCAAAAGTACTTTTGAATTCTACTTTTGAAAATCCTTTCATTTTTTACCTGGAAGATGCGTCCAGCCCATTTCCTCATTTATATTATCGTTCCCCTTCAATCCCCCTGGTATAACTTATTTTAAGCAAACCTGTAATAATGGTCTTTAAAAAGTCTTTTTTTTATTTACTGCAACACTGCCTGTAGATACCTTATTTCATTTTACCAAAATGGGGCTATGCACCTTTATCTGTTACAATGTTCTTTCAAAATTCCCGCCTCCCCCCATCCCGAATTTTTAACTGCTACTGGAAAGAACACAACATCCTTATGCGGGAAACATGAAAAAAATTAATGGAGACTTGTACATTCTGGCTTAAACTGCATGGTTCCCAATCGAGAAGGCTAATGATGTTATTGCTAAAGTGCAATATTATCGCTTAATGGCTACCTAGGTATTATTCGTTTGTTCAAAATCCTATATAATTGAGAGAAGCAGTTAACTCCTAGTTGAACTAAAAGAGGCAGAACTATATCCTTCCCATTCTCCATATAGTTGTACAAAATACAACAAACAAACAAACAAAAAAAACTTTCTTCTTACAGATGAAATGACTGCCTTCTCTTGTTTACATGCTCATTTGAATCTTTAATCCTGAATGACAATGAGATAAGGTTCAAACTTGGTTGAGCTAAATGCGACACGATATTAACTAACGAAAGAAAGAAATTAACGATGACTGAAAAAGAATAAATCTTAAAAAAGCACTGTAGAAAACACTAACTAACGCGAAATAAATATGTGAGGTGAACTGTTTAGCACTCAGGGGCATTAAAATAACCAAAGACAAGAAAAAACTATTACAACAAAAGCTGGCAGGGTCAAATAACATACAAAAACATAGTTCTACTCCTACGCTTTTCTTTAGAAAAAGCTGTGAAGAGGTCTACTAGCAGCACACTGCAGTCAAAAGTATTGCTAATTACATTAGTCAAAACAATCAAATGAAATCCCAACTTCATTACAGATTATCAGTAATTCAAAAAATGGTATGTTTTTATGTCTCTAAAATCGAAAATTTAGAATTAACCGGGGCAGTAGGGGCATCTCTTGTGAGGTACACGTAGCATTATCTTTGTAACTAATTAACTCCCTTCTGCCATCTTCTTACATATTCCATTTGTGGTAACACTAAAGTGCTGTAATACATGCGCCATGTTCTGTGACACCAATACGACAACTACATTCAGTTCTGTGAAGTGTTTTGTACTCTATATCTTTTATTCATTGAATGGGTCCAAGTTTAAATGCCGTTTCGAGGCTGCCGACAGCCCAACTCTTTTAACTCGTATTGAAAATTCTGCATTACCATCTCCTTAATCAACCTCAATGTTCTTGTCCTTTTTGCTGCTAGTACTGTTTCTCTGTCTATCTATCTATCTATCTATCTATCTATCTATCTATCTATCNTCTCTTGTGAGGTACACGTAGCATTATCTTTGTAACTAATTAACTCCCTTCTGCCATCTTCTTACATATTCCATTTGTGGTAACACTAAAGTGCTGTAATACATGCGCCATGTTCTGTGACACCAATACGACAACTACATTCAGTTCTGTGAAGTGTTTTGTACTCTATATCTTTTATTCATTGAATGGGTCCAAGTTTAAATGCCGTTTCGAGGCTGCCGACAGCCCAACTCTTTTAACTCGTATTGAAAATTCTGCATTACCATCTCCTTAATCAACCTCAATGTTCTTGTCCTTTTTGCTGCTAGTACTGTTTCTCTGTCTATCTATCTATCTATCTATCTATCTATCTATCTATCTATCTATCTATCTATCTATCTATGTATTTATGTATGTATGTATGTATGTATGTATGTATGTATGTATGTATGTATGTATGTATGTATGTATGTATGTATGTATGTATCTATCAACCTCTCCCTCTCTCCATCTTGTTTGTGCTTGTGGGTTAAAACTAGCACTATGAATTGCACGTATTATCACGTGCAATTCAAAAAGGATATATTTTGTTGGCATATCCGTTGTAAAAAATATTTTACAAAATTGTTGGTCAAGAACTACATCTTGGGGTGTATTTTACATTGATTACAACTAAGTGTCCTTCAAACGTTAAGTATTCATAAGGAGGATAGCACCGTGAAGATACGGTAATACTGAAAAACCAAGAGTAGGCGAAACTGAAAGGCTCATTATCTTTCCAAATACACTGTTGTAGAATAATAGGAAGTTACCTGAATTGGATTTCTGGTAGGCTGTCCGGGTTAACGGGTACCTTTGATAAGAGTAGATAAAATCATATTAGCTTTGAATTCAAAAAAATCTTTTAAAAACACACATAATCGTGAAAACGCTTGCAATGCTTAAAATGTATAAACAAAAAACACCAAAGTAAATTTTTTCACTGTGTAAGTATGAAAAGAAAGGACTAAGTTCCGTGTTTCCTTAGCCTTTGGAGATTAACGAAGTTAGGCTTTGTCGAGAGGTGCGCTCGTAATAGCTTTGTTAAGCGGTAATCCCAATACACCTGGTTTTAGGCAACTTTAACGCAAATGTTTAAATATCAAAGGCAAACTGTTAAATATAGAAGAGGAAAATAAACTTAAATTTTCTTACTAAAATGTATTAAAAATCCCATTAATAGTCCATTTAATCCATTCTTGTACGAACATCTCTTAAACCACTTCTTCGAGTTTTCATTTAAAATGAAAGTGGAAGAACTCAGTCGTGGAGAGGCTCTACTTTTTTATCCACTGCTATGCCCTACTATCCCCACAATGAATAAATAATTTTCCAATCGGTTTTAAGTTATTCGTCCTCTTATTAATCATCCTTATGTAATTTTTTAATCCATTTTTGGTTTATTACTTGTATGCAGTCGCAATACCGCCTTAAAATTTTTTTTATTTGTTAACAACTCTTTTCTCTCTTTTTTTTAACCATTTCCATCAAAAGTATTTTCGAAGGACTTTTTCGTTTAGCTGAATAAATGTCATCTATTTTACTGTTATCCCCCTTATGTAAGAGTACAAAAGCAAACGAAAAATAACTACAACCTAGTTGTGACAACCGTGATGGATAGTGAAGAGGTAGTATGTAGATAAAGTGAATACATAGCTGAGTTATTCAACGATGATAGACATGAAGATAAGCTTGGAGATGACGTCCAGGATGAAGGGGCCGAAATACTGCAAAGTGAAATTGAAAGTGCGATAAATGGCATGCAAAGAGGCGAATCAGCCAGCGAAGATGGTATATTAATAGAAATGATCAAAGCATCAGCTGATACAATGGTGAAAAGACAAACAAATTTGGCAAACCAGATATACAACACTGGACAGATACCAGAACAAATGTTTAAATCAATATTCATAGCCATACCAAAGATTCTAGGAACGTTAGAGTGTAATAAGCATAGAACACTCAGTATAATGAGTCAAGAAACCAAGACTATATTGAAAGTTATTCTCAGACGTATACGTAACAAAATACACTATGAAATCTCGGAAGAACAATGTAGATTCGTTTAAGGAAAGGGAACGAGTAATGCAATCGTCCTCTTAAGAGTTTTAAGAGAAAGGATGTTAGAAAAGCAACGTGACCTATACGTTTGCTTTATTGACTACGAAAAGGCCTTTGACCGTGTTCGTCATGTAAAGTTAATGGAAGTATTGAAGAATATTGGCATCGGTGGTAAGGATTATGGATTGATAAAGAACCTTTACTTCGCTCAAAAAGCCTGCATCAAAACCGGTGGAAAAACTACAAACTTTCAAGATATCAACAGGAGTTAGGCAGGGATGTGTATTGTCACCAGATTTGCTTTCAATTTATGGGCAGATAATAATGAGAGGCATAACTTCAATGGAAGGAGTAAGAGTCGGTGGAAGGAGTAAGAGTCAGTGGAAAGAATGTTAATAATTTGAGATAAACTGATGACACCGTTCTACTAGCAGATTCAGAAGGACAGCTACAAGAAATTTTCAACAAAGTGATAAATCACATCATGCTTACTCATCATACAGTACTAAGTCAAACAAAATAACAGTACATGATAAACAAAACCTAAAAAATACAATTATTAAGTCTTTACCTGAACTCCTTTCTCCCATTCAGTTCTCCATGTGTCTTTAAGATCCAAGTAATTTCCATTTGGTAAGGAGTGGGATTCTGATATTTTCATACCAGCTATAAAATCTGTGCGAAATACCTATAATTTAAAATTGGGTTTTATGTTCATTAGAAATGTATAAGAAGAAACTGAAGTAAATCCGGTGTAGAAATAACTAGCAACAAAGCTGTGGTGCAGTTACAGAAAAGGACAGCAAAATACTGCACAAATTTAATTTTAATAGTTATTGCCGACAACAGTAGAGTCACAAATGCTTTGTTATGATTGGGAAAAATGAATTAAACATAAAAATAGAAGTGACAATAAGATAAGAGCTACAAGACTTCCTCTGCTGAAAAAGCACAAGACATATTATAGCCTGCCTGGTTTTTATCAAATAATTTACACAAGTGGCAGGTGTACACAGGTATAACAGTTTCAGAATCATAATACGAAAAGTTGGGCTAGTAATTCAAGGCAAGCAACAAAGAAATACCTAAAAATAGCAAAAAATGGGAAACTTATCGTGATAGGTCTTTTCAAAGTTTTTTTCTGTCTCTTTCCATCATGCAACTAATCCTTTCTTGTTTTCAAAATCAAATAAGATGATAGTGTACAAAGATCCTATTCAATGAGAAGTCGAACTGGACTGGTTTAGATTTTATATATCGCCGTTAGTTTCAGAAACAAGAACAGTTTCAACAATGTAGGTTGTGATTATCCATAACCATGGTATTACTTGGTGTCCTGCTTGGCTTTTGGATTTAATCGTACCTCATTTAAAACAAACGCAAAGGGCAACAAAAGTATCACAAAAGATCGAAAATGCTTTTAAATAGCACTGTTCTATCGAATAGTGTTCGTCATTCTCATCATGTTGGCTATCAAGTTTTTACTAATTAAAAAAAATTCATTTATTAAAACATACTTCTGCTGGCTTCTTGAGAGCAGCACCCAGCGGTGATTTGGATGATGCAGGTAAAACTGAGCCTAAAAAATCGGATATACGTAAGTAACTCATTAAAATCAACCAAAGAAAGAAACGTCAAAATGTTGTATATGTTAAATAACATTAATTTTCTGTCAGCTGTAAAGTATCCATTACAAAACACTACAGTTCTACATTTGAAGCAAAAAGTTATTCAAAACTAACCATTTTAAAGATGCAATTCCCACATGAAGAAGAAATCAAGTTGTCAAAAAATCCCATTTCTAACTTTATTAGAGGTGAGGAAGGAAATTTACTAATTTATGGCCAACAAACGACAATGACAAGTGGTGCTGCATGAATAAATCAACATTTACTCCGGTGTAAAATACGCTAATAACATGTGTTGTAATAGAAACCTCACTACTACACAGTTAAACGTTGTACATAACTACCTCTATTCTCACAGGGTGTGCACAGCAGCACTCTTTTCAAAAAAACCCCGAATGAATCCATTAAAAAACACGAAAAAAAATCTTTACAAAAACATAAAATAGTATGCAAAAGCAAAGCGGAGAAGCTCACCTCTACTGTCATCTTTGACAATTTGTATAATAGACCTAAAAACAAAGAGAGACATGTTACCAAAAAAAAAAATGTGTAACAAAAAATTCAAATATTGAAGCTGGTCATACTGCTTTCGGTCGAAAGCATTTTAATGTCCTCATCTGGGTCAAGATACCTGCAAAGGAGAAGCGAAATAAGTAGTCTTTTATCATTGATAAATTTGTCTTCCCATTTTGGCATTTTAATTGGTCACTTTAAGTGCAAGCAAAATAGCTTTCATCGTAATCCACAAGATTTTGTTTGTAACACAAATGAATATAATAA
Source organism: Morbakka virulenta (assembly GCA_003991215.1). NCBI lineage: Eukaryota > Metazoa > Cnidaria > Cubozoa > Carybdeida > Carukiidae > Morbakka > Morbakka virulenta. Next base: position 249,806 of record RDPX01000377.1, on the reverse strand, counting down.
CATTACCATTGAAAAAAATGGACTGGTATGGCCCATTATGCAGCAACCAGATACTAGATTATGTGATGACAAAAATGATTACAATTATGATGCTACAATATCTAACATATAGTAGTATTCAAGGTATTCAGTGCATACCCTGAGATGTTTAAAGAAAAAAATTTAAAAAAAAACCTTGTCTGTGCTCGGAATACAGTAATATTTACCCAATTCGAACCTTTCATAATAGGCAGGTAAATTCAATTTTCCAAAATTGTTCTATATACCTAAAGACCCGGTGAGTACATTTCGAAATAATTAAGTAACTTGCCAATGAATTGAATTAGATCAACAAATATCTTTAAACCCATTTGCAGCCTTGAGCCCCAGAAACATTTATGGCATTTTGGAGGAGGCTGAAGCCAATTCATAAAATATATTACCTTGAAGAAAGTACGCGGTGGTACCCTGAGCCCTGTTTTGGCTAAGCAGCGGTCTGGATGTCATAAGTTTCTCATGAATCCACAAATAACAATACTAAAATACCCAGAAAGTATTTCTGCGTTAGGCCTCGTATGGAACTTCAGGGCAAACTCTAGTTACGTTTCCTCTTGGTTTTGCTGCTTAACTCTGTGTTGACCTTTGATTTTTATTTCAAAACAAACAAGAAACAACGATGTCTTAAATCAGTTGTCCCCTCAATTTTCATTAATTTACTGCCATGTTTGTATGGGAGGAAAATGTTGTACATACAGTAAGTACATTTAGTTCGATATTTAGTTTTGGTTTATGTACCACTTAGGCCTAGTTTAGTGTCAGCATATTACTTTGCCTTGGCTTGGGTTCACTTGACTGCTGCAATTTTCTGCAAAGGCAATAATTAAAAGTTACTTACCTTTGCCATTAATCTAACTTAAAAAGTTTAACTTCAAACATACAATCAGAAAAATATTACTCGCTTTGACAAAAAAGATATTCATCATAACCATCTACCACCGAATATAAGACGATACCAAAACATTATGCCCTGAATGTTTTAAATTTTAATGCCAATCTATTACTAAACAGAATATACAAGTTATTATTATACAAGAAATTAGTTTATACAAAAGTAATATCTATTCCTTTAATGGGTGATTCCTCTTAAATTTTTATATAAAACTAATGTGCCTATTACGGCCTTTCAACAAAGAATTTAATTTTTGGTTGAAAACAAAAATTGGAGAAACTATGTTTCAGACTTAAAAGCCTAAAAAAGTAATGGCAGACATTGGTCTAAGAATGTTGATTTGCAGGAAATCAACGAGAAAACAAATCCTCTTATAAAATATCAAAGACCATTGAGGTCCTTGAATTTATAAATCGGTTCTTTTCATCTCGTGTTAACAACATTCCTAGAAACGTTGATTGGCAAATTCGACAGTATTTGCCAACTTCTTCTTTTACGAAGTGCTAGAAATGCTGGTTAGTACCAAGATGTTCAAAACATTGCCTCAAATTGGAATGCTCTGTGGATTAATTTTAACAGTTCCCGCCACATCTGCTATTATCGAGTTATCCTTTCCGGCCTTGAAGCGAATCAAGAGTGCATATCCAACCACCCGAACGCCATGGGGGAGAGTCGGTTAAAGGACGAAAAGATTTGATTTACAAATACTTTTAAAATTTAGCTTTGAATTCACATTAACATTTTTAAACAGGTGCTGTGAGTAATTAAACCTGTTATAATGGATTTATGTATTCTACACAAGAAAAAGAAATGGCAAAATTGTCCCCCAAGTCAATAATGTAGCACTGCATCTGGGTTAAATAACATCAAAAATTTTTGTTTGAAAAGCTTTTAATTTTTCAAAATGGAAATTACATGACCATCACTATATAGCTTACCTATTGTTCTCTAAATGGGCTTCATCCCTCATTTTGGAGGGTCACAAGGTCGTGACTGGAAAGTATTTCAAAAAGCCTTGTCCCAGGCCCTAGTTCTTTCCTTTATCTTTGAATGCCCTGGAAAAATACCACACTACACCCCTGGTCTGTATATTAAGTCCATCAGTCTTCTTCTTTGACTTTCGACTGTTTCTCTCAGGGGTCACAACAGCGGATTAATCTCCTCGGTTTTTTACGGTCTACTGCGTCCTCCTTCTGTACTCTTGCTGCTCTCGTGCCATCTGCTATCATTTCCATTTATCTCCTCTTTGGTATTCCTTGCTTACCAGGCACATTTGTGTCCAACATTCTCCTATCAACATATTCTTCCTCTCTCCAGGTCACATCTCCGAACCATCTGAGCCTTGCTTCTCTTTACTTGTCTCTCAATCTCCCAACATGAACTGTACCCCTTATATATTCGTTCCGATCCTATTAAGCCGCGTAACCCCAAGTGACAACCGGAGCATCCTGAGTTCTGCAATTCTTGTTCTGCGTCCTGCTCTTGGGTTTGTTGCCACTATTTTACTACCATTCCTTGCATTCAAATTTTATCCTCCTCTCTTCCGTCCAAGACCAGGTACTCCGATTTCCCTTTGCTTACTTTCATTCCTTTTTTCTAAGACATCACACCATTTTCCCAGCACTTCCTTTGCACCAATTCTTGTCTCACTGCACAGCACAATATCACCCGCAAATAACATGTTCAATGGTACTTCTTTTTTTACCTTCTTTGTCTGTGTGTCCATGACTGTGGTAAATAAGAAGGGACTTAGACCTGACCCTTGCTGCAGTCCGACCTTGACTCCGAACCCGCACTCTTGCATATCACCCTTGTGCATAGGTATGAGCACATTTCCTTTCCATTCATCTGGTATTCTCTCGCAAACAAGGATCTGGTTGAACTGTTTTGTGAGTATTTCTAAACCCTGTGTGGCAAGTCATTTCCAAACTTCAATGGGGATGTTGTCAGGAACTACTGCTTCTCTATCTATCCATCCATTTATCCATCCATCAATCCATCCATCCATATCTATCTATCTATCTATCTATCTATCTATCTATCTATCTATCTATCTATCTATCTATCTATCTATCTATCTATCTATCTATCTATCTCAGAATTTCATCCTGTCATGTATGTAATTATTTCAAATCAAGGATAAAGGCTGAAAAACTGTTCTCACTCAAATGACGATATTTCAAAATATGACAGAGTATATATGAAATGTAGAGATTAACTCTTCATGGCGGGTGACACAGAAAGTGATTAAACTCCAAGGCCATGTGACGAAAGTTTCAGAGGGTGTTCTTGAAGGTTTCATTTAGTGGCAAAATGACACTAACATACAGTTTGGCTTTATGATTGAGCACAGCACAATGGGTGCAACGTACGTCATTTATCAAGGACAGTAAAGCAATTTATTGGGAAAAAGAAAATCTACTTTGGTCCTGTTGACCTTGAAAAGGCCTTTCACCAATTACATTGCTTCATACTTTGGTGAGCAATGAGAAAATTGAGAATTGATGAATGTATTGTTAGACTAGCACTATGGATGACAGGCAAGGTATTGTGACCTTAGCATCCCAAGCACCTTGACTTTTGACCCAAATAAAGGAACTTCCAGAGTTTCCTTATTAAACTCTGATCCTCTTGCTGGTCTAACAATACAAAGATGTTAGGAGGCAAGTGAAACGATTATACAACCCTCAATACAAAATCAAAATTAAATGGATTCTTTATAAAAACAAAGAACAACTAATATTATCAGTGCCAGTGAATTGTGTTATTTCACATTACATGAGCAGCCACACCCGTGTTTGGAGCTGTCTATGTAACTTAAATTGGATCCACATCAAGTGAAAATTGGGGATTTTCCTTAATGACCAAGCTTTTCTTTTTGCAAAGGAACAAAACAGAACATTACCTTTTTCATCATGACTAAACTTTTTATTGTTTACGTCATTTTTGGAGCATGTGAAATAGTACAATCCCACACAAACAGTTAGTATTTAATCTTCCTATTGCAAGAGTCCTGAAAGTGGCTTTTCAATCATGCTTTCCATTAATACAGTTTTCTGCATCTCTACAACTATTACCTCAGCTAATTGTGCCCATTTCAAGGGTATGTTAAATACATTTTCCATATCATGCAATACTTCCTTTATAACTCCACCAAGAGGACTAATGACTATGGGAACAATCGTTATATCATTCCCAGGTCTCCTCTCTCTTAATTCAAATGCAAGTTGTTGATACTCTGCCACTTTCACATTACGTTTAGCTATTATTTTTGCTTGCTGCGGGAATTCCATATCAAAAATCCCAATCTTATTACTTTCTTTGTCTTCCAGTACCAAATCTGGTCTTCTGGATGTTATTGTTTTATGTAAGTTGAACTCAAAATTCAAGACTAACCTTGCACTACTGTTTTCCAACACCTGCCCTTTTACCCAATTTTCTTTATATCACCTTGTTTCTTTACCAATCAACCCGTACTCCTTTTCCTATGCAATTGGCATCACCACTAATGTTCTGTTAGGTCATACTAAATACTCACTATTGGCTATAGTCTTACATCTAGCAACAAGGTACTCGACTGTTCCATTAAATTTACCACAGGGTCGCTATCTCTTATNTCCCAATCTTATTACTTTCTTTGTCTTCCAGTACCAAATCTGGTCTTCTGGATGTTATTGTTTTATGTAAGTTGAACTCAAAATTCAAGACTAACCTTGCACTACTGTTTTCCAACACCTGCCCTTTTACCCAATTTTCTTTATATCACCTTGTTTCTTTACCAATCAACCCGTACTCCTTTTCCTATGCAATTGGCATCACCACTAATGTTCTGTTAGGTCATACTAAATACTCACTATTGGCTATAGTCTTACATCTAGCAACAAGGTACTCGACTGTTCCATTAAATTTACCACAGGGTCGATATCTCTCATTTTCAATGAGTCCTCTTGCCACCTTACATCCTCTTGTCTCCATCATTTACTTAATCACTCTCATTATTGATGGTGTCTTTCTTGGTGTTAATCTCTGCTTTAACCAAAAATGGCATCCCCGATCTTGTCTTCAAATGAATCACTTTTGTAATTCTTTCTGTTTGTAATTTTCCTTTTTATTTCGTTTTCTCGTCCTTCTTTAATTCTGCCTTCACCTTCTTTCATGTTGGAATCTGTCGTAATTCCAGTAATACTTCCTCTAGCCTCACATTATTCTCTACAAATTCCAATGTCTTATCAACTTCCATCATTGCTTTTACCGCTTCATCAATGACCGTATTATTTTCTTATACTGTTTCTCTCAGCCATGCTGCTTGTATCCATTTATTATTTGACTTGCACATAGAACAGGCAACTCTTGTTCTTGTTTCTGCATACACATCTGTCATAGACTAAAGTGCCCTTCAACCTTGGTGTCTCTTTAGATATGATCGTTCATTACTTGCTGGTTTTTCTAGCGTGTGGTTTTTCCTCAATTCCCTTCTAACAAAGTGACCTGCCTCACGCAGTTCATCTTTTGTCATTTTGCCAACATTCATCAGAGGCTGCCACTGGAATACCTTTAGAATTAATTGCTTGTATCAAATTTTCATCACTTAGTTCGATTTTTATTAGCAGTTTTAGCCTCTTGCTCTTTCTCCTCTAACTCTTTCATACACCTGCTCTGTCTTGATACAATATGCCTCCTCCAATCCAAGAAACATATACAATTCCTTCTAATCTGGGTCCAACGTCTTCATCCTTTCTTGTAACACTTGCAATCCTTCAACTTTTGCCATTTTATCATGTTTGAACATTATTTCTGCATATTTTAAAACACCATAATTAGTACCAATATCCAAAGTTGCCTGTACAATAACTTCATTTATCTCCTTTAATAATGTGATTCCTGGTTCATTTTACATGAAAGCGAACCATCTCAGTGACGTAAGGTATCACGACATTAATTTTTTCCTTAGTCTTTACTCTGTATCCTATATTTTCGCTATTATTCTCACTGTTCCCAGCAAACACAAGTCTTTGCAACATCTAATCCAACTTTAATTCTTCTAACCATTTTTCAACATTCTCTTTCACTATCCTTAGTGTTCCAATAGCTACTGATATAATCTTGACCCTTACTTTCTATATTCATGGAATTTGATTTTTCAAGTCATTATAATAGATACAATTTTCCTTTTCTTTCATTTCTACAAGATAATCAAATGGAAAAGAAGGGTCCATTAACTTACACCTTTTACTCTTTATTCGATTCAATGATATCTGGTCAATAACGCCCTAACTGAATACCTGTCAGTGTAGGGAAATCCCATAAAATCTTGCAATTCTCTGACTTCTTTGATGGCTGACCTGAGCCAATTGTTTGTATTTTGAAGGTCAACATGTGGTGCCCCAATATGTGTAGGATACTTTCCATACAGTGGTTTACTATGTCATCTATTATTTTTCTGCTTTGTAAGTTCTTTTTTATTTCTTGTTTTAATACTTTCACGTTTTCTGCTGTTGGTTTGTCTGGTTTTGGTTTGAAGTTTAAATCTTCCATTTTTCTTTCAATAGTTTTGGTCATTTTACTGATTGAGTACTTTAGCTATGACTTCTCATCTATGATAATCATCATGCTTGACAAAGTGCAGTTGTTTTCAAGGCAGTGATTAAGCCCCACTACTACCACTTGAATGCATTTCCGATCTCTATCAATCCTCTCCCTCCTTTCCTTATTATATAAATTTGGTCCACATCAGATTTTGGGTCTAACATTCCATGCATTGTCAAGATCTTTCTCATTTTTGAATCAAGCTTTTTTGGTTCAGAGTATTTCCACTCAATAATCCCAAAACTTTATTACACATTAGGTAGTTCCAAGCTATTTATTGCCTCAATTTTGCCTTTTCCATTCAATTCTGATCTCACTATTAGTCATACTCTTTTGTAATACTGTTCCTTAATCTTCTCTTTCATTTTAGTATGTTGTATACCATCACTTTCATCCACTCCAAGGTATCTGTATCCAATGTTTTGGTCTAGTTCCTGTTTCTTTATTCAGCTCAATACTGCCCATGCTAATCAGTTTACCCTTTTTAGATGATGTATTTGCACATTTATCTAAACCAAAAATTTTTTTTCATATCATCATCATCATCATTATTATTTAAAGTTATCATTATTATTATCGCTGTTACACACCGATTTCAAATAATAATGTTGTTTTTTCAAGTTGATCAGTGGTTTCATGTTCATGAGTTTTGGAAACAAGTCTCCTCAAATCTAAAGCACATTTCAGGGGATCCTGGCAGAGTGAAGCAACACAGTCATTTGCAATTCTACGATTCTGGTAGCTATCCCAATCTCCTTCGTCCTTTAACATTTGATACTTTTCCATCTTTTCGACTTCCTTTTCATGCACCCTCGAGTCACCAGGAATTGCAACATCTATGATCTGGGTACTCTTTTCTGCTTTATCAATAAACACGATATCAGGCCTTCTAGCTTCAATGACTCGGCCGCACTGGATATTCATATCGCACAAAATCTTTTATTCTTCATTTTCAACAACTCCATCTAATTTATGGTTATACCACTCATCAGCTCTCTCTACTTTTCCTGACACGCTTAGCATCCAATGAAGATAAGCTAGGCCAACTTGCTACATCCACTAACTACATGACTCACATTCTCTCGTCTTTGTGAACACATTCTACAGAGGTGAGATGCAATCGATTTGTCTATGTGGTGCTTAATATAGTAGTTAGTTCTTAGTGATTATTCCAGCGCACTAAATATTAAGGACCCAGTTGTTGCTTTAAGGTCTCCGTTCTTCAACCACTGCCAACACTCTGCCCAATTGATATGTTGACTTTCACTTATGAATTGTCCATGCAATCTTTTATTCTTCCAGCTACTTTTCAATTTTTCTTTCTGTTCTCTCTTTTCCTGCTTAGGGTCAAGAGCCTCTTCAATGTTTAGATTACCATGGATTTTTACTCGACACCATTTCCTTCATGCTGTTCTTAACGTACCAAGCAAGGCTATTTTCCTCAGCTCGTATATACGATTCAACTCCCAATAATCCTCTCGTACCATCTTTTCTTTTAACACAAATTCTATCAACATCACTGTTTTGGTTTAGGCCTTTGTGCACAGTCATAAGAATGCGGGTCTTCATGTCAAGCCCAGTCAGTTCATCTTTCTTCCATTTTATTATCCCTGCACCGTACCAAATAATAGATACAGTCCATGTATTAATTGCTTTAATTTTATTGCGACCATAAAGTTCAGATTTCATTACTAGCCTTGTCCCCCTACAGTATTCAGACCTACGTTTTGTTTTCATTTCTGTCTCCATTACTTTTTCTTTCCCAAGGAAACCACGATACGTATACCTATTGTCTTCAATTTCGTTTATGATCTCCCCAACTGTCAGCTTGACTCCTTGGCTTTTTACAGCCTTCACCCTATTCATTACCAACAAACCATATTTCTGAATATTGAATTCCTTTCTGATACCTGTACTTACGGCATGAACAGCTGACAACAAATGATTAATTTCTTTCTCATTCTTTGCAAAGAGTATAAGATCGTCCATACACAACAAATTGTTTATTCTCACTGTACCTAGCGTTTATCCTGAACTCATATTTCTGAGGATACTCGGCAATGGCATTACACCGATAACAAAAGCAAGGGGTGGAAGACTATCACCCAGAAAGATTCCTCTCCTTACATCCACCTCGCACAGCACCTCTCCGCATACTGTCAGCTCAGTCTTCCAATTAGGCATCGAACTTTCTACAAACTGGAAATATCCTTTGATATATTTAAAAGCTTCATACTTTTACTGATCCAAGAATGCGGAACCATGTCATAAGCTTTTTTATAGTCCACTTGTGCCATGGCCAAATTCTTGTCTTTTCTTGCAGTCTCTCATTATTGTTTTATCAATAATCAGCTGGTTTATCGTGTTCCTGCTCTTTCTCCTACATCCCTTTTGCTCAGTTGGTAGCTGGCCTTCAATGTCTAGGTATTCATTTATATCATCAGATATAATTCCAGTCATCAACTTCCAAATTAAAGAAATGCCAGAAATGGGTCGAAAGTTTCCCACTTCGTTTCCTTACGCCAGATCTTTCTGGCACAAAACACTTCGACCTTTTGTCATCCATTTTCTACTCCGTTGTTTAACATCTCATTCAATAGCGCAGCGATGCGCCCATGAAAGACATTCAAGTTTTTTAACCAGTACCGTCCGGGCCTTGGCTCTTCTAGTTCGGCATTCTCTTACGTTGGTTCTTAACATGATCTTCAGTTATAACTAAGTTATTTTGACAAGAATCCCTTTTTTCTTCCTAAGTGTTTCGAGCCACTCAGCATCACTCTCATGACCAACCCTTTTGGGCCATATATTTGACCAAAACTGTTTACTCTCTTCCGCGTCTGGGGTAACATTCTCACCTCGCTGGTTTCCATTAAGCTGTTGGTAAACCTTTTTTTGATCCTGTGCAAACACCCCATTGAGCTTATACTGTTCCTTTCTCTGCTCGTATCTTTTAAGTTTGAAACTTTTAGCTTTGAGACGTTGTTTTAGTTCTTCAATGAGCACATTTAGTTTCTTTGCCTTCACTCGATATTTTACTTCTAACATATCATATTTGGCCTTAGTACCATTCTTTTTCCTTTCCAAAATATTGATATTTTCTCATTTTATTAACTGAATTTCTTATCCTCCTCGTCCAACAGGGTTCTTGTTGTCTTTTCTTTCTATTTGACAGATGTTTTCAACCCATTTCCTTGGTAACATAAAAAGATGTAGCATATTTAACTCTGTTATTTGACTTTTCCTCCTCTATTTGCTTAGCATCCTCTTCCTCCTTTACTCTTTTTTTTATCATTTCAAGTTCAACCGGAGACAACTACTTATATTTCCTTATAACTCGTGCTTGATCACAAAGATACTGCTCTTTTATTTCAAACACCCCTATTTCACGCCATATGTGGTGCATTCTTTGCCTATATCTTCTAGGAGGCCTATCATTATGATAGACAGGGTTGCTAAGATAGTAGCATAACTGTCACATTTAGTTCCTTATTCCACTTCTTAGCGACCGGGTTCCCGCTGCTGTGCCAAGGAGCACCTGCCGGTAGAGGGACCTTCACATAAAGTTCCAACCCCATTCATGTCATTATTTGTAGTATTATTTTCATTCATTACATTCATAAGAGGGTGGTTTGTGTAAGCTTTTCCTTCCCTAGTATTTTTATCGTGACACCATCACCAGCGGGATTGCCTCCAAAAGCTAATGAGTCCCTTCTACCCATAAGGTAGACTAGCCCCCGCTGGATGCCAACCCGGCATTTCTTGTTCTCGGGGAGAGTTAACAGGTACTACACCTTCCTCAAAGGTGACCTGGAGGTAGTTGTAGTACAAGGTAACCTCATTCTCCTACGTTGAAACTCCACAACTGGATGCAGTTTAATATCAATAAACCAGGACTAATTATCATTATCATTATTATTATTATTAACATTATTATTATACAATAATCAGTGTCTTCATTACAACACCTAATACTCCAATAACTACAGGCACCATAATTGTTTCCAAGTGCCACATACGTTCTGGCTCAATTCTAAGGTCAGTGTATTATGACATTTTATCAAACTCCTTTGCAAAGGTATTCTTATCACTCAGTGGTTACTATCAATGTTTTTCTTTCTGTCTCTTTTATCCATTCTGCCTTAATTTTGTAGTTCTTTCTGTCACTCCAGGTGTTCTTCCAAAACCTTTCAATCTTTTCTACAGATGTTGTGACTTTTAGCTCAATACTCTCTTTGCCTACTTCTCTGTAAAATTTTAGCATCAGAATTAAAGATTTGGTTTTGTCTGAAAAACTCTAATCTCTTTACGAATCTATGTTTTCTTTGAGCTTTCATTTGTTTGGTATGCTCCTTAATAAGGCAATCAGGTAAGTGCTTTATGAAGTAAACATCACGCTGATTCATTTCCTTCTTGATATTATCGTGCCACAGGCAAGTTTTTCTCTTCAAAACCTTTTGGTCACGGAGTGTACCATTGTGGCCTGTCTAGGTTGAAAATTGTTTTCAACCAGCCCTCTGACTTTATTTTATCTCCTTCCATCCTGCTTTACGAAAAGAACATGAGCAGCAAATCTAATTGGGCCAATGTAATTGAAGAAATAACCATAATACCTTGTGATTGGTTGGGGAGAAGTAAGGCAGGGCACCTAAAAAAAACACGACAGTTTGGAACATGGCTATTGTTATGTACTACAGCTAAACAAGAGCGTTTTTGTTTAGTTAAGGAGAAATGTACGTTAACCTTATTTTTGCTTTAATTAGAAGGCTATAATAAGACCAATAGACAGTAGCCAAAGAGTTTATTATAACAAAACTGTGTGCCTGGCGCAGTAAAGTGAAAAGTTCCTTGGTTACTTTTGAACGGGAAGGCAAAAGTTGTGTTGTGCTTTAATACCAGAAACCATTAAATACACTAAGATTATCAAGAAGCATATTAAGGAAATGGTTGATACGGTTGCTTTTGAATTTACGGAAACTACCGGCTTCTTCAACTTGACCCCTTTTAATTTCAGCAATAACCGACAATTCACCTCTAAGGCCTTCTATTTCTTTATCAACATTTTCTTTACTATGCAGCTTTTCTGTTTCTGTTCAAGTTCAATTATTGTTTCTGTTACCATGAAAATTAAAGATTTTGCAGTAGCATAACTTCCATTCTTTAAATTTAAGTATTTGTTTCATAGCCGCAATTCCATATCTTAATACTTTTTTGGTTGTGTTGTTAACCTTAACCTTTGGTAGCTTTTCTCATTCTTTAATTTCAAGGTGTTTAATTTTCTTACGTTCAGTCAAAATTTCACTTTTGATCTCTTCGATCTCAATTAACTCAGACTTCTCAAAGGTTCATATTCTGTGCTAACCTACTGCTTCTGGAATTAAACCATTTTCATTTTTCAATTTAACACCTTACTACATTTTCTTCTATTAATTCATTAATATTCACCCATTTACAACAGATACATCCTCGCCCTCCTCCGTTTCTGGTTCCTTTCCTTCCATATCAACATCAAAAGTTACCTTGTTCCGCACAATCATAATTTCAGCTTCAATTAATCTTGTTTTTGAGGGCATTTCTCCTATTATTTACACGTTTATTTCCATCAAGATGTGTTCAGATATCAGGATTACAAACCTTCCTAATGTTGAACATACATTTTGTGCTGTTAGTTTCGGATGGGTTTTTAAGAACCATACAAAATGCACACAGAACTTCTTTATACTTACCCCTTACCCATTGAAGTGCTTTTTCTCTTGGTTTTCTGATGGTAGATGGTACATCTATTGGGCTCTGGTTGGGAGCATCCTGATAAGAAATTCCAGGAAGATTTGAAATGGGAGAATAGGAGCCAGTAGCATATTTTTTAACTTCAGGCTAATTCTGATTCCCTGAAGGGCGTGCACCTTGTTCGACATGCAAGGGGTGATGTTATGTTATCACTTTTAGTGATTTAGTTAATTACAAGAATTAATTTAGTAGTGAGTTTGTTTTAATGGACCTATTGACATAGCCTAATGTTGACAACCATAGCCTACAACTTATTCCTTTTTAGCCTTTGAGCAATTATTGTACTTTTATGCATCACTTTAAAGTTTACAAAAAATGGGTGTTTGTTAAAGCTAAATTACGTCTCTTTATTGAGTGATAAATCGGGAAAGTAATCGGAAACACAACAGGTGATGCAGTATGAGTCCTTCCGTGTATTTATCATACCAGTTAAATTCATTCTATCCTTAGGTATCTATTGGCCTACTAGCTACACAATTTTACTTTCAAACGTTTAAAGGGGTCTATCTACCCTTAAAGAGACCTTTATATCTGTCATTCTCCAGGTCATAGACTAGTGTTAAAAACCTAAAAAAACTGAGGCTAATCTCCCCTACTCTGGCATGCTGACCAAAACACCAAGCTGAAATATCAAGCCTGGGTTTATTATTATTATTATCTTAGTTTATAGCATTTGCACAGGCTGTTCTTAATGCCGCTTTATTCCTCTTGGACTAGCCACAACTGGCACCCAAAGGCAGAGGTTTCCTTCTCCTTACATTTCGAAAACTTTTCTAAGAATCCCAGCTTTTCCTAATACGGCTGTATTTTGTACTATACCAATGTCTAACTCAATATTTATCATGTCAGTCCATTTCTTGAAATTTTTGCTTACACACCCTAAAGCTCCAACAACAATTGATACAACACGAGCATTCGTAAGTGACCCAAGTCTTTTTAATTCAATTTTTAGGCTTTGATATTTTTCAATCTTTTCCTGATCCTTTTCATGTACCCTACAATCTCCTGGTACAGCAACATTAATAATGATACAAGATTTGCTTTTCTTATTAACCACAATTAGATCAGGTCTTCTGGCCTCAATAACATTATCACACTGTATGTTAATATCCCAAATCAATTTCATTTTATCAGTTTCAACTACTCCCTCCGGGTAGTGGTCATACCACTTCCTCTTCCTTTCAAGACCACATTTCTCACATAATTTCCAATGGATTAGTTTAGCAATGTTATCATGTCTCCTCTTGTAATCGCGTTGAGCAAGCTTTTTGCACTCACAAATTATATGCTGTACAGTTTCACCCTTTTCACCACACATTCTGCACATCAAATGTTCTGTTGTTTTGTCGATCTTCTGTTTAATATAATTTGTTCTTAGTGCCTGCTCTTGAGCCGCAAATATCGTTGTTTGTACTTTCAAGTCACTATGGGCAATCCGTTTCCAAGACAATTCTCTATCTACTTCTTCAGGTATTTCACGATCGAACTGCCCACACATTCTTTTTTCATGCCACTTAGATTTTAGTTTAGTTTGATTTTGTCTCTTAAACTCTTATTTCTCTACTAAATTGTCAGTTCTAATTATGCCCATTTTTCTTACACCCTTCAAAAGCAATTCATCTGACTCACGAACATATAAACCTAAGTTGTTTTCCTCCAATCTTACACATGTTTCAATCCCAATCAGGCTTCTTCCTTTTCTTTACAAGTATAACCGATCAACATCACTCTTAGGATGTAGAGCCCCATACATCGTTAAGGTCTTTCTCGTTGTTCTATCTAACTTCTTTAGCTCATCAACTTTCCAATCTATGATTCCGGTCCCATATCTTAAGAGTGCAACTGCCCAGGTATTAATAGCTTGGATCTTATTCTTACCATTTAATTTAGATTTTAACACCAATCACAACCGTCTTTTATATTCAGCTATTACCTAAAGTTTCATCTCTTTCCCTTTTAATCTCATTTGACTCTAAAATCCCAGAATAGGTATACCCATTTTTATCCATCTCTTTCATAATATCCTCCGTAGGCAAATGAATTCCGTCAGACTTAATCAACTTCCCTCTCTCCTGAATAATCACTCCACATTTTTTTAAGCCAAACTCCATGCCAATATCCTTGCTGAATACAAACACTGTTTGTTCGAAGCTATTAATTTGATCCTCACTCTTTCCAAACAATTTGAGATAATCCATAAAGAGGAGGTTGTTCAACTTGAATTTTTTCTTACTCCATGCATATGATGCATTCACTTTTCTTAAGACAAGAGACAGTGGGATCACGCATATCACGAATATCAGTGGGGAAAGACTGTCTCCTTGGAAGATACCTCTTTTTACATCTACTTCAAACAGCTCAGATCCATTTGAAGTTAACAGGAGTTTCCATCGTTTCATACTTTTCTCCATAAAGCTCCAAATGTTGTAAACAATACCAAACATATTAAGACATTCTAGAATCTAGTTATGTGGGAGAACATCATAGGCTTTCCTGTAATCAATCCACGCCATAGATAAATTCGTCTTCCTCTTCTTACAGTCCTTTAGTATTGTTTTATCGATAAGTAGCTGATCTTTTGTCCCTCCGCTCTTTATCTTACAACCTTTTTGCTCTTCCGGAAGCAAATTTTCGCTTTCCATAAAACAATACATCTCTTCCGAAATAACATCAGTCAGCAGCTTCCACATCAGTGGAAGACAGGTTATTGGTCTGAAATTCTCGACCGCATTTCCTTTTGCCGGTTCCTTCTGACGCAACACTGTTCTTCCACAGGTCATTCAAGCTGGTATTTCTTTTATCCCATCACGAATATCGTTTAACTGACTAGCTATCCTTTCATGTACTCCATTGAGTTTCTTTATCAAGAACCCTTGTCCGGGTCATGTCATGTCCGGGTGCCTTCCAATTTGGCATTTTCTTGTACTGCTTCATAACCATATCTTTATCAATTATAATATTCCTCTGATCAACATTCACCATTTCCTCCTTCAGATCATTCAACCAATCTGCATCTTTGTTATGCTCTTTCCCTACGCTCCAAATTTCACTCCAGAAGGTTCTAATCTCCTCTGCATTCGGTATGTCACTATTACTGTTTCTAGCATTTCCATTTAACTCATTGTAGACCTTCTTTTGATCCACTCGGAACAATCTATTTATCCTGTACCGTTCTATTCGTTGTTCGTATCAGGTAATTTTTGCAGTTAAGGGCCCTTTGTTTTAATTCTTCAATTACTGTTGTTAAAGCATTCCTCTCTACTCTGTATTTTTCCTTTACCAATTTTGCCTTACCCTCTCTCGCAACACCTATCTGTTTTTTCTTTACCCTTTCAAGAATATTAATATCCTTAATAAGTTCCTTGATATCACCTTCAATAAGTCTTTTCCACCACGGATCCTTCTTCTTTCTTCCTTTATATTTTTTACGCCCTAGTCGATCTGCTACCCAGACACCTGCAGCTTTGATGAGGTTATTTGCCTGTGTTATACCCTTCATTTCGATGAAATCCAACAGTCGATTAGCGTTATCAGTAGCTACATTTAGGCTTTTCATGTTTTTTTAACATTCTTAAAGCTAATTCTATCGGTATTCCTACCTTCAATGACGATATCATTTAATTGAGCAATAATTAGCTGCGTTTCTTCATCTAATGTTTCAATATAAGGAATCACATCGCCAAAATTCTGGTTTGGTTCATGACCTATATGGTCACTTACTTCCCCACATATCACTCTGTCATTTTGCTTTTGTCTGTCCTCAACCTTTTCTGTATTTACATTCACTTCTTCACTACCCAGACTTATCTTTCTTTGAAATTTTTCCATTTCGAAATTAGAGAGCCAACCGTTTTTTCTAATGTCTCTTGCTTGATCACACAAGCGTTGGTCAGTGACATCAAAGACTCCCTGTTCTCTCCATCAATGCATCGTTCATTGCCGGTAACCCCTTATTGGTTTTTCATTCTCATCAAAAGGCTTGTTTATGAAGAAGCATTCCACAACAATCTTATTTACTTCATTTGACCACTTGGTTCTGACAGTCATAGGATGACAACAGGGCCCCCGCTGTCAAACCAGGGGACATCTGCTGGGCGGGGCACCCTCACAATCTGTTCCGGTGCCATTCACGCCGTTATTTTTAATATTATTTGTATTCATTTCACTCAAAAAGAGGGTAGTGGTGATGAGGTGTCACAACTACCAGTATTTATATTGAGACACCATCTCTAGGGAAGTTATAAACCAAAGCTAAAGGTCCAAGCCAAACCATAAGACTCAGCTACACCCTGTCAGACGTCAACCTGATATTTACAACTGCGGTTGGTTTGCTCTTCAGAGTTTTCCTTCCACGAGGACAGACTAAGGTCCGCCAGATGTCAAACCAGTACTTCAAGGTCTCGGAGTAGGCTAACAGGTGAACCACCTTGCCCAAGGATGACCTGGAGGTAGTTGTGGCAAAGGGTAACCTCATTTGCCCAACATCGAAACTCCACAACCAGATGCAGTTTATCGTCATACCAAGGACGAATTATTATTATTATTATTATTATTATTATTATTAGTAGTAGTAGTAGTAGTAGTAGTAGTAGTAGTAGTAGTAGTATTGTCCGTTTTTCTGTTCTTATCTATTCACTCGTGTTTGAAAAAATTTCAGGGCCAAGCAATTCACAAGGACCTAGGAAAATTACCAATTTACAGTATGCCTTTGTCTTTTAAGTGTAAATTGAATCTGTTCTAAAATGCAGTGTCTTAGAGAGAGTATATCTTAAAATATGTTAAGCACAGTTACTTGGTTTTTACTCAAGATTAAATTGCCTAGTATTTTGTCAACAAACGTTTGCATTCCTTTCTTGATCATGCCCAGTGTTCTAATGATTACTGGAATCATTGATGGTCCCATGTGGAACATCTTTATGCATGCCTTAATGGTTGCTTTTGTTCTATATAGGGGGCACGTCATGATAACTAATACATGTTTGAAACAACAGGTATTGGTTTTAAATATCAAGAAATATCATTTTTAATTGCCAACTTACTTCCANAAAGATTACCTCATATGCTAAACTTGCCAAGTTTGTGTAAGATATAAAAAGGGAAACTCTGAAGTTAGAAGCCAGTCGACCTGAATTATTATTATTATTATTATTATTATTATTATTATTATTAGTAGTAGTAGTAGTAGTAGTAGTAGTAGTAGTATTGTCCGTTTTTCTGTTCTTATCTATTCACTCGTGTTTGAAAAAATTTCAGGGCCAAGCAATTCACAAGGACCTAGGAAAATTACCAATTTACAGTATGCCTTTGTCTTTTAAGTGTAAATTGAATCTGTTCTAAAATGCAGTGTCTAAGAGAGAGTATATCTTAAAATATGTTAAGCACAGTTACTTGGTTTTTACTCAAGATTAAATTGCCTAGTATTTTGTCAACAAACGTTTGCATTCCTTTCTTGATCATGCCCAGTGTTCTAATGATTACTGGAATCATTGATGGTCCCATGTGGAACATCTTTATGCATGCCTTAATGGTTGCTTTTGTTCTATATAGGGGGCACGTCATGATAACTAATACATGTTTGAAACAACAGGTATTGGTTTTAAATATCAAGAAATATCATTTTTAATTGCCAACTTACTTCCAGATATAATTTATACCTCCTCATCAGACATTAGCAAACAGTCACTTCTAGCCTTCCTTATGCATCTTAATATGCTGAAGCTTACAACCTTATTTGTTAAACTACTTCAGTTTTATAATACTAATGATACTAGTTTTGTGTACTATTCAATAGTATAGGAAAAATAGAAAATAAGGAAGCATGGGTGGCAACAAGTAAAAACTACAATCATATGCACTACATAGTAAGAACACTTAAGTACACTTGACATACTTGTTATCTGCCACAAAAGTGCAAGTCTTATCTTTTCCTTCATCCAAAACTTGGACATCTAAGAATATAAAAAAAATACAAAAAATGGCAATGTTAACTTTTCATTTAAAAATGATCATTTTTCAGCTATTTTTCTTCACATTTTGGTCATTTGAAAATGTAATCAGAACTTTTGCATGTCGTTTTCACAAACTGATCTTCTTGACCCTTTTAATACATTTGGGGAATAATTAGAACATCTCCACTGTAGGCACTGTTTAAAACTCATGTGGTGCACACTGACCAAGACCTAAATGTACCTGATACACCTTATACCTAAATATAACAAAATCTCAAAACTGAACTCAATGAGTAAGATACAAATCTTTGTTTTCCAATAAAACTTTTTGGAACAGTTAGATTTTCTCTACTCTGCTTCTAAAGTATGGGTTTATTTGATTTATTGTTAAGCTGAGGTCTTTACAGACTTATTTTGAAAAAAATAGTACAATAAAATTATTGAATATACATTTGACAGAGAAAATATAAAAGGAATATTTTNAAAAATGGCAATGTTAACTTTTCATTTAAAAATGATCATTTTTCAGCTATTTTTCTTCACATTTTGGTCATTTGAAAATGTAATCAGAACTTTTGCATGTCGTTTTCACAAACTGATCTTCTTGACCCTTTTAATACATTTGGGGAATAATTAGAACATCTCCACTGTAGGCACTGTTTAAAACTCATGTGGTGCACACTGACCAAGACCTAAATGTACCTGATACACCTTATACCTAAATATAACAAAATCTCAAAACTGAACTCAATGAGTAAGATACAAATCTTTGTTTTCCAATAAAACTTTTTGGAACAGTTAGATTTTCTCTACTCTGCTTCTAAAGTATGGGTTTATTTGATTTATTGTTAAGCTGAGGTCTTTACAGACTTATTTTGAAAAAAATAGTACAATAAAATTATTGAATATACATTTGACAGAGAAAATATAAAAGGAATATGAATACAGCTGTTATTAATTTTTACTTTGTTTGAATTCTGCACTGGAACAACAATACTATCTACCATGTTCTTTGATATCCATTTACTGTTACCTGTAAGTCATTCAATGCCAGCATTGATACAGCTAAAAGATGTACACCCACAGAAATTCCAACACTTAAACAATGATTTACTGTGATGAATCAGTTTCTATTTTTCATTAAATCATGTATCATTGTAAAGAAATAGACATATAATTTCTGAAAGTCAGTTGTCATTAGGTGTAAAAGGTAAAGGTTACATTGTAACAAAGATAGCAATTAAGTATTATCAATAACAAAAAGGTTTCTCTGATCCTACACATTTCTCCTATACAGTAGACAACAAGTATCATCCCTACATTTATTAGCTCTCCTAAACAACCTACAACTTTAATATCTGCCCCACATAGGCCAGTTTCTTTTCCACTTTTCAACAAGATTAAATATCTTTCATTTAAATTCCTAAAGCAGTATTTCTTCCCTTGTTAACTTGACTTTATCAGCTCCTTTTAATTCCCCTATACATTTTCAACATTGAGCATGCAGGAGGGATAAATTTTTAATCTTTTCATAAAAAAATGTGGGTCAAAAATTCCAGTTAAACAGGGATGCAGTAAGGTCCATTAGTACTTTAACTGGCCTGATGACAGTGATGGTGTAAAGCTTGTCAGAATAACATGTATATTTGTGGTGAAAATAAATTTTAAATGTTTGACCCAGTTTCCTGGCTCTTCAGGCCTTAACATATAAAGCTGCTTGAGAAATAGCATGCAGAAAACTGTGCCAACTGCCCCTGTTACTATGGTTATAATCTCTACGGAGAACTAAGGTGCTCTTGGTGTTATACATATAAAACAAATTACATAAGACAAATTTCACAACCATTTAATGGAGATGCAATAGCTGGCAGAAAAAAACTTTAAAACCTTGTAGTGTAAAGAAAAAATATAACAAAAATATTGCAGGTATACTGGTACAGAAAATCATTCAAAGGTGTTCTGAATTTACTATCAAAATCAAAGGAAGCACTTGTAGTGTGTGAGCTGAGCAATCATCAGAAGTTCCATGTATTCACTGGAAGACACTAATATTAAACAATTGATTATTCTTGGTTTCGAAAGCTACCATAATACCATGTATGGCTTAATAAGTTTCTGAAAGAAATTATTGACATTTGAGATTAAGGTCTATTTTCATAGAATTCAAAAATAAAAAATGGTACCAGTATGACTGGATGACAAAGTCAAGTTTCAATATATGACAACTACTTAAATGAAGCTGAACAGTTTTAAAATATAAAATGAATGCATATAATCAACACATGATTTCAAAGAGGTACAGGTATAAATTTAAGCCTACATACAAACACCAGCACTAACCATCTGATCAAATATGCTTTGAAAAGGAAAACTGTCTTTAATAAGAAATTTAGTGTTGCTCTGTTTCTTGCATGCATTCAACAGAAAAACTGTGAGCAAAAAATCACATGCAAACTAATTTCAATAAAGCTGGTATCAATATGGAAAGCTATCCAAGCCCCAGAAACTTGCAATGTATTTGGATATGCCTAACAGCTGATTTTCATTGACACAGATAAGTTACTGATGGCACAAATGTATCCATATCATAGTATTAAAAACTTGTTCCTTGGGAATAGTTTTCTGCTCAACCCTCTATAGTCACATGGGCCACAAACTTTACTATGATTTTAAAAGGTATAACCCTCCTTGTGGTTAAAACAAAAATTGCTTGATATCCCTGGCAGACTCATTATCAAAAAGCAAAACAAATCATGAAAATGATTCATCTCTCTTGAACAAATTAAATTCAGAGTCTAACTTTCTGCCTTGGTCTTATTTCATAAATATCTGCTGCATTTATGGTATATCCTCACCATATGCTTTTTGCCAATTTTATAATGCATAAAAGCACTAAGTGAATGAACTGTGAAAGAAAGGCAGAAGAAAAAAAGCCTACCTCAAGTGATAAGAGTTTATCTTAAAGGCTTGTAAAAAATTCATAGGATGGAGAAAAGGACTCAAAAGCAAAAAAGTTCCAAAATACTCATGCCCAAGGGAAAAAATTTATTGAAAAACATGTCACATAAGAGGCAACAACATTAACTAGTACCAGTGAGGAAAGCTCATCAGCACACTTACCATGATAATACCTATAGTTAAGTCTAAGACAAGCACTATTTCATTAATGAGACGATTTTTGGAAAGTGGCAGCAAAATTTGGACTGATTACATTACCAAAAAATCTCTGAACTAAATCAAGAACATCGAGAAGACACATGGGGGAACCTGTCTAGTTGTAACACCAGTACTCCATTCAAGGAAGGCAAGAAGATACATAAGGTTACAAAATGGACATGACAAAAGGTACTCTCTAGTATGATGCAAAGAATGAACCTTATGGAATTAGGCCCACTGATAGACTGAATAACAAAAATTAAATATATGGATAAAATGACAAATAAAGCACCTTCACTGATGGGTATTCCTAAAGTGGAGAAGCTACCTTACAAGGATTAACTTCAGAATGATTTTCCTGAATAAAAAAGAATGAACTGAATGACACCAGTAGCATTTGGCCAAATTGAAAGAAATCAACCAGTTCCTTTCTCATTCTTAAACAGGCTGAAAGTCAGACTCAAATGCTAATTTGCCTTAGAGCTGATGCCTGAGTACACAGTAGTGTCATCAGTACAGATGGTGATCAACTGAAGAAAGTTACAGAAGATCGCTGATATAAAGAATGTGGACAGTTTGTGGACAGTTTGTTCAGTTCAAGAATAGAACCTTGAATAATGTCAGTATTAATGAAATACTAACTAGTATGATACCAAACACCCTTTTACCAATTCCATAACTAGAGAGCTTATGAAGGAAGGAAGCATGCCACACCAAACCAAACGGTAATATCCAGTGCTATAGCAAGTATGCCATCTGGCTTATCCATGAATCTATATGTTATGTCATTACAGTCAAAAAGTTATCAGTGGAGCAAGATCCTCTACATCCATGCTAAACAAACTGGGAACTCCACAAATGACCTATGGGTAAGTCTTTCAAAAACCTTACCAATGATAGATATGTCTTACAAGGCCATATTTACCAAAATCAGATTGGTCACCTGCATTCTAAATGGCAAGGAAAATATCAGATACCTGTCACCAAGGCAAAAAACAGAATTCTGACAGGAAATAATTACAAAATTTGGACAGCAAGAATGATAAATCATATGCACACCCTCTTTAAAACAACTACAGATTTTGGACCAGGAGCTTTAAACTGATCCATCCCATAAATAACCTTTGCAACCAACCTTGATTTTAACACAGGAGTCCCAAATCTGATCAGCTTGCAGAGGGAAATCTGACAAAGAAACACCAGTGTCATTTAGAACAGAATTGGCAGAAAACAGTCTGGCAAAGAGACAGACAGAACACAGAAAATCAAACACATCAAAACGTGGAAGAATAAAATCTTGACTAAATAGATCCACAAACTCACTCAACATAACAAGATTTAACACAAAAATAACTCTTTTACAGGCATTACTAGCACATCTCAAAGTAAGAAAAGATTCAACAGTCCATTTACATTGAAACTAAGCAAGGAAATAAATAGGATGCACAATGGCAGAAGAACAATGAGCATTGGCCTATGGAGGAGAATAAGACTGGACTGTGTAACTATGACCAGATACAATACATTCTGTGAATTCTGTGGCAGCATTTGAGCCCAATTTGCTAAGACTGAATCCCAAGGAATATCACCTAGAAACTGACAAAATCCATTCCAATACGCCCAACCAAATTTTAGTCTTATGATGTTGTGCCCTATCAAGAGAGTTAAAATAGTTACCTTAATCTCTCCGGTGGCAACAAAAACAGCAGAAGATCTATACACAGATAAATATGAAGCAATACAATGCTCAGTCAAAAGGTGATTTAAAGTAGAAAGTTATCCAAAGTCTAAACTAATGAAAAAATGTTGGAAAATCAACAAGCTGTATAAAATCATTGGCAAGAGGTTGCACATATTTTTTTCAAATCTGTCACTCATATTAGAATGAGTCAACCAGGTCATGTGATGAGCAATGATGTAACAAAAGGCAAATATGTTAGCATTGATATCTTCAATTAGTGGCTTATCAATGGAGTCTGAAACTGCCTTAATAACTGAGAATAAGTCAGAAAAGGAAGATTAATAGAAGAAAAATAAGTAACAATTAGCTTAAGGAACAGAAAAGCTAAGCCAGATGAAAGGTTTATCAATAGAACCAAGTTCTTGTACTCTTTACAGCTAGAACACCACCCCATGCATGGATAACAAGACCATGGAGACAAGTTGTAGAATCTAGTGGAAACAATGGTACACAGTCACCCAGGTGTAAATCTTTATTACTAGCAATACTACCAAGGCTTGTCTCACAAAGCACAATAATATAAGAGAACTCAGAATGAAGAGAAGCTTTCTTAAAATGTCCGCAGGATCAAAGACCTTAGATATTTTAAAGCTACCTAAAGCAGGCACATTTTTGCCTACACAAACTTGCTGGTGTATGTACCAATAACCATTTTCTTTGCAAAACTCACCTTGTCTGTGTCTGCAGTGTCTGCTTTGGATGCTGTTATCTTGTGAGATAAAAATGTGTCAGCAACACACTTCAGCAGAACAGAGCAGTTAAAGTCTGAGCAGTTAACCTTGATAAAACTGTTTAAGAAATATGCAGCAATGGATATGAAGACAAGTGTGCATGCTGCTGAATCTATGATACAGTTCACCTAAATAAAGGCATGTGGTGGACAAGAGTTTCAAGATGAGTAACATTCGATAAAATAGCAGTGTCTTGTATTCCTGGGCTGTTTTCAAGGAAATAACACACATTCACTGGACATCAGATAGCAACCTTTCTCCCTAAAGAACTTAAAGTATGAAAATAGTAAATCTCTCTGTTAGCCAGTAAATATCAATCACACAATTATCTCACATTCTTGCCAAGCTAATGTAACAGTACATAAAACAAGCTTAAATATACAAAAGCCAGTGAACCAGGTGCAAAAAACCCAGGTGTATGGTTTATTTGAATCGGATGCCTATGCCAGATCATGTGGAGAATTTAAGTAGAGTTAGTATCATATAAACACCGTGCAAAGGAAAATGTCACGTCTTGGGTGACTTAATCCTGAAAGAAAATCCTGATGTCTAATGGCACGAAGGGGGGAGGGTAAATAGGGGCCGGGGCATGGTATCACAAAGTGGAAATGATTTACTGGTTTTCCGTGTTTAAACCTAAATGCTTGTATTTTGGGTATATCACATTTCAGAATTTACAAAAAAGTGAACATGGCTAAAGTTTTTTAAGGAAAGTATGTTTCTCGACCTCAAAGGAAATTTATTTAAGGCTGCCAGCAAGTACACTGCAAAGAATCTAATCAGGATAAACTATTTTGACGAAAATGGCGCTTTTATCATCCAGTTTTGCAGCTGTATTTATTTGACATTTTGAAGAGCAATTGCAATGACCGAAGTCACAACTCATCTACATACGCCATTAATATAAGACCTAAATCTTGAGTCCAATCGGGTCTTTCTGGGAACCAAACATTTCGAAATCTGTCCTATGCTGGTATCAAATTAATTTCCTACTTCTAAAATTGAGGTGTTCCAAAATCGCTCTCTCTTAATGCAAGTAATTCATTTTGACTGCTCTGCTCCAACAGTGCGACGAGCGTTTCGTATGATTTCGAATTGACAGCTAACTCAGCTAACCTCAGAGCAAGTTTCTAAATGAAAGCAGAATTGAGATCAAGTTTCAGAAATCAAAAGATTATTTCTGACAAACAGTCGGACGACTATGTCTCTCAAAAGCTTGGAATACCTTCTTCCGACGAAATAGTAGTAATAGCGCTCCTCGCAAGACTTTGTTCAATCAGACATGCAAAACCAACTATTTATTTTCCTTGACTTACAATGAAAAACTGTTCACAAATCAATAGTATCATTGAAATTTATACTTACTATCTTGCGCTGAAGTTTGTTCTTTAGGCTCGTTGAATGTTGAACTCATACCCATTTAGGATTTCATTTCAAACAGAAGTTCTTAGTCCTAATTCTGAATCCATTTTGTTATTGCAAGGCCTGAGCAAAGAAAGTGATGGTGAAAACAGCTCCTGTGAATGCCTTTGTAATTGATGGAATACCGAAATATTTCTCATGGTTGAGATACTTTAGTGGGATTTCCTACAAAAACAATAGCTTCCTTTCATTTCGTGAGATTAGTTGAAGAATGATAGAAGTTGAAGAATCTCCTCTCATTATTTTCGTTATTTTAAAGAAAAGTAACGCAACATAACATAGCGTAACATGTGTTGAGAAAATTGGGAAAACTAGGACTATTCAGTGTCTTTTTTTAACATCTAGAAAAATCAAATCCTCCTGCTAAGAATAATTCTTTCATTAATATTTTAATTGTGATTACTGTTCTTGTTAATTGTGTATTTATTATTATTAGTTCATTATTACCATTAATAATAATAATAATAATAATAATAATAATAATAATAATAATAATAATATCATATAACTTTGTAACCACAGATACACAGCACACACATTTTACAATAAATAGTGGATATATGTCCATGGCCAGAGTCTTTAGCTAACAAGGTTTGGTAGCTAATTTAAACATCAATCATCCAATTAATCCAGAAAATACTTCTCTAATAATTGTTTCGCTTTAGCATGACACTGTCTTTTGCATTTTAGTCGCAAGTTTATCTACAACCTTTTCATCAAATATTTCCTTTATCGCGTTTTTCAGTCCTTTCATTCCTCTGCCACAACATCCAATCACTTCTGGTATTCCATTCACCTTGAACCTTTGTCTTCTCTCTCGTAGTTCGAAACATAGTTGTTGATATTTCGAGATCTTTTCGTTTCTCTTTTCCTGCTTGTTTTGTTCTCCAGCTCATGCCATATCCACAATGTATATTTCTTCTTTTTTTTATCTCGTCCTCCAAAGTCATATTTCGTCTTCTTCCGGTACTGTGGGTCCTCATTTGGTGTTCCCAATCCCACAAGATTTTTTTGCCGTTGTTCTCAAAGACGTGTCTTTCATTTTTCCTTGTAGTACCTTGTCTTTTCTTTAAATAAAGCTTCTTTCTTTCCCCATTCGACTGCCATTATCTTTAGTGCATTATCATGTCTTCCAATATATTTTTAACCCTGCTAGCTTTTTGCATCCTGATAACAAGTGTTGTACCATCTCCCTTATTTCACTTCCTGAAACTCTCAACTTGTACAATTCCTTTAACTTTCTTCCAGATTCTTGTTGTCATCATCTTTTCCAGGATTTTGAATATAGCCACTGTCTTCCTAGTGTCTGTGTTGCAGTTCAACCATCCATGGTCCTCATTTGTACACCCCAATATTATCTCACTTTGCATTCTCTTTTCCACAAATTTCTTTAAAGCACTTCTTTTGTTCCCTCCTTGAGTTCTTTAGTTTTCTCCACATTAATTTCCAGTTGTCCTATTGCTCTTCATCGCATTCAACAAATCCTTTACTACATTTTATCTCCTTCCTCTATATTTGCAAAATATCTTACACCTCGGTTTTAAATGATGTCTGCTCTTTTCCATATTCATTCTCCCATGCTTTCCATAACCATTCGTTTGCTGGTTTGCCAAATTACATGCAATTCTTACTCTTGTCTTATTGTACGTGTGTTTGAAGATTCTCAAACCTCTTCGTCCTTCTTTTCTATCTCTGCATAATCTTTCATCGCCAGCTTGGTTCCCGTAGCTGTTGACATCCCTTAGCTCATCTTTCACTATTTTATCCAAACATTCTACATAAACCTCGTCAATTTACCTTGAAGTTAGAAACCAACTCGCTTATATTAGCACCCTGGAAAGAGATTTTTGGCTTAATGTACAGATGGTCGGGTGATCATGGATTACAATCAGCACAGGGAAATAATCGGCATCTGAACTCCCCCTAAGGTTTAAGAACTTTATAAAAGGATCAAAAGAAAGAATATGATGAAAGAAAAACTCAGACACCAACGTGGTAAAGTAAGGTATTTTTCAGACCTCTTCTGTATGAAGTAAAGTAGTAGGAAATAAAACGGAAGAGATGGGGCAAAAGTGGTGCAGGTGTAATGAATACAAGAGAATAGAGATTTGTATAGACCTAGTTGATCAGACGCCCTCTCTTTTGCTTGACTGTTTCAAAGACTCAGAGATTGAAATATATATACGTGTTTCATTGAGTTATTGCTCCTCTACACCTCTCTACTACCCATCACAGTCACCGATCAAGAAAGGGGATCAAGGTCAGCAGGACATTTCTGGAAAAGCAAGAACCAAATCCCTAGCGAAGCCCTACTTTGCTCCCATTGACATGGTTTACACGAAGAGGACGCCATCTACGTACTTTATTGACACTGTAAACAAAGAGTGGCTCTTTAACTGAATATCTCACAACAGCAATCGACGGAAGGAAGAATTGGAAGGACAGAGTTATGGCAACCAGAGCAAGCTCGATATGATGATGATAATGATGATGATAATAATAATGAGGATGATGATGATTATAGTGATGGTAATGATAGTGATGGCGATGATAATGATAATTGCTTTACTAATTACTTTTATTAATAGACAGAAAAATTGATTAACTGGTTGATAAAGGGCACTTATACCCACTACTTTTGCCACTCTATTACTTAGTTAAGAATGAAATGCTAGTGTTTTGTTTCCAAGCTTTACACTATAAAAAATGGAAACAGCAGAGAGCACATGGAAAATTTGTCAAGCTTTTGTCAATAAATAACGGCACTTGCCCTGTCCCACGAAATTCCCATCGTCCAAGGATTTCACATAAGTGTTCTATGCTTTACTCACTTGACCAACGACCGACCCAAAGAAAACACTTGCCTTGGAACAGGTAAAAATGGCGCGATTTTGCAAGTTATCATATTTAGCCTCGTTTCGATATGGAGTTCAGTTTTGTGTCCATGTTTGCCAACCAACACAATCACTTTTACTGTTTGGCAAGAAAAACAACAAAACAATAGCCACACAAGTCAAATTATTCATTTTGCCCTGTCTTTTATCCTCCAACTCTCGCCTATGTTAACCTTTTGAACATAGTTTACCTCAAATCTACCTGGTAGATTTGATACTTAAAAGAAAAATTCGTGGCTCTCTAACGCAATAATGCCATAGATATGGGGACAGGGGACAGCGCCAGCTCCCTAAATTTGCAAGATCAACTGTCTAGCTCGTCTCAATCTGGGGTATAAATAGGCGCATCGATGATGTAACTAAAGGCGTGTGCTGGCTTTGGCATTCCTTGGAAGTATCTTAGCATTGAAAAACCACACACATAAAGTAACGAGGTCAACCTTGGAGAACGAGATGGCACAAACATTGATATTGCAGTTTGACATCGGTCAGCTATGCATTTGCCAGTTCAAGGTTATTCGCTGGCTTTTCCATCAATTATATTATGTATCTCCCAGTGACTGCGTTATTGAAAATATTTTTATACCACGCAGCATGTCAATAAGAGCACTTGGAAAGAGGTCCATTTTCGTAGGATATGAAAAAGGGTATTTTTGAAATAAAATGCTGCTGAATTGCAAAAAAACGTCTTCTTTTGTTGGTTCAAAAATCTTCCGAAGAAAAATATTTGCCTTAAAAATGACAAATGTCAATGATTAAAATCGAATTCTACTTTTATCTCCTAAAACCAATAAAAATAGTCTGGTCAGTGGTTTAAAAAAAGGGTAATTTTTATATCTACGAAGCTTCAAAGTCAGTGATTAGAGTCAAAATTTTGAGAATTCGACAGTAAAAAGTCCAAGGAAGTCAAATATTAATTGATAGGTGAGTGTGCAGTTTTTATATTCAAATGCACCAGCTGGGATGTAACTACTTTCGTTTGCAAATGCAAGGAGATTTCTTTTTATCCTCTGTTATTAGAGACATATTCCAAAAAATCTTCGTGAATTATTTACATAATTTGCTACCAAAAAACTCAGAAACATGCCATTGTTAGATATGTTACCATTGATTTTTATCTGGGTGCCCTGGGTCACAAAAGAGTCTTGCGACATTATAGTCAAATAAGGGGGCGTGGTCAGCAAAATGTCCTTATTCAGAGACCATCCTTAAGATCTCGCCCATTCCAGAGAAATTATGACAGCGTCACTGCAACAGAAAGGGAGAAAGGGTACCTTTCTAAATCAATATGTAACAAATGCTTTTTACATGCCAAAAAAATATGATGTTTGACGAGGATGCCGTAAACTGAAATAAAGAGTAGTGAAGAACCATAATTCATTATCTGAAACCTAAGCGCCAAAGAAAGTAACTTACTTGCATGCTTAGACCTCCTCTTGCCTTATGGTGCACAAGGCCGTCACCAGGGCTCGCTATATCGATCTTCTTGTAGCACACCTTCCATGATATCCCCATGTCCACCCTTGTTCCTTTATCTCTTTTTGGACTGTTCTTCTCCATGTTTCCTTGGGTTGGCCTGATTTTTTTCTAATGTCTGAGGCTCATTGAAGTGGGACTCTTGGCTGAAATGTTGGAGCGGGGCAAACGTCCACCGCAAAACCTTGACTTCCTGGGTTGATTTCAGACCTCTTGTGGAGTTCACCATAAGAGATGGTCTTGGGTCAGAAGGTGCTTAGGATCCTTCTGAAACAACTGTTCTGAAAGCCTTCTAGTTTACGGCTTAAAAGCTTTGTCATCTTTCACGACTCTGCATCATACAGGAGTGTGCTTAGCACATTGCTGTTGAATAGTATGGTTTTACTGCTCTGTTTGGTGTTCTTGGCCCTGCAGGTTTTCGGTAGTGCTGAAAAGAATGATCTCATCGTCAGTGTCTTCATGTGTTGTCGTCTTGGACTCCAGTTAGGTTTAGTGTTCTAGCTCTACAATGACACTAAAATCCAGGTCCCTGGGGCAACTAGCAAAGTTTAAACAAAGATCCCTTTTTTTCTGTGCTAACAATCGTCTTTATAACTCAATCCATGGCAAGATCAAATAATAATGGTGAGAGATTGGATCCTTGCTTCACTTCTGAATTGACTCTACAGGAGCTAGATTGCTCGTTGTTGCAAAACACTTGCAATGAAAAGTCAACATACAGCATCTTTACTATGTTCACCATCTTTTACGAAAGACCATAATGGCGGAGTATCTTTGATAAGGATTCTCTGTGGATACTGTCAAATGCTTTCCCTATACTGATAAAGTTAGCATACAGTAGAGCATTCTTTGTTTTGCTCCAAGATCTGCCGTAGCTTGAAGATGTGATCTGCTCAAGACATACCCAAACGAAAGGCTGTCTGTTGTTGACAAATTTAACTATCCAAAGCGACTGAAAGTCTTATGTGTGATCTTGCTACAGAATCTACAGGTGAATGACAGAAACGTGATTCCTTGTTAGTTGTTACAGTCTGAAAGGTCGTCTTTCCTACCTCGTCTGCAGTCCTTCTACATACTGCTCCTTGTCATTTCTGGCCAAAATCTTTACTTCTTTGTTCAGGTCAGAGTATTTCTTCTTACGTTTTTCTTTAATCCTTTCGGATCTTGTAGAAATGACCTTTTCTTTTAATTCTTTCCTCTCGTTAATTTTCCCCCACGTTTCTGGTTGGATCCACTGCTCTTTCCTTTTCTTTTCGAATCCCAGAAATGTCTCTTTTGCCTGTCTTTGGGTTTGATTAAACCTGGGAATATGCATCTCTTGTTCTTTTCCTAGCATTCTGAATCAGTTTCTGTCCTCCTGACTGAAGGTTTGTCTAATGGTTTTCCTTTAGTTTTACAAATTCAACCCGTTTTCCTTTCTCCTGTCCCAATCCTGTCTTGTGTAGCTTAAGTGTAACCCTTGCCCAAAGAAGGTTGTGATTATTGGCAACGTTAGCTCCTCTGGAGACTCTCATATCCTGTAATGAACTCCGTCATTTTCCGTCAATCACGATGTGGTCAACCTGGTTCTTGGTTCCCCCATCTGGTGATGTCCACTTTGTCTTATGGATATTTCAATGTTGGAATAATGTTCCTCCTATGACCAAGTCATTTTCTTGACAAAAGTCACACATGTGTTCTTCATTGTTGTTGATATTTCCACAGCCCTCTGTCTACATGAAACTCTCTTCCTCTGTTTAGATCCCCATCTTTTTCATTTATGTCTCTGACGACTAGTAGCATGTCATGCAACTTGACATCATGGGTCGCAGCTTGAACTTGTCCGTAGAGAACGTTTTCTCATCCTCCTCTGCATCTTCGATTGGATGTAATACACTACTAAAGTTAGCCTGGTGTATTTAGAGTTGGCCTTCCTAAGTCAAAGTCCCATTAGCTCCCACTCCAACAAAGTCTTTTCCATCTTCCTACCAGCAATTAGGGATGCTCTCTCTTTCTCTCTCTCTCTCTCTCTCTCTCTCTCTCTCTCTCTCTCTCTCTCTCTCTCTCTGGTAATTGTCTGGCCTTCCTGAGTACAGAATTGTATGCTCAGAATGCTCAGATACTAGCTTCCTTTTTCCATCTCCTGACCATTTTGCTTCACTGATTCCTAAAATGTCTAGCCTGTATGCATCGAATCCTGTCACTACCTGGACCAACTTTCCTGTCTGGCACAATGCCCCAGCAATGCAGCATGGTACTGTTGTCCTGTTTTCGGTGTCTGAGGGTCGACCATCTGGCTGCAAGCTTCCTGTTGGGTTTGACTGTCATCCATTATCTGTCCAGTCTTCTGCCGTGCTCATCATCCGTTGTCCTGACTTAATATGTGATTTCTGGTGTTTGTTTCTATTGCGTGAGCTTTTCTACGAGGTGGGATTGTCATCCCTAAGCACAGCCCACCTCCTTTATCCAAAGTTGGGACCGGCAAAAGTCTTATAAGAGACTCCAGCCCGACTTCGATGAAAGTAAAAATGTAAGTAGATTAGTATATAAATATGTAAGTAGTGCATCAAAATTTTTAATATTACAAATCCGTAGTAAATTGATAAACGTGAGTAAAAGATTCTCTTAAGAACGTAACTTTAAAAACTACAAGGAATTAATAGTTTTTTATTATTAATTATTTTTATTATTATTATTGTTGTTGTTGTACCTGTTTTTGCTGTTGCATTAAGTGGTCTTTGGCTGCTGAATGTTCAATAACCAGTAAATTTCAGTGTCAAAACCAATAGAATAAAAAAGTTCCACTTCTTCTACTTCCTTTAGCTGTATTCCCGATAATCAGGTGTCAGCGGTACGAATCATTCTGCGCTCTCGTGGCCTCTCTATCGCGTCTTGCCTCTCCAGGCTTCTCTTCTCCAGGTCCTTCTTCACTACATCTCGCCATCTCAATTTTTGTCTTCCGACAGTCCTCCTTCCTTGCACTGGGTCCCTACTTGCCCTCTGCACCATACACTCATCTTCTCTCCTTGCCGCATGCCCAAACCAACTCAACCTTGCTTCTCCCAACTTCTCACTTATGCATGTCACGCCCGCACTCTTTCTGATTTTTTCATTAGTGCATCATTCCTGCAGTGACACTTCCAAGATCCATCTAAGCATTCTCATTTCTGTTCACATTAGCATCTGCTCTTCTCCATTCATAAGTACTGGTCGGATCACTGTCAGGTACACTTTTTATTTTGACTAGTAAGGGGATTCGCCTACCACACATAACTTCTTTCACTTCCCTCCACTCATTCCAGCCAGCTTTTATTCGCTCTCTTACCTCCCTTTCACAAGCTCTAGTCTCATCTAAGCTTGACCCCAGATAACGAAAGCTCGTCGCCTGTTGCAGTTCTTGATTTGTTGAATACTTGACATTGATTAATATTAAGGCAGGTCCACTATGGAAACGAAATAACCATAATATGGCGAGGAAATTGGCTCCCACTATAGAACCAGAGTTAATTGGAAACTGTTGGGAAAAGGGCCCTATTTATGCTTAGGGTCAGGTATACTGTTATTTGAAAAACAATAAATTTTAAACAATTTGTTTATTCTTAGTCGATAGGCTGACAGTCTTGTTTTTGTGAACACATGATTAATGTACTGTACTGCAATGTATAAGGAGGTAGAAAGTCAATCAGCAAAAAAGAAGTTTCCATAAAAGTTATTGTAATTAGATGTCGTTGATCTTGATTAAATTAGGTAATTGTTGCTATAATTGCGAATTGCAATACTAAATTGGAATTTCATTTTTCTGTTTGCATAATAGCTTGTATCCAAAGCGTTGTCTTCAATTTTATTCTGGGATACCTTGCGTGAGAATGTGAAGTGACTAACGAGAGAAAATTACTGAAAATGAGGAGTTACTTTTTATCAGAACTCAGTCTTTCACTAAAAATTAGCTAATTGAATAGGAATAAAAGCTCTTCAATGTCAAGATGCTTACTTTGAAGGAAATTGGTTCAAAGTTAGGAATCCATTTTGTCCGTCCATTTCTTTGATTCGAGTTTTCATAATGGTTTAATGTAGTTAGAGTCACTAGTAACTTTGATCGAGAGGTAAGATAAATTCTTAGTAAAATTTTCAATAGTGAGGGCTAGAGACATCTTCGTTAGATCCTAATTTCATATTGCAAACTAATAAGGTATCTACAAATCAAAAGCTCTTAATATGCAATGCCCCATTCGTCTAAAAAAAATTGAAGTAAATGATTTGAGAAATAGGAGACCACAGTATCACAAACTTATTCCTTGGCTCCAATGAACACAGAAATTAGGGAAATCAGGTTAATGATCTAAAATAGATGTTATGCACGTACGTGTCATTTAATCTTAGGCTACTTTGTGCAGAAATTAAGAGTATTGTCATTTCTTAAGAACAACAAAGTTGAAAGTAATAGCAGGGAGCTCTTACTCAGATACTCACAGTTTGATACTTTTAGTACTGTGCTCTATGAAAAGACGAACATATAGATATGAGTATAAAAATTATATCTGCGAGTAGAGTTAAGGCCTCAACAAGAAACAATGAGCAGAACAGAGCAAAAAATTTGATAATGGTTTTGCCAGGTTGAGGCCATAACATATATGCCATACTATGGATTTTACAAGAGAAGAAGCAATGGACAAGAGGAATTAAAATTGTTCTTCTTCCAAATCCTAGGTTGAGGGTGGCATTATCAAGGAATGGATTTGGAGCGAAAAGCCTAACATTTTACAAACCATCTTACTGATGACTAACAGGAAAGGAACTAGTTTATATAGTACATAGGGCTCAACAGTGGATCAACTTAAAGCAAATATAGAAAACAAAAATCGAAGTTTTACTTTGCTGTACAAATAAAAGTTAGTTTCTTGATGGTAGTAATAACAAGCTATTTTTCAAAACGCAATACGACGATGATTTGAAAAGCATTTTAATGATAATCTCACATGTTCCAGTGAAAAAAATTTTCAGCGTCAAAGACATATATTACAACGAAATCAGCAGACGTAGCGTGGCAATAAGTATTATAAAACAATAACATGATTAATTAATTTCGCAGAATATGAAATTATTTTTTTCCTGATGTGAAATAAAAATGATAAAGTAAAATAAGAAAAAGACTTCAAGAAATAGAAGTTTGATCAGGTAACTCAATTCAGTTTGTCTAGACGAAAAAAGAAGAGTTGAAAGAGCTAGAAGATAGAAAAGCCTGAAGGGAGAAAAACGGGGAAAAAAGAGTGATGGAATGACTAAAAGGTTAAACGAGGCAGCGATAAACAATTTGAAAAAAGTTACCGGGAAATTCGCGTATTACATTTAATACTTTTTACACATAAAACTTAAGTATCAGAATTTTCTTTACATCTCGTTTCGAGCCTTCAATAGAAAAAAGAAAAACACTCCACTTTTATGTTTCCCAGATATAAAGTCTCGGAAAATTGCTTGTTAGAGTTATAACCCCATGTGCTCACAGCCGGAATTTTATGGCATTATAATGTACCTTCTTGACTGCAGATTTCAAACGGGTGTCTTTATTTTGGATTTTTTTCAATGATTTGGTACTTCATAAGAAAAATTACTTTAATGAATATTTAATCAATAATCTATCAAATTTGATACCATTTTTGCCCTCCCATCTTCATGCAAAGTACGTCCAGGTGCTAAAAAGTCCCTTGGCATATGTGGGAATAATAATTTTGTCAAGAAAGCTTAAGATCTGTTAAAAAATTACTTAAGAGATCCAGTGAACTCTATTACACTCTATCATGTTATTGTTTAACTTAAGAACGGATTCAGAATGTAGGGCAAGGAAAGAGATAAGATGGGGAAAGCAGTTAAATAAAGAGAGAATAGTTAACTGAGGAGCCAGAGGACACACTATAAAAACAATATCCGAACACGCAACAAGGCTAAAAACGGCTTCTCGTGGATCGTCAGTGCCAAGGTCCTATCATTTAAAGATATACCAGGAAATAATATCCCTAAATTATCAGGACAGGCAAATAAACGTAAAAAATATCACCTTCAGACAATTTTGAATATATCAAAACCATCCATCTCTTCAATCACACAATAGGCAAAATTCACTATTTACAATACAACAACTCCCAGCACTGGAGGAAGTTGAAACTGTAATCATTCTCCTCTCTCTGATGTTGTTTTCCGATTGTGGAGGGTTCAGCAGCTCAAATCATTCGCCTCTCTGACTCGGGTCCCCCGCATCGTCCGACGGTACGCCTCTCTCCTCCATGTCCTTATTAATCACATCCCTCCACCTCCGTTTCTCCCTTCCTCGTGTGCGTCTGCAATTCACAGGTTGGCCCAGCCATTTCAGTCCTCCCTCTCCGTTTCTTTAGAACAATCGTTACTCCTGGATTTGACGAATTTCATTTGTGAGCCTCTCTAGTACCGATATTCGAAGGATCCACCTAATCATTCTCATTTCAGTTCTCATGAACAGATTTTCCTCCTGCTTCCCAAGGGCCAGAGTTTCTGTGTCATACAACAATACTGGCCGAATAACGATTTTGCATACCTTGATTATCACTGTAGATGGAATGCCGCTATCAAATACGACACCCTTTATCTCCCGCCACTTGTTCCAAGCTGCTTTTCCTTTTGTTTTTGCTTCGCAACCACCATTCTCGTGTACTGTTGATCCCAGATAACGGAATGACTCAAGTTCGTCAAGCTGGATGTCATGCAAGTCTCTAGCCTCCATCTGAATACGGCTGCTTCGTTCAATGCTCATAACTTCAATCTTCTTGGCATTTATTCGGAGACCATTCGTTTTTAGAGCTCGTTGCCATGGATGTAGTTTTGCGGTTAGAACCGCTTCCGATTTAAATTGTAATCCAAGCTATACCAAATAGCAATACAGTGATTTTTAGTAGAACAATGTTAATGTGGTTTTAGTAGAATTTCTATTTCGGCTTTTAATGATAATTTCATAATTTAAACCTTGGCCAACTTTTAATATTTTAAAACTTTCTCTACGTTGCAGAAATGATCTATTCTCTGTATCTTATGATACTTTGTGGTTTTACTTCAAATGTTTAGGGCTAGCTGTATGATAGTTCTAATAACTATCAAAGAGGCAGCGCATAACGCTTCTTCTTAATCTACCTAAAATTATCAAAGGCATTAGTGGTGTGGCAGTCTGTTTTCTGCAAGTATCTTGGCCAACATCATACCTAACAATACTTCAAGCAACTTCTAATCAAGGTAATCGACAGTAGGATAACACAGAGATGTTGATATTCGTTTGTTAGAAGGAATAATCAAAATGTATAAAAATGCATTGTCGTATATTTTCTCTTACCCATTTAGCGTAAAAAACAAAATCCAGTGCATATTGCGGTAGATCACAATTGAATAATAAGTTGTACCTTATAAAGTACAATTTTTCCAGGGTAATATATTTCGATACATGAAAAAGCATGTGGGTAGGTAGGTGTATGGATAACTAGGCCTGACTAGACCAATGGTATGACCATCACAGCATGTAACGGGGCAACCAGAAGCAATAAAAAATTGGCAAATAAGATCTGATGAAAACAAAAGCATTAGATAAAGTAAATATTCGTTTTCTTTTTAATTTAAGTAGCTTTGTAGCATAAAAGTGTAATGCGATTGTGCCCGATTATAATACAAATTTATTGCTTTTTTGCACAGTATGTGGTTCCAGTCTCCGTTAAATACACCAACAACTTTAGGATAAAAACCATTCTCGTTATTGGGTGTGTAAAATCTAAATTAACGGCGTTTCCTAATTTATTTTTTTACAAAATACCGCTTTTCTCTAGACAGGGCGAGATTATTCCTATTGCGAGAACTATAAGGCCAAAGCATTTGACTTTCATGGTGGTATCCTTCTATAGTGTTACCATCAAAATTCTTGTAAATCAAAGAAGCACTAAGAAAGTTAAACGACACCATTCATGACGCAAAACTAGCAAAAAGGAAAAACAATATGATCTCAAAAACGTTGCTCAGCTTCTCCAGCTCAATTTTTCAAGAAGTGCCTTTTGTAGCCAGAGTAGCTACCCTTTTAATCAGACCACATCGTTTAGGGCTATCAGTCATAACTGTCGGGAAAAATGTATTCAATAACCAGTGGACA
Organism: Morbakka virulenta; assembly: GCA_003991215.1. NCBI lineage: Eukaryota > Metazoa > Cnidaria > Cubozoa > Carybdeida > Carukiidae > Morbakka > Morbakka virulenta. Next base: position 212,009 of record RDPX01000377.1, on the reverse strand, counting down.
TCCAGAAATTCAGTCACGTGTATGAGCTAATTGAGCAGTACGTTGAGCTGGTAGAGGAACCCAAATGTCTATTTCATACTTGCCTAAATAAAAAAAATTGATATTTGTATGACATCCTCAATCTGACTGGGTGCAACAAAAAGTTATTTGATTTGGCAATGTCTAAACGTTGACAAAATTATCTTGAATATTACGTAAAACTGCATCCGCTGCTTTAGACGACTTCAGTAAAGGGGGAAGATTGAGGTCACCGCTTATCAGTAGCTCCTTCGGATTGCTTCTGGCTAGCAGGTTACTGTGGGGCACACCATAACGGCAATTCAACATTTGGGGGTAAATGTGTGCCCACTGTTGGCAGGTTAGGCCTCTAGATCTGCTATTGGTACAACGTAAATCCATATCATATGCTGGGTTTTTCCACCGAGCTGCACTGAAGCAGTGAGGTAGAGCTCTTAGGTCAATCCCACAAAAATAGCACCATACAATACTAAATGGCTCTCAGTATCCCGCAGCCTCAAGGCAGAGGCTCAGGATGTAAATTTAGGCTTACAGAGTTTAAAGTTTAAAAGAGCTAGACAGACCAGAGAAATTGAAGAATGAACTGAAAAATATGAAATGAAATGGAACATCATCAGTTTGTCAGAAACGAGAAACAAGAAGCACCTTTGGTGTAAATTAATAGTGGTAACCATCAATACAGCTGGGGAGGAGAGAGATCAGCTGAAGGGCCCGTGTTTCTCTTTTATAAGAACATTAAAGACAAAGTGGTAGAGTACAGAGGTGACAGGAGCAGAGTGGCATCACGTTCAATCAAGGTCAATACAATATGGCAACTACAAATTGCTCAAATCTGTGGGGTAACATCAACCCACTTTGATAAGAAGCTGGGGGACTTTTAAGTTACCAAGCTACCAAGTACGTTAGTTACCAAGTACCAAGTTTAGTAAGTTACCAACAGCGAACAGAAACTACTATAAGATCGCGATTGGCGTCTTTAAAGCTCAAGTGAGCAATAACCATCAGGAAGATGCAGCAACAGTTGAACATTATGGATGTAGGGTAGGAGGTGTGAGAGAGGAGCAAGATTAGTTCAATTTACAATTACAGCACCTGAAAATATAACAACCTCAAATACCTGTTTTAAAAAGAGGAAGAGTATAAGATGGGCATGGTGGGGTCCAAATGGACTGGTGAAGCACAAGGTTCATTACAACTTGACCAACAAGAAGTGCATGGTGAAAAATGTAGATCATTCAGAGACTGACTAACACTGGGAGTGACTATCGGCTATTAAGAGGAACCATAAAGATCAAGATAAGAAAAGCGAGCAACAAAGTAACGAATCCTGAAAATCCCAAAAGCAACATTCGAACCTATTATTGATGGGAGAGGGATTTCGGATTCAACGTTAAAAGTGCTTCTTTGCTAAGCGAAGAAAAGGTTGGTGTGGGGGAGATGACTAGTAAGATTAAACTACAAACTCCATATAGAAAAGTGCTTAGAAACAGCAGGGAGGCAAAGAAGAAGATGACTGATTCAGAGATACATCACGTACAATCACCTGAGTTTGCAGAAATACGTCAGACTATCAGTAATCATAGAAGACGTTAGAGAATACAATACCGAGGGTCTCAAATACGCTGGAAAAGCAGGAAAGTTCTTTAGGAAGCCAGCAACGAAGAATGAAAATATATGACACGATTCTTCTTAGAGAAGAAGGAAGCAATATTATTACAATAATGAAGGCGAATTCCATATGGTCAAAATTGTATTAAAGGTTGTAAAGATCATTATGTAAAACATAGTAAAAACGGAGGAAGAAAATATACCGTCTATATTGGCCAGTAACATGGAGACAGTTTTAAACTAAATATAGAATAATAAAGCACCAGAGAAGATCAGGTAGAAACAGAAATTATAATACCAGGGGGAGAGGTAGATACAAGAGCTATTCAATGGAATATTAAGTACAAAAATAGTGCCCCCAAAGTAGAAAGATGCCATTATAATACTGATATGTAAGAAGGAATGCAGGGAAGAGCTTGCCAGCTACATACCGACTGGCTTGAAGCAAACATCAACACAAAATCAGGGCAGGAAACTGGCAGTTGCGCAACGAAGCAAAATGTGATGCTTGCTAAGCATCAGGAAAGAGGTAAGATTCGAAATGAAGTCATGAGATTCAGCACGAAGGTGACATAATTGATAAGGTGTAATGTATGAAAGGACAACGGAAAGGAAACGGAGCAACAATCTGCAACATCAAGATGGCCACCCAGGGAACGAAAACGAATAGGGTGTAGAGCAAAAAGGAGATGAAGAGACAGCATAGGAAAAGTTAGTGCCAATCAGTGGGTGTAAGTGGCTCACCAGCAATAGCATTAAACATTGAGATGATGATTTTGATGTTGGTCATAAGCCTACGATATAAATATAACAAAGCTAGGCAATGTCATAAGCCTCAAGAATTGGTCCAGGTGATCTCCCAATGCAACAAAGAACGTTGGCATGTTCTGAGTAAACTATTCATAGTTATTGATTTCCTTCTTGATTTCCGTGTAGCTGTCTACGTTTACTAGTAAAGCATTCAAATATCTCAAGTGAGTGTTTGCTGTTAGGTAATCTGGATGTCCTAACAATTCATTAGTTAATCAATAGTGCCTTAAGCGAAAATTAATCAACACAATGGTTTTACTAACTTCTTAACTCAATTTTTAAGCTTTCAGTCTATTTACACTGGGAAAGCTAAGTACAATATACAGGCTAGAGAATGTGATTGGTTCACTGAAATTTACTTTCAACAAGTAGTGATGTTGTTGAATATGGTTCACTAAACAGTGCTCTAATTTTTTTAAAAGTCGTAATTGACTTTTACTTACATAATTTTCATCTGACCGCTTGGCATTAAAATTCGCAAATCAGCCTGTTGACTAAGTGAGCAAAAAAACCCCGTGTTGTTGAAAACGTTTGAATAAACAAGCTACAGAATTCTACTAAATATTCAGTTTTCTTATTCTAAATTATGAGTTTACAGTGTCACCTCTACCCCTGTGGCCATGTTAATATCACATGATTACAATGTTCTCGATGAATGCGGACGAGGATTACTAATAACTAATGTATACGAAAGATACACGTTCTTATTACATGGAGAATTATATTATGCAAATTCAGTTCACAAAATACATATTCTATATACAAATGTTCATTACCGTTTGAATAAATGAAAATAAAACTGGAACAACGCATTACATACCCCAGACTGCTATTCAAATAATAACCAACCAATGGGGAATTAATGATGCAAAATCTCATCTTTTAACTGCTGCTATGACAAGGTATGGAGTTGAAAAGTCAACACTGGTCATTCTGAATGGTCACACTACCAAAAAGCTGTTATTATACAAAAAATGCGGTTAACTATTATCCTCGTGCAACAGTCTGCTGAACAATGACGAATTATAAGCTAATTGATAAATATTTAGCCTGCCATGTTTTAAAGTTACATTTGTAGAGGCGTTTGGCTTAAGTATATCGATTTCACCTGAGCTGTATTATACGGGACTTCCTACCAAAATTGTTTAATTGTACTCTTACTCTGTCAATTTACGTACAAAGTAAAATTTAATTGCAAACGATCTTTCACTTGGAAACCAAGGTGCCTCTGTGGAAAGTAAAAAAAGAAGTCTGTGAAGTAACAATGGCAGCAATTAAAAAAATCATGGCATTTATTAAATTATTTCTTCACAAGCACACCTTAATTAAAAGGTTCAGTATACGGTTGTTACCAGCTGTTACAACCTCATAATTAAAAGTAAGAGACTTTAGGCTATGTAAGTCAAAAAATATTTCTCATAGAATATAATCGCTTTATCTTAAAAAAGTCCAGTTGTTAATAGAAATGAAAACCAATTATGATCACATGCTGAGCCTTTACAAGCCGCAGTCTCATTTCACTTAACCAAGTTTTACCATCATTATTATCAGGGGTGTTAAAGGAAGTGTACAAGTGAAAAGACTTGATCATAAAGCAGGGCCCACAAAATTTCTATGATAAGTCATGTTTTGGGAAGAACGGAGGGACAGCCCCGGGAAAGAACACCAACCATGGAGCTGCGTGATAGAACGGTACGGAGGACAATAAAGCCGGAAGCAGATATACCTAATCGGAACAGACATGAATTCTTTTTGTGAAAGGGCGAGGTCGCACACACCAGACGATGTGGTGGGGGTGGATGCTCAATACTCATTTTCATCGCATGACTTGTTGTTACTGAGTATAATGACAACCAATTAACATTACAGCAAAATACAACATGATGGTACTCACAAAAACAATTCAGAAAACATATTAATATATTTGGATACGTTATCATAAGTAGAATAGAATTCACTTCGAGGTCTGAAATAATATGTAATTGAGGAGGATTGGGGAATAGGTCCGTAAAAAAATGTCCTGGGACCCTATAAATGGTTGGCACAATGGGAACTCTGCAGCACGCAAGATGGATACAACGTTTGGCAGTGTAAATCTTGGCTTTTTAAGTTAAAACATTATATCACCATTAAGAAAAAATTTTCAGAACTCCCCTTACTACTGACTTCTAGCCGATGTCTTCAGCCTGGGACGGAAGAGGGTTGAAAGTGTGGTGGCAGTGAAAAAAGGAAGCAGAAGACAGTCCTAGGAAAAGCTTCTACAACGCCTTACAAAGCACTTTAGCAGGGATTCCAAAGTATAACATAAAATTGCTGGTGGTCATATTTTTTCTGTTTTATCAAATATTATAAGTATATTGTACATGGAGCCTTTTGTATGCTGTTGAATTCGGTTGTCCGCTTCCTAAAAAATGTTTCTATTAAAGCCTAACAAATGAATGTTCCGGCTTCCATGACAACAACGACGTACATTACATTACATTGGAAGGTAATTTTTCCTGACTTTGGTTTTTTTTCATATTCAAATTCATTTCATTAATACCATCAAGACGACAAGAATAGATTGTCCTTAATGTTTTGATTCACAGGTCTTTCATTTTCAACCGTTGTTATCTGCCATCATTGCCTCTCTTATTACTCATTAGAGCTGTCTCCCTTTAAGTACTCAATAACCTGAACTAAAAATTCATTACCTTTCCATTTTATATTTTGATGGGTAGCTAGCAAGATTCAAAATCTCACAATGATAGTCCCTGTAAAGGGCAGTGTGTGTGTTTGCGGCACTAATAACATTTACCTTACATACTGGAATGAACCACTAAAAGGATCTCTGACATTTAACAACATATAAACTAGATTTCAGTTCCAGCAATCCACGAAATGAGGCGCAGCGACTATTACAGTCCAACTACAAAAAAATCGGGCTAAAAAAATCGGACCCCCGCAAGTATGTCACGGCAAACAGACAGACGGATTTATGATATGGATAATATAAGTGCATCCGGGTTAACTGGTTATGCATATATTCAGTCCCTTATGTATAACTCTTGTTACACCTACAGACTGGATACCGCAACCCCCAGCCAAAAGAAGATAAACAATGCTCCACTAATAACTATCAAACTTTTAACTTTTCAAATTTCTCGCATTTAGAATTACGCAATACTTGGTAACAGCAATATTCCAATAATCGTTCGGCCAACTTTTTTATGACAAGCTGTTTCAGCTACAACTTTTGCATAGTTTCTACACAATCTGCTTACATATCGGCGTGCAATTGTGAGGCAGTACTCATATGTACAGAAAATATAATTGAATTTCATACCAAATTCTACGCATTAGAAAAATCTGTTTAACATACTTCCTATAGCCTTCTCCATGACCACCATACATATCTCACATACTATTCAAGCCGTGTCCAATGGCTTAAAGCCGTACCATCGATAATTTCCCTATTTCACACAGGGCTTTGTATTTTTCTCTATGCTTGCATAACAACTGTTCAATGGGTTGTATTGTATAGAATTCTCCATCTTTACTGCATATTTCGACATGATGTTTTGCTATAACTGGTTCAGACACTTGATTTATCAAAATGTCACTTATGTAATTACAGAGCCTACGTTTTAAATCATTGACAGAGACAAACCTTGTAATTCACATATAAAGCAAGAAATAAGACACACCAAACAGCAGCTATAAAGCAGATACAAAGCTGCTTATCTTTTACGTTGTACTTTTTACCTGTTAAAGTGAATTTAAACTATCGATCATTGAAGAAAAAAACAACAACATCATTTAGGTCTTTAATGATATCCAGTCCAGTTTACTTCGCCCTACATTATAAACCTTTCGACGTTATCTTTATGAAATCAGCAGCATTGTCAGGTTTCAAAAAGATATTCTAAATAATGTTAAAAATTAATAACTATTCTTTGGGGCTGAAAAAGGCTTTGAAAATTGTAACAGAATAAGAACTAATTGAACTGCAACTGACATGATTCCACTGCAGTTAAAACTTGACGAACCAATCAGTGTAAAAAAGCTGATTCATTCAAATTTATCCGGCAAAGTGATTTTATCTTCTGGTTTTATTTTGAAGGAATGTGAGTTCGAATCTCACTCGGTTCCATTAAAAGTCAAAATGTTACTGCTCCACTTGTTTAATATATTTAAAAAGTTGTGTGTTATATATGTATGTACTTATGTATGTATATATGTATGTATGTATGTATGTATGTATATATGTATGTATGTATATATGTATGCATGTATGTATGAAAATATGGTTGCACAACTGCATTTGTTGATAAAGTCAGACAATTACATCATTCTGTGAAGGCTTGTATAAATTTTAATGGTCATTTATCAGAAGAAACTGCTATTGACCATGGAGTGAAACGTAGGGGGGGGGGGGCTTTCTGGCCCCAACTCTATTTTCACTGTATTTGACTCCGGTTATGTGGAATGTCTTTTATGACTATGACACAGGTGTTCATTTCCGATTTAGAACTGGTAAAGTGTGCAACATAAGTAGATCCTAAGTCAAGACTCCTGTACGTTAGTCTTGTTCATTATGTTCCACTATGTTGATCTTGTTGCTAATTCTGCTGGTGACATGCAGTCTGTCATGGGTCGCTTTGCTGATACATGAATTCGTTTTGGTTGGGCAATCAGCATTGATTAAAATAAAGTAACGTATACTCCTGCACCTGGTGAGCTTCACGTAAAGCCATTTTTGTTAATGGACAAAGGGTTAAAGTTGTCAACCATATGGTTTACCTGGGAAGCGCTCTCTCAAATGATGGCTCTCTCGATTTTGAAATCAACAAAAGGATCAACAAAAGGATCAGCAAAGCTTCAGATTCTTTTGGTAAATTAGAAGACAGAGTTCGGTCTGATGGAAATCTCACTCTAGAAAACAAACTTTCTGTATATGAGACCTGTATGCTGGCCACTCTTTTGTATGGACGCTGCATCAATCGCAAATCAAGCTGCATGAGAGATTTCAACATCTCACGCACATTCTTGGAACCAAATAGGAGAGTCGTACCCAAGGCACTACTGTCTTATTCAAAACAGTGAGGATATCGTCAATGGTGATGAGAAGTCAGATGCGCTAGGTTGGTCACTTGATACGAATGGACGACTCTAGCCTCCGTAAACAACTGTTCTACGGCGACAAGTCATCTGAAAAAAGACGTCGGTGTAAGCCACGAAAAAGGTTCAAGGACGATGTTAAAGAGAACCTGAAGGTGGATTACCCTCTTGTGGCCAGTAACCTAAGTCCCAGTCATGGTAAATAGCATTAGAAAGTAGAAGAAGCTTCTATAAGCCGCGGTGAAAGCAATACTTCAAGGAGAGGAAAAAACTCTTACGAGAAACCTGCAGCCAAAGCGACTACTGGTCATGTTGCATTGGCTTGCCACTGGGTTATTGTTGTGGAGGCTTAGAGAGTGACAATCGTATTCTGTAACCACTTGTCACTATAATCCAATGATATACGGATGTTACTTGACATCTTCATTTATATCTCTTGTATTTCAACCTATGACGGTGGAGCAGTGGCGATGTGTACAGAGCTGACCAGTTGGAGGTACACAGTCACAATGTCTCTATGAGTCTCTTCGCTCTACCATTGCATTTACTTCGATTAATAAAAAAATAGTGATTTTCGGTCATTTCAATGCCCATGTTGGGAAAGATTATGAGACGTACGAGTGCTCTTGGCCGTTATGGAATTGTAACCATGAAAGCTAACGGCCTCAAGCTGCTAGAACTGTGCTCAGAATCAGATCTAGCAACCTGTAACACTTTTCTTCACTGTAAACTAAAGCAAAAAGCTATTTGGGCACATCCACGACTAAGGTATGGTTACCTTATTGACTTCATCATAGCTCGAAAATGCGACCTTCGTGATGCATAAACTGCTAGTGTCATGCGCAGTACTGAGTGTGACATTTATGATAAGATAGTGAGAGTAAAGTTTAATTTATGGGTCCGTAAGAAAATTCGTCAAAGTGGCATTAAGGTGCCTAACCGTTTTAATGTCGCCAAGCTAAATTTGCCTGAAATTCAAGAGGGCGTAAGAAAAGCTTGATCGTCTTGCGTTTGATGGCACGTGGGACAATTTCAAAACTCTGGTTTATTCTGCAGGAGCCTAAGTCCTTGGCTTCAAAGGGGAAAAACTACAGTTACTGGTTCTACGACAATAATCTTAAAAGTAACCAAGTGCTGATGAACAAACAAGCTATTTATGAATCTTTACTTCGTCAAAATCAATGTGATTAAAAGGCTAATTTGCAGCAATACAAAGAGGTCAAAGCCACATTGCAACGAGGGGCGAGAAAAATGAAAAACCAATGGTGGTTGAAAACGACAGAGTAAATTCAAAGGGCCTTTGATACGAAGAATTCGAAAGAATTTTTTGGACGCCGCCTTAAATATGGTACTCCAGCTTCTTCGATATCTATTCTGATGTTGAAAGATAGTTCTAATGTCATTAAGGTTCCAGAGAAGATTTGGAAATGATGGCAGAAACACTCTAGTGACGTGTTCCACAATCCCTCAACTGTGAATCACAGCCTCCGGCAATGAGAAGTCAAGCTTAGAATGGGTCGTTTGCCTAGTCTGGATGAGGTGGAGTGAGCTATCACGCAAGTCAGCAGTGATAAAGCACCTAGTTTAGATGGTTTTCCATTGAGACTGGATCAATGGTGTCTTGGTGAACTTGTTTAAAGGTAAAGGGAAGAAGAATGTTTATGACTACCACCGTAGGATCACGCTGTTGGACGGTGTTGGGCAATTTCTTGCGCAAAAGGTCATGAAAGCTTGCGTCCTTTTTAATGGGAATTTATCTGATGAAATCCAAGTTGACAGTTGTGCCAATGCATTTCAAGGTTGTGATAAGGGTGTCATGTTAGGCTCTCGAAGATCTCACTTTTAATCTCAGAAGGTTTAATGACATGACCAAACTACATCATGTCTTTGAGAGCTACTGTACGAAGACGACGCCGTGTTCTTGTCAAACACCGATGCTGATATGCAGCATATAACAAAACAAAACGAAGGTGATGTTCACTCCCGCACCAGCGAACCATATTTAGTACCGGACATAGAAGTCAATGGTGCTATGCTAGCAGTAGTTAATTCGTTAGTCTATCTCGGCAGTGCTTTGTCAAGGGAGGACTCTCTTAATACTGAAATCCATAGATGAATTCAGAAGGCCGCTGTAACTTTTTATGATCGGACCAACTTGATACCGGGTAGGCCAGACCACACAACCTGTCTGTGTAATATGCAGCAAACTCTCCAAGTCCACTTTCAATATAAAACACATGACTGTTTATAAAAATACTCTTCAGCCTCCAGAAGTAAACCAAGTGGAAATCACTCAGTTTGAATTTCACATTTGCTTCAAAGTGTGCAAGTTTACAGAGAGAACGCAAGATGACGGCAATCGTCTGGAAAGATGCAGCAATCATTATGTATTTGAAGATAGCTGTAAACAGCGAGCAGAATTAATGAGGGTGTGTCAAAATGCCGACCAGATAGAAATGTACACAATTCCGAATATTTGTGCAATATGTACTCGGTCTCTTTTTCTAAAACAGGTCATGTCACTTAAAACAAATTTTATGAGAACCATATCACACTGTCAATAGCTAATAGGCTCGAAACTTGCGTTTCTAAAAAGACTCAGGTCATATAGCATAAAATATTTAGTGTCTGGATTCGAAAGGCACATACTAGCTCAGGGTAAGTAGTGTAAATCATATCTGCCATTTGTGTTATTAGACTGTATAGATCTGCAGTCATTTGAATGCCCTTGGAAGAAATGAAGATGACGCCTTACTGAACAGGCCCGCTACCGTCGGTCAATCTGAAACAATTATTACATATCTAAGTAAATATGTATGTATGTATGTATGTATGTATGTATGTATATACACGTATGTATGTATTTATGTATGCATGTAAAAATACATTTATGTATCTATCTTCCGTTCGTATGCATTAAATCTGTTGAGCGTTTCGAGCGATCAGGACATCAATAAATCCTTTCCAGTTTCCTTAGAGGCCAATTTTATCTGGATGTCATTGTAAATTTGTACATATACAATATTGTACAAAAGATCTGGTAACAATATCTTACCAATAATGACTTTCAGTAGAACTCAAAAGGGATCAACTATAATGAAACAGGAAAGGCACAAGTTTACTCTAGGCTGGATATAAGTTTTTTCTTCNATGTATGTATGTATGTATGTATGTATGTATGTATGTATGTATGTATGTATGTATGTATGTATGTATGTATGTATTTATGTATGCATGTAAAAATACATTTATGTATCTATCTTCCGTTCGTATGCATTAAATCTGTTGAGCGTTTCGAGCGATCAGGACATCAATAGATCCTTTCCAGTTTCCTTAGAGGCCAATTTTATCTGGATGTCATTGTAAATTTGTACATATACAATATTGTACAAAAGATCTGGTAACAATATCTTACCAATAATGACTTTCAGTAGAACTCAAAAGGGATCAACTATAATAAAACAGGAAAGGCACAAGTTTACTCTAGGCTGGATATAAGTTTTTTCTTCTTTCCTGAACCATATTTCAAAATGCATGCAATTCTGGCACCTTTCACTGTTTCAATAAAATGTTACACTGAAAACAAAATTCTTTATGAATTCAGTTAGAGTTATCAGTAAATTTACAATTTAGTTGGATTTCATGTTATATGTAGCAAGAGGTCTTGTGGACGTACACCATCTTTGCAATTTCAAAACCATAACATTTTGTCATTTCGTCTCCTTGTAGAGCTATTTACTGGAGCAAAAAATCAACGATTCATATCGTTCAGAATTTGTATAGACTCAAAGGCGCATCGTGACTGGTGCAACTGAAGCAACCATGTCAGTCAGACTTGTAGAATCAGGATAATATTCTTTCGTCTTACTTATTCCTTTGCTGATTTCCACAATAAAATTTCGGCTCTTGCACTTCAAATTTCAATGGCAGTTTAAGTCTCCGTAAAATATCGACCCCAGCTCTTGTATGACGTACAATACGTCGTATCACTTGGTTTTACACCTCCTACTAAATTAAGAACTCAAAAAGGGTCATCAGTTTCGCTGGCTTAAGTTAAGACAATCTTCAACGTTTTAAAGATAGACCCATTATTTGCTACAGTCAACACAGTGGCAGAAGGTTTTAAGATTGACTTACTCATGCAAACCAATAAAAACACCATTAACTCTTGCCATTGCTCTGTTTAAGCTGAAAACAAGGAAACTCGTGGTGTTGCCTGAGTGGTGTGGAGTAGAAAAAAATATGTTTGATAATGCTATATTTCCTAAGCATGAATCACAGGATGTCCACAAACAGCATTTCACAAAAAAACCAAAAGCACTGAAAAGCTAAGGTATACCTAATCGCTCATTCGGGGATTGATGTGAGGTGATATGATTTTCTTTAGAATAATAATTTGAAGTGGTGTAAGAATTTGGGTCATTTATGAAGGCTTAAACACCCAACCCCTCCTTTCAGCAAGGACTGGGTTTTATCCATTATCACTGTTAAATACTGGAGAATGTACTTGCATTAATAACATCTTGATAACTGATAAAAAAGGCGGATGGCTTTTATTTCGCAATTCTAGTGGGCGTGGTCATGGAAATTTTCCCGTCTAGAGGCCCCAGTGATTGCCATAGTTTGATTTTATCTCTTTTACCCCCACTGCGACTCAGAAATGCAGCTTGATATTTGTTTTTTCGCTTTGTTGTTATTGAGTTACCTCACCTTTTAAGATAATAGTGGTGGTCTGTAAAATTTGAAGTAATCAGCTATATTTGCACTTATCATAAGTATGGATTTCATAAATATGTACTTCCAAACGATTGTGAAAGCCACTAATTGATGAGTAAAGAAATTTCATTACGTTCGGATACAATAATCTGTGCTTGTTCTCTGTTGTCATGTAATTCAAAATTCATACTCAAAACACGAAGGCTGTTAAGAGGGGCAACAACATGTTCCAAGATCATTTTTTACAAACTTCTAAAAGTAGTTCATCAAAGACATTACTAACCTTAAGACACGGCGCAACTGTTTCCATCTGTTTGACTGCTACCGCTATTGCTTTGAGTCTAGATACAGAACGATAGGGAGAAAACAAATTATTTCAAACTTTTTAAAGATGAATCTTTTGTATGACCATAAGCCAACGAAATACTGTTGAGAACTATTCTACAGAAGCTTCCGTGGCTGGCACGATTTTATTTACTACTAGCAGAAGTACCGGCGTTGCTCGGGTAAAAAAGTGCAATTTAGAAGGCTAAAAAGGCCCTATCAAGATAATTGGAAGGTATTGCTCGCTTAGAAATGTGATGGTAGACTATTTCAGTTCAAAGAGCTGCAACTACCTTGACACTTGGGGGTGTGGTATAGAAATAATAGATAACTTTAAACTTTGGCAATTTTACGAAAGAAAATGTTAGAACTTCAAATAAAAAATGCTATGGAAAAACATTGGCAAAAAGAAGAACCCTGGTCTCCTGCGTGACAGGCGGGGATACTCACCAATTTACTACCGAAGACTTGTACGGTCAAGGAGATTACTTTATAGTAAATAAATTTTCTTAATTTTTAAAAAAACTTTAATATTGTCTTATTTTTGTTTTGGAATTTATTTATTACAAATAGTTTTTAAAAATATTTTTAATTTTATTCAAATTTTTGACTGGAAGACTCCTTCAATTTGAAAATGGGATTGGCCGCCCCCTAACGACCCAGAATATGACCTCCGAGGTCAGCCTTTTATAACTCAGATCCTCCACCGGATAAAGACTCACAGTCCAAATTTCAGCTTCCAAGGTTCAGTAGTTTTCTCATAAATTTACTTCAAACAGACAGACAGACAAACAAACTCACTTTTATAAATATAGATAACACATGGCGCAATACCATTTGGTCATCTCACACGTATTTACCACTAACTAAAAAGTGACAGTCTAACAGTCCAAAGGACTGCCAACATCGACGATAAATAGCAGAAATTCTACCTAAAATGTTTCATGGCATACAAAGTATAGCAATACCTGGTTTAATCTGCGCTGTCGATTGCGTTCTTCTTCCTCAGAAGCAGCCAATGCCCTTGCTAAATTCATATCCTCTTCTTCCTGGGACGTTGGTTTGCTAGGTGTTTCACTGGGTTGACGATTGCTCCTTTGATCCCTGAGAGAGGCTTGTATAGCTCTTGCCAGAGCTTCGTCATCACTCTGTGCACCAAAATAAAATAAGATTTTAACGCTATTTTAATTATGGTTCTTCTTAAAATAAGGGTTTCCATACCTTTTTAAAGCCACGCCACAATCTCCTTTTCAATAATTTCTCGTAAAGTGTAAGTGATGTTCCACCAAGTTTGTAGTAGTCAGGCAAATTTTGGTTGACCGACTGTCGAAAAACTTGCTCCTATTGAAAATGCTCGTATTGAAATAAACACATTTGTAGTCTTTCTCTTGCTCGTACTGGTGGCATCAAGGAAAAAAGAAAAACGCTTTGCTTGTCGACTTGTAATATTAACACCAAAAGCAGTCCATAAAATGCCGGAGGAATGTTGCGCCATATTAAGGTTGTGAGTCGAACACTAGGGGAAACCCGGAACCCAAAAAAGCAAGCAAGGGAATGGAGTTGCAATGGTCGAAGCATTCCCCTGTTGTAACGATTCAAAATACAGCTCTAAATCCTGAACTCTTAAATTTTATTTATATATATACATATCGCTTGGGTATGGTTGAAATGAATAACACTGGCTGATAATTGGAGTCCTAAATGATTATCACAAAAANATATTAAGGTTGTGAGTCGAACATTAGGGGAAACCCGGAACCCTGGAACCCAAAAAAGCAAGCAAGGGAATGGAGTTGCAATGGTCGAAGCATTCCCCTGTTGTAACGATTCAAAATACAGCTCTAAATCCTGAACTCTTAAATTTTATTTATATATATACATATCGCTTGGGTATGGTTGAAATGAATAACACTGGCTGATAATTGGAGTCCTAAATGATTATCACAAAAAGTTTGATCCAATAACAATAACAAAAAAGACAACAGAATAGCATGGTATAGAGACACTGAAAAGAAACGTTGATAATTACTAAAAGAAGAGAAAAACCAAAATCAGCAAATTAGTTAAAGTTAATCCTTAATAGTATATCAACTGCTATCAAGAAGTAAAAAGGAAAAAGAAAATGCACAAGTAAAAGAATGTGATCCATTAAAGTCTTGGCAGCAATAACTACACTAAAACCTTAGTAAACCGAACTCTGAGGGGAAAAGTAAACAACACCTGTGAACAGTCCCTAAGGTGTTAACTCTTCACGCTTATTAGGGGTTTTGTAGCACCTGTCGATTCTATCTTCGTTATCGTTGCTATTTGATGGTTCAGATAGGATTGAATATCATCAAGATACATACTGTTGACGGTCTATGGTTCAACATAAAGAAAACAATGTACCTGTGAGCTAACTCTGACCAGGAATAGGTCTCCATCTGCTTCACCGGGTTTATTTGGAGCTTGAATTTCGTGGGAGAAGAATACGGTCGATAAACTCAAATTCATTGATATTCTTAGAGTGAGCAGAGAAATAGTTGACCATTAAAACCATCTTTCTACACCAGACAATTGATATTCAACATTACCAAGAAAACAAAATGATAGAAGGAAATTAAAAAAAAACTAAAGGTAGCTGTTTTTTGTTTCTTGGCTAGTAAAATAAGAGTCCGCAATTAGGGAATCGACTAATGCGGAGTTCGTATAATGCAGACCTGTCAAGTGTTAAAACTTTTAGGGGGGAGAATATCATTTTTTAGAAATGCCGNAAATATATTACATGGGGGAGGGAGACAACTTTTCACTTCAAAATGCGGGAGTCTCCCGCAAAATGCGGGAGACTTGACAGGTCTGATAATGAGGGGTTATGTATGGATTTCTAACGAAACAAAGCACACAGTTCACAAGATTTCTTAGAAGGTGCAAATAACCAGCACATTTGAACCAAGTATGATCTGAATAACCAGGTACTAAATATGGAAATACTCAGCTTCACAACTCCCTCTCCACTCAAACACACACACTAACACATCCAAAACTATAAAAAGGTACCTGCTTCTTTCTATTCTATTTTTTTATATACATATATATATATGTATATATATTATATATTAGAAATCTAATGACGACCAAAATAAAAATTTTACACCAAGTTAGTTGCTTTACTAAAGGAAATAAAAATATGATTTACGCAAAACGATCTAAGATGCAATGTTAACTCGTCTTATCATTTCCATAAATCAAACTCTTCTTATCATAAATTTTTTTACAACACAAGCTTCCACTTTCACCCAGAAAAATCCTTGATGTTCTAAATATTCTTCTACGTACGGCATATTTTAGACTTAATGGAGATTTCTACCAACCAAGTATACTAAGTGGCGGTGGAAGGTCCAACTTCAGCCACTGTCTTAAAAATGTACACAATCATTAGGAACAACAGTCTTCATAACAGCAGAGCATCCTCCAAATATCTCAGTCTGTTGTGTCAAAGGTGTTATTTTTTAAGTACAAAATGTCCAACTACAAGACCCACATCAACAATTAATATCACAGGTCAACAAACTTGAACTTTTTCTCTATATCTTGAACGAGATGAACATTTTCCTACTAAATTCTGGGCGCTGAATACGAATATCGTTACCAAAACGTTGAGTTGGCTCCCAATTTTCCAGAACTGGTACCCCCTAAATCTCAGAAACACGAAAAAACTAGTTGTTTGCTGAGTTTTCTTTTATTTTGTGATGTAATTCGATGACAAAAATACTTAGATTTACCGCGATGTCAACATGAAAAGCTAATTTCACAATATTTCAGAGTTTTTTCTCCTTAGCGCTTCTCCTGTGGATGGTATCAGGATCATCCCTTATCAGCGGCCAGCAGAAGTCAGCGAGCGTCGCACAACTCCAATTTCCTTCGTATCGCTTTTCAACTGATGCAATATCCTGGTGAAAGCGTTCGGCGTGCTCATCACTGTAGTCACCGCAGTTATCAGTAAACTGCTCTAGATGTGAATGCGTAAAATGAACCTTCAGTGACATGTTGCATCCAAGCTCCTGGTAGGCCCTCAGCATATCACTTACTAGTTCCTTATAGTTTGCTGACCGCTGGTTTCCTAGAAAGTTGTTCACCACAGCCTTGAAAGAACACCATGCAGCTCTTTCCTTCGCACAGAGTAGCTGAAGAAAAGCACAATCTCGCAGAAGTTGCGTTATTTGTGGACCAACAAATATGCCTTCTCGAAGCTTAGCATCAGATGTTCGGAAATTTGTTTTTGATGTACTGAAATCCAGGTTCATCTTTATCCATATACTTCACAAAGTTTTTCATTAAGCCAAGCTTGACATGAAGAGGTGGTATCAACACTTTGTGTGGATCAGCTAGTGCCTCACTGATAACATTTTTCTCACCAGGTGTTAGTTTTCTCAGTGGCCAGTCTGCCTTTCTGTAATGTAATGAACGACATCTACTATCCCACTCACAGAGAAAACAACAGTACTTTGTAAAACCAAGTTGCATTCCCATCAATAAAGTGATAACCTTAAAAGTCTCCACAAATCATCCACTGGTGTTCATAATACTCTACAAACCTTAACAAGTTCTTGAAGCTGGAGATATTTCCTTTGTTTCAGCTGAATCTCCAAGAGGAATAGAAAGTAGCAATTTTCCATTATGCAAAAGGACAGCTTTTAGACTGGTCTGTGATGAATCGATGAATAATCTCCATTGCTGAGGAAAATAATCGATTTGGAGGGTTGTCATCAAAGCAGTAACATTTGATTAAATTGAAAATGACCCACTCTCTTCAAAGTACTTTTGCAATGCCTAGTGTCTGTTGCGAAAGGTGATTATTTTAACATCGGGTCTGAGAAGTCTCCACTCATGTAGTCTAGAACCTAAAAGCTCTGCCTTTTGTTTAGGTGGGTCCAAATCACGGACAAGATCATTTAGCTCTGCTTGACTTATAACATGCGGCTTTGAGGAGTCTGTAACACTCTAGAGGACCGAAATTTCACTAGAGTCAGAAGATTGGCTGCTGACAAGTTCATCTTCGGTGAGGTCCGAGCACTTATCTAAAAAGAAAATTATGATTAAGTCAGAAGATTAGCAATCTTGAAACTGCTTAATCTGTTGCTGCATAATCTGGAGGGCAACTACATTCGTTTGCTATATAATGACCTCTTGCTTTGCCAAGCAACAGTCAACTACACATGACCTCTGACAAGAAAACGCCTTGCTACTGGGCAGCAGCTTTCAATTGTTCACATCCTCGCATTTCAATTAGCATTTGGGTATTACGGCTAACACAATGGAAACCCTTAACAAAGAAAAACTTATGTTATCACCTTGAATTGAAGCTGAGTCATCTAGTTGCCAGGCAAGGAACTTCACTTTAAACGACAAACTTAAATAAGGATTGTGTTTTTCAGTTGCTAAATTTAAGTTGTTCCTTGTCAAATTAAAATTAGAAATGGGTTTGTATGTAAAGAGTACTCACCAAAGTTTTCTGGACATCAAGGAACAGGAAGCTCATCACTGTGAGGTACTGGTCGAATAGCCGATGGTAGAGATGGATATTCTAGTTGGACTTTCGTTTTTTACGTAATACCCTTTGTGACAACTACTCCGGAAGCATAAAAAAGTAGCAGTCATCAACATGGTTTTTCAGTTCTCTCCAAATAATAGGCACTGCAAAACTTATAGATTGTCTATTTCCGTTGGCCCACCAAGGTAGTCTTGTAACACATATGTCGCAACACATTTGTGGTGTCCATATCCTTCCTTTGTCACCAACTTTACATCCAAAGTAAAAATAATAAGCTCTACAAATAAATGGTTTTAGCGAGCGGCATTGATCTGAAAATGCTAGCTGACCACAAATGTAGCATAAGTTGCCTGGCTTGTTTCGACATTCCCGCGGTATGATAGCGCCTTGATATAATTACAGAACTGACTCCTTTCTGTTCCACAGCGACTTTACGAATGAACTAATATTTATTTAGTTGGTTACACGGAGTTACTATCACAACAAAAGCCGAAAATGAGTCCAAAATCGTATCTTTTGTCAAGCTGAGCAAACAAACAGACCTCTGTTAAGGTTTCTTTCTTTTCTGACAACTACTTTGAAGTAACACTTAGTTAGATAACGCAATCTTCTGAACTTTCTTTACTATTTTTTCTTGAAAATGCATTTTTTTTCAAAAAAAAAATAAATTTAAAATTCTGAAAAAATGGGAGCCAGTAAAAAATTTAAATATTATTCTTGGAATCAGCGCCGAAAAATAACCCAGAAAAAGTGTTTTTCATTCAAGATACATTTTGGCTGTATACCTGAGTATTCTCAAACAAAATTTACCAACAACGAAAATAAAATTACAGTTACATTCCTGAACACTTGTAGAGCGATGTGCAGACAAAACTAAGTAAAATTCTACAGAAATCCAACGCACATAAACCTATACCGGAAAAAAAGAAAAAAAAGAAGCATACCATTACAATGAAAGAACTTGAAATCAAAGGACATCACAAATAATATTCTTTGCCAGTTTAATTATATGGATTGTAAAGCTGGGAATGCGGAAGGGAAAAAAAGAATATTAAATATAAGAACCAAGGAAAATATAAAAAGAGTCGGTAAATAAAAGAATTCACACTGAAAACTTTGCTGGAGATATAATTGTGAATTTGATTCGGTGTACGAGAAAGCATTGGGCTTCTGCAAAAAAATTCGAAATTATTAACCAACAAGGAGGCAATCTACCTATAGAAAAAACCACATAATATCACAGAAGCATTCTTTAAATTAACACATATGTGTAAACTAACACTACAAGAAAACAGTGACATCTGAGAAGAAATGGTGATAGCAATTCCAATTTTATTGCTCACACATCAAAGTGCTAAGCAAAAGAGTAATCTAGGGTCAGCAAAACCTGTGCTTGGTGTTGACTGGCTTCAAAATGCCTTTGAAATGGTCAAGAATAAAGGTCTTCTGAACACGCCCGAAGAAATCTGCAATGATGACAAAGGCCTCAGACATCCGAAACTTCTACAACAACTAGCTCTCTGCAGTCCACCTTCAGGGTAACACAACAATGGAATGCATCCAAACAGTTATTATCGTAACAAACAGAGTCAGGCACGGATGTGGAATCTTGTCCGATTTTTTAAATCTAAATGATAGTTCACGGATTAGAAGATGTTCCTAAAGGTCTCGTTATTAATGGAGTTCAAATATCGAATAAGGAATAACTAAAACGCCGCAGACATCCTGCTTATGCAGACAGAACGATGTCCCACGAGAGAAAGATGTACTATATGATTACTAGACAGGACAGATTTAAGTGAAAGTCGATTTCTTACGATCATTCATGGGAAGAAGACAATGTTAATTTCGGAAAAATTGCTGGAGACAGCTTTCAAATTCAAACCTGGTGATGACACTATTAGATAAGCTTTCTTCTTTATCTCCTTTAATTATGTCGGAGTCAACGTAACATCACAAGAAGGATGAAACAAAGAAATCAAACGGAAAACAAGAACGACAGAGGATGCATTCAACAGACTAAGAAATATCATTACCAACTTAAAGGTCTTGAAGTAAATAAAACTCTACCACTCTAAATCGTACGTCTGGTAAGTACCTCTCTACGTGGTTGAAAACCGTAAATTGTAAAACCGGAGTCATTGCGTAATAGCGAGCCCAGTGAGATGTGGTTTTACAAGGATCTTCTATGTCAAACAAATCACAAACGACAAAACTGCTACGTAGAGTACAGCAAAAGATGCAACTACTTAATTAAAGTTAAGAAGAGTCAACTACTTAGAGAATTAAAAAGAGCCAACCCAACTTTCTGGGACACTACAGGAACAAAGATAAACTACAAAACTTGTTCCTCAGCTGAAAGGTTACGGGGAAACCAGCACTGAACAGGTAAAGAGGGGAACCTATTTGCAAAAGTTCGTATCCACGTTTAGTAATGTGGACCGGTTATGAGGCATAGGAACAAATCGAGAGCGATGGTAGAGTATTATCTTAAGTTGAGCTACATGGCTCGCACTATGTTGATCGGCCAAGGCACTTTGGAACCCGCCGACTGTACAATTATAAAACACAAGAAAGTTTTGTTGCAATACATACCATTACCTGTCGGTTACTATTCTGTGATAATGCCTGCGTCTGCTGTCCTGGTCTCTGATACGTATTGTGAGAATACGTTGGTTTTTCTGGGAGTCTGCTGTGGTAATGAAAAAAACACAACAAGATTTTAAGGTGTGAAGTGAAAAGCTCTTGAAGCGGCTTTCTGTGCACTTGTATGGAAGGAAATAATAACGTATTTAGTACAGAAAGTTGTACATGCTTTCCGAGTTCATCATAACGGTTAGTCTTCTCCACAACTAAAGTATCAAATGATAGACAATTCCTATTTTTCCTCAAAAAAAAGTCGTCACCTGTGGTTTTGCCTGCGTGCTATCTCCGAAAAATGGCTTCTCACTTACTTTCAGAAGCTTTGGCTAATCTCAGACAGACTTTGATAAAATACACTCCAACTGTTACTTCACAGTCATAACAAGTGATATGTCATCAGTCTCAGTTTCCGTACGCGCCTCGAAGATAACTGAATCGTTCAGCCATTATATATATTCTTCTTCATTCTTACACCCTCTAAAATTACAAGTCTACATTTTCATCAACATTTTGCAAAACGGTTACAGTACTAAAGGTTTTTAGGAAATGGTGTGATCACCTTTTAGAGTTCAAGCCCTTATTACTTCTTCTGATGTTCTTCTCAAAGCCACCAAGTATATTACAAAAGATTGGGTGCCTTTTTGAGTAACTTTAAAGAGTAAAAGATAAATTTGCCAGGAAAGGCTGCCACAAGTTCCATAAAGTCTTAGTCAACCCTTCCATAAAAATATCATTAACCATAAAACATTCAACTGAGTAGGGAATTCCATTCCACATATAACTATATGTGGGATTGAATTCCCTATTCAATCATCGAGTCAATTATTATTTCACTGGTCTTTTTGTCGTGTACAAAATAACTTTTGGAAAAAACATCCAACACTTACGAAAATTCGTCCCAATAACTATTACATGGGTGCTGTCAATTTGGCTTCCATTGGGGACCTTGGAGTGAGAAATGTCCGACATTCTCTAGTTGGAACCATTCAAGGGTCGACAATTAACCCATCCCAATATCATTCTGGGAGACAAAGTCTGGAATCACATGTTGCATACAAACAAAATAAGTAATACCAAAACACAAAAAAAACGAATGGTGCTGTAAGAAAGATAGAGGTTACTGTGCCTTTGGCTTTTTTCGGGTTTCATGCAGTAAAAATTGGTGAGTGACGAGTCACACCACATACGAAAAGACGAAAAATAACATCGAAGAATACCAGTGATAAAAATGATAAATAATGATAAGCATCATCATAATAATGAAACCATCATAAAGCAGTAAATAAATCTACGAATGACTCCTGGAAAATCTTACACAGCTGAAGACTGCTCTCTCCTTCTGCAATCATGGTCATTTTCATGGCGATGACGAACACAAAAGTTTCGCTTACAAGAAGCACATGTGACTGGTACAACCTAGCGAAAAAGTAGCAAAAAATAATGTTTGATTATCTAAACATTAAAGTAAATGTCATTACAAAACAAAACCCATTGGTTAATCATACGTAACAACTGCTGTCTGTCCGAAATCTTAATTTATGACACCAGGGCGGTTTCAATCATTGTTTTGTAATTGCCTAGGGATGACATCTGAATAACAACAAGTCGCACATGGTGAGCCTTTTACCACAGTAGAGGTTGATGGGTGAGTCAACCAGCCTTTTATAAGCGTTTCAAAAATTATATTAAAATCCATTTATTAGGTATTCCACATATATTTTATATTTGTGTCAATCTCCAATCCCCCCACCCCACCACAAAACCCCCCAACACACTCATTTCAAATAGGCAAAATTCAACTCCGTTCTCCAGCAGTAGCAATACATTTTCAGAGGTTAGCGCAGATGACTGTATTGTCAATATAATCACTTTTTGACAGTAACTTCGTCCATCACCTTCATCAAAGGCTCACGGTACACAATATCACAGGTCTTGCTGAAATCAAGCCAACAGACAGAGATTAACATATCTACTCCTGCAATGCCGTATCCAGACAATTACTTTCCATTTAAACTGCTTTCAAATCCTTGAACTTTTAGCCTAACTGGTCCTGATATTAAGAATATCATCAGCAATAAACGAATAGTGCAAAAAAGTAACTTTGAACCCCGGTGCTAAGATGTTCAGGATGAGTTTTGGTAGATGCTCTTATGCTTCCTGTTATACTCAACAAACTAAGGTAAACATTGCAATTATCATTCTAATACGGGAAATGTGCTCCTGAATCACAAACTGTAAGTGTGAGCTAATTATTGTTTGTTTTCGACGTCTTTTGTCCAAGCTCCTGGGCTTGTATTGTGGCCTTCTTGGAAGCTTCTTCAGCGCAGTCGGTCATTTGTTGGTCGGATGGCCTTCATGACGCCATTCAATGGCTTTCTGTATGATTCCAAAGCCCTCCCCACTTGAGGGGGAGGTGAACCTTGGAACCTGTTGGCTACAGTGAAACTACACTAATCACAAAGCTACACCTCTCCAAGAGGGGTGGTCGTTATCTTTAAATAGTAGTTTATGGGTTTAAGCAAGTCCTTTGCTGGTTAGCTCCAGTAACAAATTGTTAAAAATTTCTACGCTTATCTTTTTATTTGGATCCTTAATTTCAAAATTCGAAGGAATTCAGACTCCCTGTTTCGAACAGCTGACGGGTAACGAAATAAAACATAAAATAAGAAGCATTCAAGCGTAATACAACAGGGTAGTCAATGGAGAACATTAAAACAAAAAAACAAGAAAAATGCAACTGTTAAGGAAAGGGAAATTCTGTGTCAAAAACACATACTTGGCTGAACACCTAAACCCGATATAAACACCCTCTAACACTTAAATGCAAGCGTACTAAGGCACGTCTTTCCCTTCCAAAGGCCAAAGTGGAAAAATTCTAACTTGTTACCATATTGAGGACTTAGCAATACACAAGTTTTCCCATATATTACTTGTAAAAGATTTGTGTGTAAGAGAGACACAATTTGACAGACCTTCTTAAGACAGTTGTTTTCGTCCTGCAAGGTTGTTTTATTTATAAGAATAATTGTCTCTGACGCAAGTCCTGCAAAAATATTGATCTTGTACAATGCAAAACAATCGTATTAAGATAATCGCTATAATCTTGTACCTATCAAAAATGGGTCTATTATCTACCTGGCTGTTAGAAGATTTAACTTTCCTGTCCAATCTTTCCCTTAAATTTCATTTATAAAAAATGTTTTTAATAATGGCCATTGCTAAAAAGAGTTAGTTTGATTTACCTCTCTTTGCTTACATCCTTTAACGCAACAGCTATTAGTGTATGTCTACAAAAAGAATTTAATATAGATAAAAGTATAAAATATAGTGAATTAGTGCCAGAACATTTATGCTTTGATCAATGGTATGGTGCGTAAAAACAGTTGGGAAGATATCTTAAATGAAGCCAAGAACACCACCAGCAAGACTTCTACTACTACTACTACAACAACTACTACTACTACTTCTACGATTACTACTACTACTTCTACGATTACTACTACTACTACTACTTATTCTTCTTCACTTAGATCAATGTTGATCCGCTGATGAACTGCTTCCAT